>JAOWBW010001275.1:0-368536 GCA_026119855.1 Campanula takesimana | reverse complement strand
CCCTGATGACGCCCTAGATTTCTGGGGTCACGGAGATAGAACTCAACTTTGCTGTCTCTTGATCCTGATCACAACACAAACAAGAACACCGTTAAGACCAAGGCCGGGTTGGAATCCGGCTTAGGCCCTCGGGTGTGAGAGTAAGATCTCTGAGGAAAACCTAGGAAGAAGGTTCAATGAAGACCTTGTGTGTGTGAATAGGATAGAGCACATACTCTCTCATGGGGCGAAAAGGGGTATATATATGACCAAGGGAAAGAAACCTGCACAAGGTACTAACCACCCCGGTACTGGGGGGACACGTGGCGAGTCCCCAGTGGATCGGTCAGGAGAGTGGCTGGGAAGGTGGCGTGTCTGTCAGGGAAGCATGGTTCCATCACCAACCGTTATGGTGTGTCAGGTACGGTTAGGTGACGCCTCGCGTACGTTTGTGCCAGCTGGGCACTACGGGCTCCTCAGGATGACGGGAGGCAGAGTCAACTCGGGCATATTCATCAGGAGATAAAACCTCTCGGGCTTACTAGCCCGCGTTCCTGTCGGTTAGGCCTCCAGAGTTCAGGTCCGGTTCGGGCGCGTTAGATCGCATTGATTCTAGACCGGCGAGCATCCGGCCCAGAAGGCTCGGTCTCATCAGTGGCCCCTAACTCCGAGGGTTAGCTCATTCATGTGCGGCGCGAGGAGTTATACTTCCTAGGCTCGATTCGGGCAAATTGCAATTAATGCGGGCACGGATTGCAATGGGACGGGAGTCTTAGAATAGTGGTTGACGAAAGGACAGGTGGGGCCCCTTGTGTCAGGCTAGTGGCGTAGCCATCTGTCTTTTGACATGACCAGGAGCACGTCCATTAAATGCGAACCGTCATCGGTATTCGAAAAAGCAATTCCCGCCTCTTCACTTTTCGGGTTTCGATCGGGTTACCATAGATATTTCGGGTCGGTCCGACCCATTTTTGGCGCTATAAATACCACGGATGCTGAATCATTCCAAACTTTCGTAACTTCCGTCTCTTACCTTCCAGTTCCAACGAATACTTTGCTTCTCTGGATTCCTGACTCCGAAGATCTCGTTCTCGTTCCTCACTTCAAATTCGCAGGTATTGTTCCGCACCTCGCTTTTTTCTTCTTTGTTTCGGTTCGTCGTTTTTGATTTCTGCCATTCTTTTCGTTGCCGTTTTTTTCGAGCGCGAACCCTAAAAATTTTGCTCCCGTCGAGCTTTCGGATTTGTACGAGAGTTGTGAGACTTCTCGTAGCCTCGCGTCTTCGAGTCCAAATTCTGGCCCCTAATTTCTGAAAACTTGCTGAAATATTGTTATAGCCATGGAAGGGCTGGATTTAGGGCGTAAACTCCGTCCCGACCTGTTTGGTTGCTGCCGGAGGACGGTGGGGTATACAGGCTCCTGTTAAACGCCTGGAAACGGCTGTCCTTGAATGAGTTCATTGCCATAGGTTTAGCGTATAGCTGGGAACCCTGGGTCTTGCCCCTGTTGTGGGAAACAGGTCCCTCCGTCCATTATGACTCCACAAGGATGAGGGTGTTGGGGGGAGAGGAACACTTGGGCATTTTTGTCACGGCTGTTTTAACTCGATTCCCCGATAATGTAGATATGGCTGGAAACGCTAGAAGGTTGGTAAGGTCGTGCGGGGAGCGTGTAGCCTCGAGTGGCCCTGATTCTCTCAGTTGGATGGACGCTCCTTTTAACGAGGACGAGCAGGCACGATCTCCGGGCTTGGCCCCTGGTGTTATTGAAGTCACGAGCAGTGCTGAGGCTTCCGATCAAGAAGTGGGGGTTGATGGTGAAACCGCTCTTGAGGATGAGGTTGGGGCGATCGTGGCTCACGGGCTAGTAGATGAGTCTGAGTCATCTGAGACACCTTCTGACCCTCGGGGGGATTTAGAGAGAATGGCCCAGGTACAGCGCGTATGGTCAAGCGCATTCGCTCCCCGGTTCAAATATTGGCTTCCTTCCCCGAGGGGCCCGACGATAGGGTCAAGAGCCAGGCCGGAGCTTCCAGCTCAGGAGCGGGTATGGTGGAGGAGCAGGACTCCGATGATGAGTTTTAACCGTGTACCACATCGATCGCAAAGTCTACCTTGTCGGCGGTCTCGATGATTATTCCTCTCCGTCAGGGAGCAATTTGGCTGGTCCTGCCCGCGTCCGGGCAGATAATATCGCCTGCGTGTTTTATCCCGTTCAGTTTGAGAATGGCCTCCGGCTTCCCTTGGACCCGTTCATTTGCGAGTTCCTGGAGTTTTCCAAGTGCCTTCCCATGGACTTGACTCCCAACGCGATTCGTTACCTGGTGTCTTTTATTGTTGTGAGCAGGGTATTGGGATATGAACCCTCTTTGTCCGCCTTGTACGTTTTCTTCACTCATCAGGTCACCGCGAGCAGTTTGAGCTTGAAAACGAAGCCTAGGTCGAAAAAGATCTTTTCTGCGGCTTCTAATAAATTCGATCAGTGGCAGAGATATCCTCTGGTGATTCAGAATCGACTCGGGTGGCCTTTTCTAAGCCTGATAATACTTCCCCGCTGTCCATATCTTCCAAGGATTATCCTAGCTCAGATGGGGGTATTGAGCTTGCGTCCGCCATGCAGGATTACCTCGCCCGGCATACGAAATCAGTGACTTTAGAGGACCAGACTGTGGTCGTGGTTGAACAAGTTTTCGACGTTCAAGCCATCATCAACAACGAGAGTCTTTTGGCTTACGCCGGGGTGGCCCCATGCCGAAATCCTGATTTTGAGAGCAGGGTTAGCATGACTCCTATGTGGCGGGATCCTTGCTGGAGGGTTCACCAGGATTTTGCCTTTGCCCATGAGTGCTCTGCTTGCCGATTGGGGGAACAATGCCCGGATCCGGGCTTGACTGGTCTTTTTCATACTTAATCAACTGAATTCCATACCTGTTAGTTTATCCGATCATATCTGACTGACTGTTACTTTTGCCTGCAGATCCCACTGATACCATGCCTCCCAAGAATATTAATGCCTTGAGATTGGCTGCGAAGCAGCGGGAGGCTGAGGCGAAGCAGCAGAGGCAGGCCGAAATGCGCAAGGCCGAGGCCCCAGGGAGAAAACTGCCGGTTACGGATCTTCTGGGACAGGCAAAGAAGGTTGTTGCAGTTGTCCCGACGACTGGCGAGCTTCCTCTACGGCCCCGCGGGAGCGGACGGGGAAAGGATTTGACAGGCTCGGGGTCTCCCACTCCCTCGCATGATGCAGGCAGAACAGTGCCCGAGCTACGAAGAAAAGGGGACCGGGTCCGGTCGCTGACCCCCTTGCCTCCAAAAAATAAACAGCCCCGCCTGGAGTCTCCTTCTCGCGGCTTTACCGTATCCTCCCCCGCCAAAGGGACCTTATGCTCGGAGCGCTTCCCCGTCGAACTAATTGAAGACAAGGACCGAGCTAAGGAGTTTGGGAAGAAAGTAGCTGAGGCCCCTGAGGTATGGGTTGATCTCCATAGCCGCCGCGGCTTCAATTCTTATGTTGGCGATGGCTTCTGCACCGGATGAATGTTCCCCGACTATCAACAGAAGGCTGTCCAAGACCAACTTCCTGACCGCCCTGGGTCACGCGGCTTGGCTATGACTGAGGTGAGTGTCTCACTTTCCATGTCTAAACCGACGTGCTCTTTCTTTTTATACATCGATCCTTTGACCCTCTAATTCCTCGTCCCGATTTTTAATATAATCTCCACATGCTCCTTTATTAATCAGGTTAGCAATGACCTGCTATATATGCGGTCTCAGTATGAAGCCGAAGTTGCCTTGGCCGCGGCGAGGGGGAAGAATCTGGCGGAGGCGAAGGATGAGATTGCCCGCCTGTCCAAGGTCCTGGAGGGCTCGGGAGAGGAGCTTAAGAATAAAAGATGCCGAGTTGATGACTGCTGTCAAGGAGAACTCCAAACTGAGCAACGATCTCGACGCAGCTCGCGAGGCCAAAGACCGGGCTGAGGCTGAAAAAGCAACCGTTGAGTCTGAAAAGCAACGACTCGAAGCTCGCCTGGCCGAGGCTGAGAAGCGGTTGGAGGAGGAGAGGGAGAAGAACAGGAGCTTATCTGAGAAGGTTGATGAACTGGACGGCAAGGTTTTAGATGCCATGCGGTTTGAGAAAGACCGGGAACTTGTTTTGAATGAAGAGCGAGAGAGGAAAGCCGTGGCCGAGTTTGAGGCGTCTGATGCTTACAGAGAAAAGGTGGAGGAGGCAAGCATAGAGCAATATAACTCAGCTCTCCATACAGTAGGTCGTAACCTGGCAGCTACGGGCAAATACAGTGCGCAAGAGATTGCGATCCTTTGCTCCATTACGGCCTCAGACCCTCAATGTTTTACCGGCCACGCTCTGGTGCCCTTTACCGCGGACCAACTCTCCGAGTTACCCGAGTCTGTCAGATCAACTCTCCCTCCCGTCGCTCCGGTCACCGTCCAAGATCTTCTTTCTGCTATCGACGGGTTCAGATATTCTGCCGCGGGTACCTTGCCTCTGGTCGCAGCTTTGGAGAGGACTTTTGGCCCCGGCGGCCCGTACATTGATGGTATGGTTCTTCCTTACTCTCCTTATGCCTCCGCTCTTGCTGATGCTTCTCAGGATCAGTCTGGGTCTGTGCCTGACACTGATGCCTCTGCCTCTGTTCCAGAGATGGAGAATGCTCCTCCCCCGGCCTTTTGAAGATCAGACCGGTTGCATCCCGGGAAATTTTGTAATAGTGTAGGTCCGGACATTCTCGAACAAGTGATTTTTGGTTTGTATGTGAATAATTGTTTCCCAGCTTTGCTATTGACTTCTTTTCTTGCGTGCTCTTTTGTTATCACTCTTTTGATTACATAGCTTAAAGGGTTGTTCTCGCACGAACTGTCTCTTGTTCCACGCGCGTGGTTTAGCTCGGGAGCGTATGGCCGCGCCTTCTCCCACTTTAGTCTAGCTCAAAGGCGTAGGATATGGGCCCTGCAGTATAGCTCGAGAGCGTATGACCGCGCATCTTGGGTCTCAGGAATTTCACAAGGAAATGATCCCACCAAGGAATTCATTCTCCCACTTTAGTCTAGCTCAAGGGCGTAAGACGGGGGCCCTGCGGTCTAGCTCGAGGGCGTATGACCGCGCATCTTGGGTCTTAGGAATTTCACAAGGAAATGATCCCACCAAGGAATTCATTCTCCCACTTTAGTCTAGCTCAAGGGCGTAAGACGTGGCCCTGCGGTCTAGCTCGAGGCGTATGACCGCGCATCTTGGTCTTAGGAATTTCACAAGGAAATGATCCCACCAAGGAATTCATTCTCCCACTTTAGTCTAGCTCAAGGGCGTAAGACGTGGGCCCTGCGTCTCTCGAGGGCGTATGACCGCGCATCTTGGGTCTTAGGAATTTCACAAGGAAATGATCCCACCAAGGAATTCATTCTCCCACTTTAGTCTAGCTCAAGGGCGTAAGACGTGGGCCCTGCGGTCTAGCTCGAGGGCGTATGACCGCGCATCTTGGGTCTTAGGAATTTCACAAGGAAATGATCCCACCAAGGAATTCATTCTCCCACTTTAGTCTAGCTCAAGGGCGTAAGACGTGGGCCCTGCGGTCTAGCTCGAGGGCGTATGGCCGCGCATCGTTCGTAGACTTGCAAACGGCATCCGCATCGCGGGCATGCGGTCTGGTTCGAGAGCACATGACCGCGCTTTGAGAACGAACATACTTGAGTAATTTCATAGAACGATAGCAGTTTTATTTACTTTACTCGAACAGATTACATTGCCACTTTGTTACAATACATGAGTATTTCCATAATTTCTAACTGCTACTGATTTGCAAAAAGATTTCAAGATCTACCATTCTGTCTTCTAAAGGTAGTACTTTTTCAGATGATCGCTATGCCAGGCGTTTTTCAAGTCTTTTCCTTCTGCCGTTAGAAGCCTGTAGGTTCCCTCTTTGATTATGCGGGCAATCTGATAAGGGCCTTCCCAGTTGGGCGAAAGCTTGTTGTATCCGGGCTGCCTCCCTGTGACTTCAACTTTCCTCAGAACCCAGTCTCCCACGGCAAACGATCTCTTGTTCACCCTTTTGTCATGATGGACTTTTGCCTTCTGTTTATAATTGACCATCTTTGCCCGCGCTTCCAACCGTTTTTCTTCGGTAGAGTCTAAGTCTTTTCTGCGGGCTTCCTCATTCTCTGCTTCATTAAATTGGGCGACCCTATACGTGGGTAAGGCTACTTCCACAGGTGCGACCGCCTCTGATCCATATGTCAGGGAAAAAGGGGTTCTCCCGTTGAGTCCTTGTCGTGGTTCGGACAACCCATAGAGCAGTACTGAGCTCTTCCATCCAGCGACCACTCCTTCCCTTCAAACTTTTGTGCAAAGCGGTCATGAGCAACTTGTTCGCGGCCTCGGCCTGTCCATTCCCTGTGGTCTTGCGACTGAGGATTGTCGATGTTCCACGTTGAGTCTCTTGCACTCCGCCGTGAACTTGCTTTGGAATTGGGGCCCGTGATCGGAGACAATAGCCCGCGGTAGACCAAACCGGCAGAAGATGTGATCATGTACGAACTTGATGATGCTTGCTTCCGTAGTACTAGCCAGTGCTTTTGCCTCAACCCATTTTGTGAAGTAGTCCACAGCAACCACTACCATTTGCGCTCCCCCGGGCGCTTTGGGATAAGGCCCAATCAAATCAATCCCCCACATATCAAAAGGCCAAGTTGGGACTATCAAACTCTGCTCGGTGGACGGCTGCCTTGGTATGTTGGCGAACCTCTGGCATTGGTCGCATTTGCGGACGTAGTCTTCTGCATCTCTTTTCATTGTGGGCCAATAATACCCGAGGAATCTGATTTTGTCGGATAGAGTCCGGCTCCGGGATGCCCTCCGCACACGCCTTCGTGAACTTCATATAACAGGTTGGTGACTGTCTCGGACCTGACACACCTCAGCAGTGGTTTGGTAAAGGATCTCCGATAAAGCACGCCATCAATAATTGTGTATCGAGCAGCCTGTTTCATCAAGACTCTTGCCGGTCAGGGTTGTTGGGGAGGGTTTGCCGCTCGATATATTCCCTGATCTCGTCAACCCAATTTTCCGAATCTCCGATTTGGTGGATCTCTATTCTGTCGATGGCTGGGCGCTCGGTGAACTCTATCCAGCAGTCCACACTAAGCTTGGCAATGTCCTCATTTGTGATCCTGGAGAGCAAGTCCGCCTCGGAATTTTCGGCCCGGTTAACTTGGTTCAGCTCATGGTATTCGAATTCCTTTAACAAGTCTGTCGCGAGCTCCTTGTATTGACCAAAAACCGGGTGATTTGTTTCGTATCCCCTTTCACCTGGTTTATTACTAGTTGTGAGCACTCTTCACGACCAGTTTTGATACTTTCATGTCCCGGGCTAATTCCAAACCCGCTATCAATGCCTCGTACTCGGCCTGGTTGTTTGAGACCGCGAACTTAAATCTCAAGGCTCGCTTGAACCTTTGACCCTCCGGGGCGGTCAAGAGAATTCCGGCGCCGCTGACTGTCTTTCCCGCGGGATCCATCCACACTTAACGACCAGCAATTTTCCGGTCTCTCCCCTGCAACTATTGCCTTCTCGCCCTCTTTTCCTTTGTCTTGCAGGTTGGGTTCCGTCGGCTCGCATCTCCTTTGATTCAAATGTGGTCTCTGCCACAAAGTCTGCCAGTGCCTGTGCCTTGATGGTCTTCCGTGGGGAGTAGGTATCTGGAATTCAGTCAGTTCTATGGACCACGATAGCATTCTCCCGAGGATTCGGGCTTATGGAGTATCTTCTTCAGCGGGGGTGTCTGAATAACCGTGATTGGGTGGGCGATGAAGTATGCCCGAAGCTTCGAGCGGCCACCAGCAAGGCGAAAGCTAGCTTTCAATGTTTAGATAGCGGCCTTCCACAGCAGAAAGTGCCTTGGAGACATAATACACGGGTTTTGAAGTTTGCCCTCTTCCCTTACCAAAACAGCGGCCACTGCATGATCTGTTGCGGCCAAGAAGACGTAAAGTTCCTCCCCAAACACCGGGTCTGCTCAATAGCGGCGGCTTTCCCAGGTAAGCTTTTATTTGCTCGAAAGCGATCTGGCAGTCCTCGTTCCACTCGAAGCCCTTCTCTCTCCTCCTTTTAAGGTTTTGAAGAAAGGCAGGCACTTTTCGGCTGACTTTGCAATGAATCTTCCCAAAGACGTAATGCGGCCATTAAGCTTCTGCACCTCCTTAACGCATCTGGGGGGCTGCATGTTATCAACGCCGTGATTTTCTCGGGGTTTGCTCGATCCTCTTTGGTTACCATGAACCCCAAAATTTTCCTGCTTTTACTCCGAAAGCGCACTTGGAGGGATTGAGCTTCATGTTATTTTCCCGGAGGTTGGTGAAGGTTTCTGCCATATCAATGTCGTGAGAGGTCTCCTGGTCTTGATAACATATCGTCGATGTAAGCCTCCAGGTTCCGGCCTAATTGATCATCAAAGACGATCCTACCATCCTTTGATACGTGCCGCCTGCGTTCTTGAGGCCGAACGCATGTTGTTAAATGTGTAGGTTTTGCCCGCGGCATAGAAAGCGCACGAAGGGACGTCATCCTCCTTCATTTTGATCTGATGGTAGCCCGAGTACGCATCTATGAAGCTTAACACCCTATGCCCGGCGATAGAGTCTACTAATTGATCGATCCGGGGAAGAGGGTAACAATCCTTAGGGCAGGCCTTGTTCAAATCGGTGAAATCCACGCACATCTCCACTTTCCATTTGCTTTGGTTACCATGACGACGTTGGCCACCATCTCGGATATTTGATCGGGCTTATGATTCCTGCCTTCTTAGTAGCTTATCCACCTCGATTTTGATCGCCGCTTTCTTCTCCGGCGAAAAAGTATCTTTCTTTCTGGAGGACCCGGGTAAATGTGGATCGACGTTCAGTTCATGCTCGATGACCTCTCTACTTAACCCCTTCATATCTTCGACAGTCCAGGCAAATATGTCCGCGCTTTTTCGCAGCAGCTCGATCAGAATCTTCCTTTCTTCTGCGGGGATTTCCAGCCCTACCTTGACCGTTTGTTCGGGGTAAGCGGGGTTTATGACTACATCCTCCAGAGCATCGTTGGGGCGGATGTCCCTTATTTCCCTGTCGTGCAGCGAATCGATCACGATGTCTATCTGCTCGGTCTTTGCGGCAATACGACGGGCTCTCCTACTCCGTTTAAATTCAGCCCGTGTTGAATGGAACGACAAAGTTCCAATCATGGCCGCCTCCTCGGTCCTGTCGCTGTTGGTTTTGACCTTCTTTGCCTCCCTCGGGCTTACCAATCTTGCCTCCATCGCGCTCTCCCTTCTTTTCTTCTCTATTATTTTGAGAAAAAGCTCGGGCTTGTTCTCAATGCACGCTATCCCTGCGGGGGTGCTGAACTTGATCTTCTGGTGAGGGATTGACGCAACGATTCCTAAGGCAGCCTGAGCGGTCACTCCCAAGATTGCGTTGTACTGGGACTTCAGATCGATCACCATGAACGTGACACGGGCTGTTTTTTCGAACGGCCTCTCTCCAATGGTCACTTCGAAGTCAATGGTCCCTTTTGCGTAGACCGTATGATTCGTGAACCCTTCCAACAAGCCCGCATATGGGGTTAAGTGCGCCTCGGACATCCCCATTTCTTCTAAACAATGGAAGTAGAGTATGTCCCGTGAAGCCCCGGTATCAATGAGGACCCTCCCAATATCCGCTCTACCAATAGCCATCTTGATTGTCAATGGCTGTGTTGAATGGAAGAGTGTGGAGGCCAGCTCGCTCCTCCTGAACCCGATCATTTCCTCTTGCTCGGGTGGGTAGGCTGGTATCAGGAACACCTTTTCCAATTTCTTGATCTGAATGGAAAGCTGGGTGTTGCTCGGGGCCTCTTCCCCGATATACAGGATGTCATAGCGTTTTTCCCCGTCGGCATCGTTATCCCTAACATACTGGACATGTCCCCGTGGGGCCCCTCCTTTATTGCTGGGTCCCTCGATCCACTTTTTCAATTCTCCGGCCTCGACTTTCTGTTGTATTATCTTCTTCATCTGAAAACACTCATCCGTGTTATGCCCATGGCTCTCGTGGTAGCCGCACCACTTCTTCTTGTTCGCCTCATAAGGCTTTCTTTCTAGGGGTGGGGGAGGAGGCAGGGCTTCTGCCCGCAAAATCTCCGTCCTTGGGGCTATCAAAGGAGTGAAGGTGCTGTCATTTCTTTTGAAATTGGTCGTGCCCCTCGGTCTTCCTCTATTTCGGCCGCCACTGCCCCCCGAATAGCCAGCGTGGTACCTTGAGTCATGGGCGGGCTCGAGCCTATCCCTAATACTCCTGCGGGCATCTTCCATGAACGAGGGCTCAACTCCGGCCATGGCAATGGCTCGATTGTACATTTCCTCCGTTCCATCGGGCTTTCGGCAAGCGAACTCTTGCCTCAAGGTATAGGATGTCAATCCTCCCAAGAAGCACAGCTCGATGTCATTTCTCGTTAGGTCCACGATTTGTTCGGTCATTTTTCTAAACCGAGTAATGTATGCTTTTGTACTTTCTCCGGGATATTGCTTCACACCGCATAGATCCGATTTCGGTCTTGCGACCTCCCCAGCGCCCGCGAACGAATTCAGGAACGACGTCCGTAACTGCTCGTAGCTGCAAATGGAGCGGGGCTTATGGGCCAACAACCATCCCAGCGCCTTCCCCTTGAAGGTGGATGCTAGAGCCTTGCACTTTACGGCCTCATCCGTTGAAAATAGAGCCATCTGCCCTTCAAACCGCCCAACATGGCTTTTGGAGTTAGACGAGCCGTCATAAGCGTCTAGCGTGGGGACCTTTCCCCGCTGGATCGGGGAATCAGCTATCCAGGAGGCAAAAGCATCTATGGTCCAATGCATTTTGCCACACTTTGCTTAGACTCCCATAGGTCCCTGATCATCCCCTGGACCTTGTAATCAATCTCTTCCCCGGTTTTCACCCTTTTTGCCGTTCCCGCAAATTGCTCTCCGGTTCTAACAGTTGCTTTTCCCTTGTAGTGGCCTTTGGACCTTCGAGGTTGAGACTCTCCTTCTTCACTCCTTCTCCCTTCTTCTCCTTCTTCATCGTCGTCTTCCACAACGATCGTTCTTTTCTTCTTTCCCTCCACCCTGCTGGCTATGCTTTTAGAACCATGAGTTTTTGATCTTTCAAGAGGGATTGCCGTGTCAGCCTCGGCATTAAATAGCTCTTCCAGGGCCAGGTTTAACTGAAGCCCTTCCGCTACTAGATCCTGCCTGTCTTTCAGGAGCTGGATTTTCTTTTGAATCTGCTCAGGGGTGAGGGGAGTGACGGGGATTTTCTGTACCTTGCGTGCTTTTGATGTTTCGATACGATCTCTCAGATCCGCCTCTCTTCTTGCTTTCTGAGAGGGAGTTCCCGAGCAGCCACTAGGCGCCTTGTCTCCCAATCTGGCAAAGATGGATCCTTGAGGCGCTTGTTTCGATGGGCTAGCATTTGGGTTCAAGATTTCTTTCCCAGTCATTGTAAATATTTGGAATGTCGAGTGTATTTTACAACCGTAGAAACAAAAGAATGGTTTTGTCGAGTCAGACTAGACTGGGAATTCGAAAGAACTCAGAAGATTGCACTAGGAAGATTTTCGATTCCCGGCAATGGAACCACTGATGACGCCCTAGATTTCTGGGTCACGGAGATAGAACTCCAACTTTGCTGTCTCTTGATCCTGATCACAACACAAACAAGAACACCGTTAAGACCAAGGCCGGGTTGGAATCCGGCTTAGGCCCTCGGGTGTGAGAGTAAGATCTCTGAGGAAAACCTAGGAAGAAGGTTCAATGAAGACCTTGTGTGTGTGAATAGGATAGAGCACATACCTCCCTCATGGGGCGAAAAGGGGTATATATATGACCAAGGGAAAGAAACCTGCACAAGGTACTAACCACCCCGGTACTGGGGGACACGTGGCGAGTCCCCAGTGGATCGGTCAGGAGAGTGGCTGGGAAGGTGGCGTGTCTGTCAGGGAAGCATGGTTCCATCACCAACCGTTATGGTGTGTCAGGTACGGTTAGGTGACGCCTCGCGTACGTTTGTGCCAGCTGGGCACTACGGGCTCCTCAGGATGACGGGAGGCAGAGTCAACTCGGGCATATTCATCAGGAGATAAAACCTCTCGGGCTTACTAGCCCGCGTTCCTTGTCGGTTAGGCCTCCAGAGTTCAGGTCCGGTTCGGGCGCGTTAGATCGCATTGATTCTAGACCGGCGAGCATCCGGCCCAGAAGGCTCGGTCTCATCAGACCTGATGCATACTCGCTCCGTCCCAGACAAAGTGAGATTTTTAATCAAACATGATTACACTTTGTATGGGACGGAGGGAGTATTTACTAACCCCTCTAGACCATTATTCATACATGTGTAAAATTATATGGATAGAACAATTAAGTAAGGTATTTGTTGGATCAATATACATTAAAAAGGGCTGTAGCATCATCTGGGCCATTGATTCCGAGCTTACAGTACTCCATCAAACCTGCAATACCAAAACACACAATTATGGTGAAACCAAGAAATAGATTTAAACTCAAAAAGGAATAATAATTTTGTTCAACATAAAAAATTGGACTTTTCAATTAAGACATAGTAGTACAATACATACATGGGGTAAAAAAACATAGGAAAAGCATAGGATTCCTGAGAGAAATGAGGTAGAATGTGGGGGTGCACGTTGGGCCGGAGACATCAATGTGTGGATCACAACAAAAACAAATGTGGGAAAACTAACTCCCCAATTATTTAAAAAAAAAAAGAAAAAAAAAGAGCATCTTCTTCTTCTTCTGCTTCTATAGTTGCACATCTTCAGGAACCAACCAACCTGTATTCTCATGCAAGACAACAATAAAGCCAAACTACTACTAGGGGTTCATACTTCATACCAGTGTTCTATAAAAGACGCCTGTCTAGGCCGCCTAGGCGCTAGGCGTTCATGAAATGCCTAGGTCCGTCTAGGATATTAAAGTTATTTCTGAATTCTCGGCCCCGCCTAAATCCCGCCTAGGCGCTAGGCACTAGGCACCCCTGCGGCGCCTAGCGACCGCCTAGCGTTTTTTAGAACCTTGTTTCATACTCGTCCTAGCCCTTTATGTACATAAAAGAGTCGTTTTATACACTGATATGCTTATTAAGGGCGTATATTTATAAAATTGGACTCAAAATATTTTCTCTTTTAAAAACGCGACTCCTCTCTAGTCCTGACTCGCGAAAAAGTAAGTCGACTGAAAATATTAATCGATATGTAACACTCCCTCTATCCCACAAAGATAGTCTCATTTTTTTGACTTTTTATAGTCAACATAAATGATCTTTGACCAAGCATTGATGTCAATCTAATCACGCTAGTGAAATTCTAAAAATTGTAATTGACAAATCATTAAGTGATTTATCAATAACAAATTATAAAATTTAACTGTGATCATTAGATTGACACCAATGTTTGGTCAAAGTTCATTTACGTTGTCCACTAAAAGTCAAAATGAGACTATCTTTCTGGGTCAGAGGGAGTAAACAATAAGAATGATGTAAAAGTTTGGTAAACCCTGAATTTAATTCTATATTGACTTACTAGCTAAGAGACCATTTTTTTTTTTTCACTATTCCAAAACATGCCTCTTAACAGAGCTTAAGAACAATGCTTTTTTTGTGCATACAAAATGACAAATACAACATTGGTCCTTTTATAAAACATCTGCAAGCCCATTTCATGTATGTAGATATGTGAGACTAGTCTAAATTGGTATTGGGCTTTCTCTCAATACTATTGAAAAAAATCTAAGAGCATGACAATACTTGTTTAGACCATAACCTAAAGTGTTTTTTTTTTTTTTGTTTTTCTTTCCATTTTGGCCCATTATTTGGGTCCCAATTTTCAATTTTTTTTTTCTCCTTTTCTTGATTTTGACCAAACGACTATATTTAGATCCGAATTTACCTTCTTATAAACCTGATAGGGTGGTTCATGGCTTAGGAATATGGTAGCCCAAACACCAACACTTAAGTTATAAAAAAAAGAAGAGAAAACTCTGATTTTGTCTATCGTACTTTGTGGAGTGTTTTATTTTTACTATCGAACTTCATTTTTTTTTTCATTTTTACTATCGTACTACAAACAATTGTGTCATTTTATACCCAAATTTGTTTCATTTTTACCATCGTACTAAAAACAATAATTTCATTTTCTACCAAATTTTTATATAAAATGATACCATTTGTAGTACGATGGAAAAAATGAAACAAATAAAGTTTGATGGTAAAAGTGAAACACGCCCTAAACAAAAAAAAAAACATAGAGGTTTTCCATTAAAAAATAATAATAATAAATTAGCTAGCTCATGCATTTGATAAGGAGATGTATAGGTTTGAACCTACCTAGTAAGTAGCTCCTATGGTTTGTGGAGTAATGTTAATCAGGCAGAGTGACCATGCTGCATGTGTCATTTTAAATTCATGTTGTAGCTTACATATTAGATATTAGGGCTCGTCTGGTGCAAAGTTTTAAAAACAAAGATTTTTAAAATGGAGATTTTTTTTCCGACGCTACTGTTTTGAGCAGCTTAAATGAGCCAAGATTTTTGAAAATCTCCGCTCAAAAACTCTCTATTGAAACACTTAATTAGCAAAAAAACTGATTTTTTTCCGCTCTATTTTAGACGCACCGCTCTACCAAACTAAGCCTTACTACACCTTACTGCTACTTACTTTTCATGTCCTTAGGGTAGATTATTCCTTTCTTTCATGACTACTATACTGACGAGTTTTACTGATCAATCCCTAGGGTTATGGTGTAGGTGTTCTTCCTTTCCTTGTAAATGTAAACATTCAACCAAATTTTGGATGTTGTATTTGCCTGTCCCTTTCTTTCTAAGCTCTTGGTCCGAGTATCACAAGTTTCTTCAATGACAGAGATTTTGATGTTAAATTTTTTTAGGAGAGTTCTTAAAACTTTACTAACCAACTTTGCATTGGAGATGGATTCTCCTAATGCAAATGATTCATTTGAAATATCCATTAATTTAGCAGAATAGTCTTGAATAGTTTCATCTTCTCCCATTCTTAAATTTTCAAACTCTGTCATCAATCTCCTTAATTTAGTTTGTTTGACACTATCAGACTCTTCACAATGAAGTTGTAAAATGTCCCAAGCATTTTTTGCAACTGTATGGTTAGAGAACAACCGATACAGATTGTGATCAACATGATCAGAAATAGCAGTCATTGCCTTTGTATTGAAATTTGCAAGGGCAATTTCTTCTGCATTCCAATCTTGCTCGGGTTTGGGAACAAAAATCTTTTCTTTTTTCTCTTCATCAGAAACAGAAGCTTTTGCTTTTGGATCAACTAATTCCATAGTAGGGGATGTATATCACACTAGAATACTGACCCAAGCACGATGATCAATGTTTTTGATGTACATGATCATCTTTGCCTTCCAAATGGTATAGTTTGAACCATCTAGAGTAGGCGGCTTATTACGAGTATGAGTACAGTCCATAATGGCTAATTTCAAAGATCGATCTCAGTATGTCGAGACCAGGCTCTGGTACCAATTGAAAGAAATAGGCGGATAGGACTGTTTTCTGGGAACAACCACTTGACAGGTCACTTGTGAGATCAACTGTACTCACAAGTGTCTTGACAGTTGTCTTATCAATTGGCTTGTCAATGAATCAGAAAATATGCAGCGGAATAATTAAATACAGAATTAAAAAACACTTCAACAATAAATTACTTGCTGAAAAACTTTCATTAATAAAAAGGTCTTGCAGAATACAAGACAATGAAAGAAACAAAACAACGAAAAGATCAAACCTATTCTAGATCTCTAGAATAAATGAAAACACTAAAACACTTGAAGTCTTTATGAATAAGAACTTCAAGAAAACAAAGACTCTCTCACAAAAAACGAAAATAACACTATTTGAATATCAGAATCCACGCCACTACAAGGCTGCTATATGATTACTTATATTGGCTTTCTTGGTCGCTATTCTCAATCTTGCGAGATCTTCAAGAGTCAATCCCATCTTTTCCTTGTGAGAGTCCACTTAAAATAAACACCTAAAAATACACAACAATTCATCAAAGATAAACATTAGTAGGTTAGTGAAATAAATCCTAAAAATAATAAATAACCCAAATTAAACTATTCTTAAATAATTACAACTAATTCTTAAAATAACACTAAACTAATTATATACAATCATTATTATCAGAATCACAAAAATACACAAAAATAAGTAATGAGTATTTGATACTCTTTCAAGCCCTCATTTGTTTATGCCAATGAACCAATATGAAACGCACTTGGGCAAGCCTCGGTTTGCTGATTTATAGGCAATTACCTTAGCCGCTAGTACATGCATAGTTGTTTTTAATCACGGGACCTTTTATTAATATCCAAAGTTAGAAATATGGGCCCAAATTTTTTGCTAATTTTTTTGGGTCGGAGTCACTGCTTTACCGGCATACCCGATGAGCAGGCCCGGTTTGTTGGAGGGTGAGAACTCGAGCCAACAACTCATTGTTGATCTATGTGAAAACTCAAAGACAATCTATTAATCTATACTATTACCTCTGTCTTTTAACGAATGTTCAGAGTAAATTTGAATTTTTTTCGGACATTCATTTAGGGATGAAGATCAATGGCCTTCTGGCCTAGTGGTATTGGGTGGGTGCGTAAGGGCTTCCCTTGAAGGGGAGGTCCTGGGTTCGATTCTCTCTTGGGAGAATTTGTGGAGAACCCTTAGTTTCATAACCCCATAAGGGTTGGCTGTGCAACTACAGGTGGTCATTCAGATGGCGCAAGGACGTCTTTGGCAAGCAAACTACCAGATGGGGCAAGGACGTCTATGAAGGATTGCAACATCAACTTGTAGAAGCAAATATCATTCGCCGTAATAGGTTCGACAATGGTGAAACTCTATAGGAACTTGTAACAGACAGGGCTATAGATCGGCAGGGCTTTAGATAAGAATGTAATAGATTCTATAGGAATTTGTAAACGATGGCAATTGCCTTAAAATTAATAATATAGTTCAGCTGTTAAAAAAAAAAAAAAAAAAGGGATGAAGGGTGTAATACACACAACTGTACCAAAAAAAAAAAAGAAAAGTCATTAGCCTTTGACAAATCTTATGCAACTTCATGACAAGTAAAGAATACTCCCTCAGTCCCAAAATGATTTTCAAATTTGACTATTCAAACTTTTTAAGGATATGAACACTTGCTTCACTATCTTTGTTGAGTTTATGCACATTTAAGCCTAAAATGTGGAAATGTGAAGAATTTTTTTGGATAATGAAAAATAGCAAATATAAAGAATGAGCACGTACTAAAGATATGGTATTTTATCATGCGGCTACCTTTGTTTGATAGAGATGTTATTTGATTATCACCGGAGAGTTGCCACATTAATCCACAAGCATACGTTATCTCACTTTATACAATTCAACTTGTTGCTAATTCCTTCAAAAAATCATAATAATAATAATAATAATAATAATAATAATAATAATAATAATAATAATAATAATAATAATAATAATAATAATAATAATAATAATAATAATAAAAAAAATTGTTGCTATTGGATCCCTAAACTACGGGCTAAAAGCCTAAAACATGGTTATGTGAGAGTGGGTGTATGTAACTTGAGCACTCGGATATCTTCTCAGCCTAATATCTCAATCTTCAAAAAACAAAAATTGATGTCTAAATGCATCGATACAAACTATAAAGAAAAAGAAAAGCAATTGTTGTGTGAGTCTGTCTCACGCATGAGATGGATCTCAGATTAGAGAGAAAATGAGCTTGTCCCGCCCCACCCATAGAGGGACAAACCATTTACTCTCTTAACAAAATTTGTCCGTCTCACACAAATTTTTTCAACTACAAAACACACACTTTCTATGTCTCAAAATAAATTAAAAAGAAAAATAAATAAATCAAATCTCTTCTTCATTCATTTTGGGAGGTAGTGGAAAAAAGTTATTAAAATGTCGAGTATCAAATTGTTAATTCCGTAATGCAGCATAGAAAAAATGAAAAATGAGATTGAAAAAACTAAATCAATGGATATTAAAAAATGAGTCTAAGATTAGTTACACTGAAATTAGAACTAGGAAAAAAAAAAAAAAAAAAAAAAAAAACTAGGGCACATATTCCTTTTCTAACATTGGTCTCGTCCGAGTCCCAATGGCCACCGGCATCTTAGCAGTCCCCACGGTGGCCTTACCCAAATCAACGCCGCCTTCCGCCGCCCTCTCCATTCTCTCTCTCCTTCTCCGGCCAACACATCTTCTCACCCATGCAACCAATACACTAAACAAAACCACCAACAAAACCCCACCAACCGCACACCCCACAATCAACCACTTCTTTCTACCCTGCCAATCACCGCCTCCGCCGCCGCCAGCAATACCACCACCAATTCCTGGAATTGGGTTTTCCGTCCCCGGCGCTGGCGCTGGCGCTGGTGCAACTGCTTCAACAACAATCCCAAAATGCCCCTGCTTCCTGCTCTCACAAACACTCCCATTCACCAAATTATTGAACTCAACCGACCCAAACAAATCGAAAAACACACACATAGGCGCCGACCCACCTGGTGGAACCCCCACATTTCCAAATCGAATCAAAATGGGATTCTCCGACGCCCGAATATCCAGCTCCGGCAAATTCTTAGCCGATAAATCCGACGCATTATACGCCAATAAACCCAACACCGGACTCAAATAATCAAACCCCGGCAACAAATAGTAAAAAGAAGACCGATTCCCCAAATCTTGGTACACCAAAACGAGCCTCTCAACGTACGGATTCTCATAAATGCCACGAGGAAGATCAAACTCTCTGAATCCAAGAAATCCCCTCTTTCTGAAGCTCCCACTCCGGAGCCTGAGGGCCGAGACACTAATCCCGGTCAAATTGGAAGGCACATTGCCATTGTAAATCACACCAGTCCGTGGCCGGACAAATGCTCTGAAAGCATAATCTTGAAGAACAGGATCAAGCAAACGTGGGTTGTGTGAGAGTTGTTGAGCTTGGATTAACAATGGCAGAAACAAAATTGGGGAAAGATAAGAGATAAGAATCATGGAAAAAGTGAAGAGCATCTGAAGTAAGTTAAATGTGGGGTGGGTGTTCTTGTTGAAGGAATTAAATCAATGTGTTTGTTTGATTTGTAGAGGAGAGAGGTAGAAAATGTTGGGAAAATGATTTTATTTATGGCATAACGGGCAAAGCATTTTATTGCGACGATGTTATCTATGAAATGAAATTGAAAGATGGTTTGTTTCATAATGAAATCTTTCAACTATAAATGCCAGATTGAATATTGTATGCATAAAATAGAGTAGTAGTGGTATAATTGACTGTAACTCCCCCCCATTAACAACACTTCCATTTTCGTTGATTCAATGAGATGTGGATATAAAAAGGGATTGCAATCCTCTCTACTAAACTATAGTAAAGGAAAAAAATTACTCAATATTGATGATTTGGTGTGACGTTTTATTTTAGGGTTAATTTCATTTTCGTTGATTTGGCAAGTGGTTTCAATTTTCTCACTTTAATGCCTATACTTTCAATTTTGTATCGATTTTGGGCCTGAATAATAATTTTGTTAGATTTTTAACAGAAAATTGGATGTATCATCCAACACATCTTTTCTTTGGGGCTTGGTCTTTATAAATAGCACTTGCCATGTCTCTGTGGTTAGAAAGAGTTTTTTTTTTTTTTTTTTTTTAAAAAAAAAAAAACTTGTTCCGGAGTATGGTATTGGAGAGTAGGTAAAGGTGTGCTTTATCAATCACAATAAGAAACTAATAACTATTTCATTTTGATTAATTAATTAAAGATTTAATTATGCTTCTTGTTGCTTCTAGTATACTATATTTTAATGAAAAATAAAATCAACAACTAATCTAAGTATTCCCTCCGTTCTGAAATGAAGCACACTATTTTCAAGTAGTATTTTTTAATTATCAAATGAATATGAACCATATAAAAATAAAGAGGTAAAGATAGGCTGACCAAGAATTTGAATTCCAAATTTCAGAGTAAAAGGATTGATTTGGTTAGTAAATGTGGTGCATTATGTTGATGAAGATAGCAACAGTTAGAGCTGTCAATTCGGAAAAACGGGACGGGACGACACGAAACTATGAAATCCCGCAATATTACGGAACAGGACGTCCCAAATTCTTCGTGGGACGGAAAATCCTCGTCCCGTCCCATCCTAATCAACACAAAAAATCTAACTAAGAAGACGCTAATATTATAAAACTAAAATCTAACTAAGATGATGCCAAAACATTAAATTTAAAACATAAGATTAATCTTTTACAATCCAACAAGATCAAAACTTTTTATTTCATAAAATAGCTTAATCAACACAAAAAAACAATGGATAGTTGAAAGAAAAAACTAAAAATTAAGTGCTAAAATATCTTTGAGGTTAAAAAAATCAACATTAAAATTAAAATTAAAAAAATGCGGGACGTCCCGTCCCGCTTTGTCCCGCGTCCCAAACGGAATGTCCCAAATAGGCCCGCTTTTATACGGGATTAGAATATACTA
This sequence comes from Campanula takesimana, assembly GCA_026119855.1. Classification (NCBI taxonomy): domain Eukaryota; kingdom Viridiplantae; phylum Streptophyta; class Magnoliopsida; order Asterales; family Campanulaceae; genus Campanula; species Campanula takesimana. Next base: position 347,938 of record JAOWBW010001275.1, on the reverse strand, counting down.
TCCTATCCCGTCCCATTTATATGGCGGGACGGGACGTCCCGACGGGACTATCCCAAATTGACGGCTCTAGCAACAGTAGGAGAAGAGACCCCATGCAAACATCTACTTGAGAATTAAAGGTCTGGTAGTGAAGATGGGAAATCACATTAGCACAGTTCACCAAGAAATCTAAATGTCAATGAGATGATCACATAAAAAGTCAACAAAAGACCAAATGGCATAGAATAAATAGGTGTTGAAAGGTACATGCCAGTTTTCTGTCAAATATCTAACAGAATGTTTGCTTAGGCCCGAAATTGATACAAAACTAAAAGTCTAGGCCTTAAAGTGAGAAAACCGAAATTATAGACCCCTAAGTGATACAACATGTAAATTTTAGGGTAGTAAAATGAGTTTAACCCTTTATTTTATTCTAACACGGAAAGTTAAACAAAATAAGTAATTAGAACTAGCTCACTAATCAATTAGTTGATCAAAATTATTCATGCGACAAAGTTGGATCCGATGGTTGTGAATGATTATGAAACCATGGGATCTACTAGGTACAATTTTTTTCCTTTACTTGAAATCTAAATCTTACGAAAATAATTCCAGTAAACATGTCGATATCAACTGAATAGATGTTGAAATAGTGATCGAGCAACTATGGGATCCACTAGGTACAATTTTTTTCCTTTACTTGAAAATAATTTTTTCTTTTGTTATTTTGGTAAAAATATCCTTCTAAATTTTAATTTAACTGTTAATTTTATACAATACAATTAGATGAGTTTATCAAATCTTTTTTGATGGACTCCGACCCATAGCTTCATTATGTTATGTTGCCTCGTTTTGTTGAAATTTTGTAATATAATCTATTTTCTGAGATAGATGTTCAAGATGAACTAAATAAAATGTCACCCACTCATGATTATTAAGATTTACAAAAGATGTCTTTAAAATATTCATAATTGTGTTGGTGTCTTTAATTGAAGTGTGTTAGGTCCACTATCAATGTAGCCAATGAAATATCGCCACTACATCTTCATTTTGTAAAAAAAAGGAATTGTTAGCCTAACATTTCCCTATCATTAAACATGTAAATAATTTAACTGACAGTGATACACTTATACACAGTGTTATAAATTTAGTGGGGTTTTTTTTTTTTGTAAGAGACAAAAGGAAGAGGGTGAAAATAGAGTTAGGGGTGCATGTGGAAATGGAAGAGGAAGAGGAAGAGGAAGAGGGGAGCAGAGCACAGCTGTGATGAGTGGGAGTATACTAATACCGGTGGTGAATTTATTCTTGTCTGTAACCAACCAGTCCTATTCAGCTCAGCGAGCGACTAGATCACAAAAAGGTGGGGGTGGGGGACCTCTGTTTTTAATTTTTATCCTTTTCCTTATTATGGGTAGTATGCCCATTTATTTAACTTCTTCCTAATCCGGGATCAACACGCTGATTATAATATGTTACTCTAATTAGGGATTGGTTAATTTTAAATTATAAAACTATTATTTGGAGTATCTAAGTGGGTTTATTTAACTGATTACTCACACTACTTGTTTTACTTTCTGCAAAATTAGACGGATCTGGCGGGACCACAATAATACAAAGTTACACCACTTCACTCTTGATTTGTTTAGTTGAATACATAATTATCTTTTTGGTCTTTACTTTCATCAATTTACTTCCACCAACAAATTCATTTTTTTGAAAAATATCAAATTACAGTTGTAGAATGGTATATTTGACCACGACATGTCACATGCATAAAATTTACTGTGATACATCACAAGTGTCAATTTGGAGTCTTTTTAGTCTCAAGTTAGCTTGAGTTCAACTCGAAAAAACTCGACAACTCGAGTGAGCTCGAATCATGGTTTGGAGTTCAAACACGATTTTTAACTCGTCGAACCGAATGGACTCATGTGTTCAACGAGTTTCGTTCTTATCGTCTCGGTTCGAGCTCGACTTGATAAACTCGTTTTTTTTTTTTTTTTTGCTTCGCATGAACTTGTTTTGAGCGCGGCTCGTGACGCTCGTTAAAAACTCGAAAATTTTACTGTTTGCGATCGACTCAAGCTCAAACCCGTCAAGCCCAAGCCCAATTGTTCTAGACAGATTTCCACAAAAAAATATTCCAAATTCGAACTCAGCTCCATAAGACTAGAGTTTGATATCGACTTGAGTTGATCGAGCATTTGGCGATCAGCTCGAAACTCGATTCAACTCGAGTTCGAACCAATAATCGAATTCGAAAACTCGTTAACGAACCCGAGTTCAAACATGCAAAACTCGACCTAACTCGACTCATTTACAATCCTCAATGTCATAGACTCGAGCTAAATAGAATATATTACATTTTTTTTTTTTTTTTCCTTTTTCGCATCTCCTATAGTAAGAAGGGTATAAGCGGTTCAATAGTGCAAACCGCAATTTATGACCAAATCTAGGGCTGGCATGGCAGGTATACCGACTATTTTTTCCTTGTACCAGTACCAACCAAGATGAAGTTGGTACATGAAAATGAGTACCAGTACCCAACCGTCAAACTCGGTATACCAACTTCTTGGTACGGTTGGTACTCGGTTGGTACGGTTGGTACTACACCTCTACCAAAGAAATTTTTTGTAGAGTTGTTCCAAACACAAGAAGGAAAAGTGGAAGACAAATTACTATACTACTTAGCTTATATCAAGATAATCCAACAACTTCACTACATTAACTTAATAAGTTACATAAAAGACGTTTCATTAAGTTATAGAAAAGTACAAAACATAAATATAGATTGTTTTTCCTATATACATTTCAGTACAATTTTCCTTCTAATCCAAAGTATGTTGCCTGGTGAACATATATACAGAATATAACTTCCTCAACATCGAATTCTTGAAATTCCTCCCTCATTCACAAATGAGAAGTACACTAAAAGAGCACCCACGGTGGTGGTGGCCTTTCTTTGTGGTCATGGCTATGGCTGATGTGGCATAGAAGCCTTCCACCATTGGTGACCAGGCAAGAGGGCATGGAGTGACCAAACCCAATTTCGTTCTGCCCAAAGACCACAAGGGCTTGGGATTTTGTTTTTCTTTCTCCACTTGTTGTGGCTTCCTCTCTCCAATTTGAAGAAGAAATTTTGGAGAGTGAACTAAACTCTCCAACATGTGGCTATGCAAATCTAAAGTGGACTGACACATTAAAACAAAAGAAAAGGCAACAATTCTACAATTTTACAAATTGTTCTATTAAATGATAATTACAATAACAAAATTATTTAACTCATAATTATCAATATTATTACAATAAAATGTTATTGGCTTAGTAATATAAATTATTATATAATTAGATAATAATTATAATATTAATAAAATTGTTTAATTAGTAATTGAAATATATAATAATAAAAATAAAGGTTATTATTGTATTTATTAATAATAAAATAATATGAATAATAAACAAAATATATAATAAAAAACATAGATTTTTATCATATATATTTATTAATAATAAAATAATATGAATAATGATAATAATTGGTATAGAATTGAGTAGGATAGAGACAATATAGTGTGGTATAGTAAAAAATATGAGAGAGAAATTGATGATCTTGGTCACTACTGTGGGTAAATTAGTGTGAAGTTATGGTTATTGATGACCGATGACGTGGAGCTGATGCGGAGGAGAAAAGGGAAGCATGACCAGGTCACCACTGCGGATGCTCTAATAGCAAGAGTGATAAAAATATAATCAATGGTTAATATATATATATATATATATATATATATATATATATATATATATATACTCCCTCCATCTTTTTAAGCTGTTCACACTTTCCTCCGGGCACTAGTATTAAGGAAAAATATTTTATATTAGTAGTTGAGAGGGTGTTGTGAGTATGAAAAGTATGATGTGATATGTGAGTGGGGTTGAAATTGTGAGTGAGATAGTTGTTGTGAGTATGACAAGTGGGTCACATTGAATAAAGAATAATATAAACCTTCCTTTTTGGGAGTGTGAACAATCAAATGGGACACCCAAAAGGGCAAAAAGTGAACAGACTAAAAAGACGGAGGGAGTATATATATATATAGGGTCGTGCTCCTGTGAGAACCTAAATATCGTGAGAACCGTGAGAACGTTAGGTTTTTACCTAATGTATCAAATGGTTCACTTGGATACATTGGATACGTTACTTGGATACATTAGGTAAAGAGCAATGCTAGGGGCACAGAATAAGCTCACAAAATCTTGCTAACAACATGAGGTGACGATATTTTATTGGTTGCATCGATAATGGACCCGCCACACTCTAATTAAAAGCACCAATAAAATCATTACATCTAGGATTTTGTGAGCAAAATTTTGTGACTTTTTTGTGCCCCTAGTATTATTCTTAGGTAAAAACTAATGTATCGAATGGTTCACTTGGATACATTGGATACATTACTTGGATATATTAGGTTCTTACCTAATGTATCAAAGTTCTCACGATATTTAAGTTCTCATTTGAGCACCTATATATATATATACTCCCTCCGTTCCGTGTAAGTTGCAACAATTTGCCATTTTGGGCACTCCACTTAAGTTGCAACAATGCTAAATAAGGAAACTCTTTATTACTTTTATAATCCTCCACTCATTCTCTCTCTTTCTCCCAACCACTCATTCTCTCTATTTCTCCCAACCACTCATTATTCTCCACTCATTATCTCTCTTCCTCTTAACCACTCATTATTCTACTTTCTTAAGTTTTGTGATTCCCCTTCCATGTTGCAACTTACTTAGAACGGAGGGAGTACGTGTATATATAACAAAAAAATCAATAGAACAAACAAATCTTAATAAGATTATACCGAGGCATTCTTAGATTTACTATTATGACCTTGGTTATTGCCTACACTTGATTTTCCCTTTCCCCCCCGACTGTGTGGCGCTAAAAGAGCAGAGCGCGCAAGCGACTGCGGGCTGTTACGAACTGACGCGCGCAACGCAACTGCTGTTATCCAGACACTCATCTAACTTCACCCAATTTTACATTTTTTCCCCAACGGCCTCCAACCACCACCGTATCACACGAAACGGCAACCACACTCCGCCGTTGACGCAACCTAAAATCTCTAACAGACGAGCTAAATCCAAATTTTGTGTCCAATTTTAAACCCTAATCTCAGGTGTGATCCTAATTTCCCTATCTCTGTATCAGTTTAGTGTAACAGTCTCGTGTGTGTATTTTTTTTTTGTGTGTAAAAAATCGTGTAATATTAATATGTTTGATTTTGTTTGATTCGAAGTTACGTGCATTTGACAGTTCTAAGACGCTTATCTTGACTTTTGTTTTGATTATTTGTTTAGGGATTTTGACGTGCCATCCAAGTTCATCTATCCAGATTACCGACTGGTCAAACGGTCAAAGCTAGGGTTTGTATTGTTTGTATTTTGTACAAAAATGGAAGCAAGTGAAGCCGTGTCTTCAATCAGTACTACTACTACTAGTAATCCTGTTAGGTTCAGGTTCCATAGAGCCGCTCCTAATTTCATTCGGGCACCTTTATTAGCACTTTTGGAGTATTCTGGAGTTATCCACACGCAATCAGCTTCAAATTCTGATCAGGAAATGCAGCAAACCTTAGTTGAGGACCCCACTCTTGATTATCACGGTTCTGATGCCAGAATTCGTCGTGGTGAGGAGGTTTCGATTAGAATTATGAGTGGTGGAGAAGAAGAGTATGATGAGGTGGTAGATGGTTGGAGTGTAGGTAGTCGGGCGGTTGAGGAACAGTCTTTGCCGTCCGTGCCGGTTGATGATTCCACTACTGAGGGTGCACCAAGGGAGTCGGGGACTGGGGTTGGTGGAAACGATGTTAGTGGGGTGCCTTCTAACAATAGTTATGATATACAGCAAATAGCACAATGGCTTGAGCAGATTCTACCTTTCTCTTTGCTTCTCTTGGTGGTTTTGATTCGCCAACATTTACAAGGTATTTCTTCTTTCCCCTTTGTTGAATACCTACTTTTAGTGTAAAACAGTGGCATATGAACACTTCCGTGCTTGCAGATTGGCCACCGGTGTCTATATAATTTTCATGAAAATTTATACTCGGTGTATGATGTTTTGAACTTTTTATGGCTCCTGAGGTTTTTGCGACTTTGTGTTATAAAATGTCTCATATGCGTATTGGTTGGATATTGAAATTAACATTCTGGCGATAAAATGGGGATTGATTATAATGTAATAAAGATATAAATGATATACTACCGCCACTTGTTGTTTTGATTTCCACCATTATCATGACTTTAACCTGTAAAAGCTGCTTTTCATAGGCAGGGTTGAATTTTATATCATATTCTTAGCAGGCACTCCATCAAATGTAGTTGCTCATATCTGTTGCTTTATGGGTGCAGGAATTTCTATATGATAGTATGTATATACTTTTTCACCTGATTTATCTTCTTCTTTTTCGAAGACCGTGGCCTCCTTTCTCTCTGATAGAACCTAAATTTCATTCTGGAATAAGAATTGCCGTTGTCATCTTGTTCTTGCATATTTTATAATCCTAATAACAAACTTCGTGTCTAGAATGCATGAGGTAATTTAGAGAAAGTAAACAGATTTAAATGGTGGATGGATTCAGTTAAGGTGACCGAAGTAGTCTGGACAAAGAATGAGATGAAGATGAATAAGAGGTTGCTGATACTTATCCCCTTTTTATATTTTATGCCAAGTTGCACCGGATACCATCCCAAGTTTTCAAAACAATATGTTGCAGGATTCCCGGGTGAATATATTGGCAGTACTTGTAATATGAAAGTTAACTCATGTAATTTATACCGAGACCAACTAAGATGTTTGAGTTCTAAGCACCAATATTGCCTTGCTTGCCTGCTTCTCAAAGGTTTAAAGGTCATTCAGTCATTAACAATAGTTATCGTAGCTTTTTAGCACCTTATATCGGTATATTGATTGCTTTCATTTGCATGAAGTATTAGCATTCTCCATCATCAAGGTTGGATAAGCTGCACCTTAGGCTTCACCATAGTTTTTAAAGGCTCTAGGCGCACCAAGGCGCAAAAGGTGTGCCCGGAGCCTAGGCGAAAAGGCGCAAGGCGAGCGCGCGCCCGAGTGACGATGCCCGCAAAAATGCCTTAAAATACTAAAAGCATAGTATACATTATACAACATCGAGATAAGCAATAAATGAAATGCAAGTAGTAAATCAAACATACATTATAAGTCATAAAAGAAACAAACATAAATAGATGTTCAAACAAGCATAAAGAGAAGTTCAAACCGAAGGACTCTAAGTCTAAATCCTATAAAATGATAAGCAGTTGTTAGTTTGAAGGAATTCCTAGTTATTGCTACTCTTATACAAAGTTATGGTGCATGTACATGAGAGAGTCATGGAAGAGGAAAAGTAATAGTCACGCATTATGTTTAATTACAATTTAATTGATGGTCGATTGTTGTGCCCGGAGCTAGGCGCACCCAGGCTCCAAAACTGAGCCTCTCTGTGCCCGGGGCTTAGGCGCGCGCCTAGGCGCGCCTTTAATAACTATGGGATTCACATCTTGGTTTTTTCATTAAGGTAACACGTGTCATTGTGGAACTTCCTTCAGGCTTTTTTGGTACCATTTGGATTTCTGCAGTCTTATTCAAATCAAATGACATCCTACGGAAGCAAACTGCCCTAAAGGTATTGCACCAATCTCACACTGTAGTTCTTATGAAGTAATACGCCTGTGTGTTGCCTTAAAATTAGTCTTTAAATGAAGAAGTGTTGTCCTGAATCCTGTTATATAAGCATATTGAGTGTCAATTATGCAGGGGGAGAGAAAAATATATGTTCTCATTGGTATCACTTTGATCTTTATGCTTCACGTGGTTTTTGTATACCGGTGGTATCACAATGACGATCTTATGTACCCATTGATCCTGCTACCTCCAAAGTCAGTCCCTCCATTCTGGCATGCTTTGTTCATCATCTTGGTCAACGGTAAATTCTGTCTTTTTGTTCTATGACAATTTTAATGCAGAATACTTGTTAAGAGTAATGCTTTATGCAGTTTTTTGTACATTACTGTACAGAAAAGGTTGACAGGTGTTGTACTGTACAATATGGTCATGCACTAAGGTGTTGTACGGGTGTACGGTAAAGCACCTCAAAGCATTCGTGGTTCAACTTTGCATGAAATATTCTGTGAATAGATCATTTCCTCGTAGTTATTCAGTTAATATACTACACTGGGATGTACCTTCTAATCAATAGAACCACTCTATGCCTATGCTTGCCCCAGCTTCTCTTCCCTCAGACCCATTTGATTCTACTAAAGTACTAATTAAGAATTACAATATAATTCTTACTGCCAAAAATAACTCATCCTATATCTGCTTATGGTATTAACCAAGAGTGTATCCCTCTGCTTGCTGTATTTATAGCAGGCTTAGTTCATGGTCCGATGTTCTGTTCTTAGGAGACTTGTAATGCATGACTGACAGGATACCAAATATAATTTGGTTGTCTGTGAATGTTTTACATACCCTGTAAAGATTTTTTTTTTTTGCTAATATACTCCCTCCGTCCCACTCGAATTAGGACAAATTTCCATTTTGGGTGTCCCATTCGAATTAGGACGACCCAAAAATGGAAGTGTTTTATTTAGTGGGACCCACATTTACACTCACAACAACTTTCCACTCATTATTTTCTACCTCACTTTCTCTTTCCTACTTTACTTTTTATACTCTCACAACACCTACTCCACTAACACTTTTTCCTTAATCCCCGTGCCTAACCCAAAAATCCTAATTCGGGTGGGACGGAGGGAGTAGACAATAACAAGTGTGTTGGTCCGCATCTCTCTTTCCACCTCACCTATTCTGTAAATCCTTTTCTTAGGTTCTACTACCTCCGTCTCAAAATGACTGTCCAAAAAATGATCAAATTAGCTTGATCAAGAGAAAATTTGACTTTCTTTTGGACATTTGGGAAGGAGGGAGTAGTAATTAACTAATTATGTTACTATTACTTGGATACGACAAGTTATTCGATAGTGGTTCTTCTGTTCAGATACTATGGCACGGCAGGCAGCAATGGTTTTAAAGTGCTTACTCTTGATGTGCTACAAGAATACTGGAGGTCACAATTACCGGAAGCAGGTAACTTGAATGATAAATATATCAGGTTGAGGTACTCTTTTCTGCAGTCTCCTCTTTTGTGCCCAAATATGCTTACTGTCAAAGAATTTTGATTTTTCAAGGGTCAACTGCTAACACTTATTGAGTACATGCTGCTTCTGTATCGTACCTTGCTGCCTACCCCTGTTTGGTACCGATTCTTTCTGAACAAAGAATATGGAAGCGTCTTCTCCTCAGTGACCACAGGATTGTATTTGACATTTAAGCTAACGTCGATTGTACAGAAGGTAGTTATTATGAACTTAATATGCTCTTATCTAATTTAGCATTTTAAAATTGGCATATCTCATTCGTTTCATTTTCTGCATTTACCTGAAAGATGAGAGTGGGCTCACTGTCATAGATGAATGTAGTTTTATTCTTGCTGTCATTCAGACATATTCTTGGCATACAGGTTCAAATGTTGTTTGCTGCATCAAGGGCATTATCACGTAAGGAGGTGAATTACGGATCATCTGCGACAACTGAACAGGTTGGTAGGATTTTCTTGATTCATTGGTTTATGTTCTGTTGGTCTTTTCTCTTCCCCCCCCCCCTCTCTCTCTCTCTATATATATATATATATATATATATATATATAAATAGGTAGGTGCTCAAATGAGAACCTAAATATCGTGAGAACCGTGAGAACTTAATGTATCCAATGATGTATCCAAGTGCACATTGGATACATTAGTTTTTACCTAATGTATCCAAGTAATGTATCCAATGATGTATCCAAGTCAAGTAATGTATCCATTGATGTATCCAAGTGAACCATTAGATACATTAGTTTTTTACCTAATGTATCCAAGTTCTCACGGTTCTCACGATATTTAGGTTCTCACAGGAGCACGACCCTATATATATATATACTCCCTCCGTCCCATTTTAAACTTCAAAAATTTCCCCTTTGGGTGTCCCATTTTAAACTTCAAAATCCAAAAAAGGAAAGTTATTTATACTTTTTTATTTAGTGGGACCTACATATCATACACGCAACAACTATCCACTAACTATTCCCTACCCCACTTTCTCTCTCCCACCCACTTTCTATACTCACAACACTCTACCTCACTATCTATATTTTATAGTATAAAGATTCTCATCTTAATTCTTGTGCCCACTTTTTTTTTTTGAAGTTTAAAATGGGACGGAGGGAGTATATATATACTCCCTCCGTCCCATAACAATGTTCACAAACTTCCATTTTGGGCATCCCAATATCACACTTTCCTTAATTGGATTTTTTTAATATTTTTTTATTCAATAGGACCCACTTGTCATACTCACAACAACTATCCACTACTACTCACCCCACTTTCTCTTTCCTACTTCACTTTTCATACTCACAACAACTACCCACTACTATTCCCCCCTTAATTCCTGTGCACACCTATATATATATATATATATATATATATATATATATATATATATATATATATATATATGCATGAGTTTTGTTAGGATACCCCCTTCAAGGGTAGGTTAACATGTGGCCCTATTTTTTTATGACCAAAACACCCTTTATTTTGTGCATGAAGGAAATGTGTAAAGAGGGCTAATCTGTAATTTCGAGTCAAATTAAAATGACCCGTCACTTTGCATTTTAGTTTTTCTCTCTCCAACTCTCTGCAAATCAATCATCTCCTTCTTCTTTGATGATTTTCATAGCCACTTTCAAATTGGAAACCTCCTCCATGACCTACAGCCAACCCTTAACAAACTATCATGGTAATTAAGTTCAAGCAGGAAGAATTGCATATAATTATATACTCCTCCGCCTCCCATAATTTCGTTTTGATGTTTCTCTGTTTATGGTACAGCTCATAGTACAAACTTCTGCCACCACCACTCCTTTCCCAACATCAAAATCTTCAAATCTGGAAATTAAGTTTCATCCATTGGCTCGAATTGAAGACCAAAAGTACCTGATTTATCCTCTCTTTCCCATTCTTAACCTCTCTAATCAAACACTCAATGGGGTCCAAACCATATTCAAACTCCTTATTTTGCAACAACCCACAAAATCAGGGCACCTTAATTGCAATTGTCTTTAGTTTCAGTTTGAAGTTGTTAATTTCCTCCCCATTTTTTTGTATTAGCATTCTGATTTGGGTGGAAACTCACATGAAACCACTGACGGGCAATTGACACTGGGAGTTGGGAGGGGTGAGTAAAGTAGACCAAAGGGCCTCTTTAATTTGACTCATAATTACAGATTAGTCCTCTTTACACATTTCCTACATGCACAAAATAAAGGGTGTTTTGGTCATAAAAAATAGGGCCACATGTTAACCTACCCTTGAAGGGGGTATCCTAACAAAACCATATATATATATGTATGCGGTTGGGAGTGTGGTTATAGTGGGTTTGGGTGTGCCAGGGTGGGGAAGGGGATGTCCTTTGGGGTGATTTTGATATGCACTGTCAGAAGTTTAGAGTACTATTCAAAGTGATCAAGTCTGCTGTAACTCTTATCATAATTTTCACCAATGCATGCAGGTCAATGCTGCTGGGGATCTTTGTGCCATTTGCCAGGAGAAGATGCATGCTCCAATCATGCTTAGCTGTAGGCACATTTTCTGTGAAGACTGTGTATCAGAATGGTAAGCTAATCTGCGTCATCGTTCTAGTTCAAGGATACGAATTGTTACCATCACCCCCTCTAGGTTCATCAAGTGAGGCATTAAATAGTATATATTCCCTCCGTCCCAAAATGATCTTCACACTTTTTTGTCGTTGCTACTAATGATCTTTGAGCAATAATTTTAGTATGATTTATTATCCTAAAGAAAATCTAAAACTTGTTATTGATATTGTTGTTGACGGTGTATCAACTACAAGTTTTAGATTTTCATTAGTATATTAAATCAACATATAATTACTGCTCATAGTTCATTCGTACTAATGACAAAAAAAGTGGGAAGATCATTTTGGGACAGAGGGAATATGCTTGTTCTTTTAATAATACTCCCAGACTAAGGTTGTCATTTTCCTTTTTGGTTGGTCACAGACTAAGGTTCTTAGTTGCTTTATTACCTAAAATGAACAAAGAGACCCACTTGTCATTCTCACAACAAAAACTTTCAACCCACTTTCTCTCTCAATACTTTACTTTTCATACTCACAACATTTAATTTTTCTTAATCTCCGTGTAAAGTCAAACTAAGAACTTTAGTTCGGGACGGAGGGAGTAGTTACATTTGAAAAAGAAAAAAACATCTGCAAATATACCACACGACAATCATGCAAAATAAGATACACCACCATCTTGTTTTCTCCATTACGGTGGCTTCAGATGGTAACTGAGCTTAAGGGCTTGATTTTGTTGACAGAACTACTTTCTAACATTTACCGCGATCGTACGAATAATGTTGTTATTTGATGGTCTTTTGCAGGTTTGATAGAGAGAGGACTTGTCCACTGTGCAGGGCAGTGATTAAAGCAGCAGATATTAGATCATTTGCAGATGGGTCAACTAGTCTCTTCTTTCAGTTCTTTTGAGACACGACACTCAACTATGAAGTGTTTATTATCTGACATCGGCATTGGCATTGGCATTGGCATTTATATTCTAGTCACATAGTTTCTGCAAGCTTTCAGCAGTGATGCGGTCAGGGAGACTAGTTACAGAAAGAGGAACAGATGGCTGCACCTAGTAACCTCAAAGTGAAGGCGGATTTCTGTACATCTAAGTAGATTTTTGAAGGCACAAGTATAGCACCCTCTATCTTCTTATATTACGGGGCTAAGTTACGGTTTGAAGTTAGTTTGGGTTATTACCTAGCAGAGGTCGGAAGCCGTTATCTCAGTACAATCTGCTTTTGACGAATGTCATGTATTTTGTTTGCATGATGATAAATGATGTACAAAATGTTGTTTCTTGTTGATTTGCCTATAATTAGAAATGTCTTTTAAGTTTGTACATATAGAAAGGATGTGTACATCAAGTCTCAAATGTATAGAACAGGTTTTAATACAAGATTGTCCCGCCTGATAAAGATTTTTAATCGTCAGCGCTTTACTTCCTTGCATCTTCTTATTCTTACAGTTTACACTTTACACTATAATTGTTGCCTTTTGTTAGAAACTGGACAATCTTTTGGGGGTGAGGGTCACACAACCCCTAGCCGATACAAGCGGGGAAAATCAATACTTTTTTAGTAACTCAGTTCGTCAATACATCATTACATGGCACACCCCATGTAAAACACTCTTTCTCGTATATATATCTCCTCTATGGAAGAACATACACACCACAGTCATGCCTAGGTGGCGTGGCAGCTCCCCGCTAGGGATGCCAATTTTCTACCCATATCCATTGACCCATCCATAAAAGACTTATTAGATTATCCAATTAGTACCGGTAAATACTAAATACAGGGAAACTAAATACAGGGTACGTACTAAATGACCAAAATACCCATTTATATACGTAATTTTTTTTTTTTGATTTCAATCGTTCCCTCTTTCAGTCTCTCTCCTAAACAACGACAAAGACAACGACGCCGCGCACCACCACACGACGACAAGAATGGCGAGAGTGAGAATTCCGAAGGTCACCGCCGGTGCTGCCGCCGCCTCTACCGCCATCGCCGCCGGAGCTTCTTCAAGCACCGTGCCTGTAAAGAAGGTAACTATGTAAATTTCAACCTAATTTTAACCTAAATTTACATTAAAAAAAATTCCAATGTCTAATTGTTGTTTGATTGTTTGAAATTGCTTACCTGATATTCGTATGAACTGGGTTTAGAGTGGCGTTAATGGCAGAAAGAATCTTGTATGAACTCGCACGAGAAACATCTCGTGTGAACTAATACGAGACACATCTCGCGTGAAATTACACGTGATGCATCTCGTGTAAAATCACACGAGATGTGTCTCGTGTGGAATCACACGAGATGCATATCGTGTGAATTCACACGAGATTTGTCTCGTGTGGAATCACACGAGATAGTTCCTGACATAAATTTACATTGTTCATATGCCATATGCTAATTTATTGGCAGAATCATTCATGAGGAGTTTCAATTATGCAATCTCAGCCCCTACCTCCAGCGAATGGGACGAACGTTGGCAAGAGCTTTGTGACCGTTTCAGATCTTATCCTCTATTATTGGATTACCTCCGCGATACATGGATTACCCCATACTCTCAGAATATTCTGTCTATGCACACGGATGTGTTACCTCACTTCGGGACCCATACCACAAACAGGACTGAGGGTGAGCATAACAGGTTGAAGAAGGCATTGGGGAGTGCTTCTTCTACTTTTGACACAATCTTCAAAAAAGCTCCTAAGATCTTGGATATCCAACTAAAAAAATATCAAACAGAGTATGAATAGATCAAAGACCAGAACTCCAATTGATTTGAGGACCGGTAATCTATATCAGAACATATTGACTAAAGTGTCAACGGTAGCCTTGCGCAATATCAGACAAGAGCGGCCTCGTATTCAAAAAATCATTAGAAACCAGCGGGGTCGTAATGGGGGTAATGTCATCACTGAGGCTGCCTGCGGGTGTTACTACAGGCGAACACATGAACATCCATGTAGTCACGAGATTGCACGGATAGAGGACTGCGGGGGACGGATTGAGCTGTCCTCGATTCATGATTTTTGGAAGAAGTTGGACATTGAAGTAAACAACCCTCCGTCTGAGCCTTCAATAAATAAAAACAATTTTCAAGCTATGTTGAGTAGAGTTGAGAAAGCACCGGAACCGGTAAGGAGAAAGTTATTCAAAAAGATGGAAGAAGGGCTTAATCAGCATGCGATAGATGCTTACGAGCCGGATCATACTTCAAAGGCGAATAAACCCCGGACCGGAACTTCCAGAGAACCGTCAGATTGGGAGCATACTAACAAATTTTTTCAAGTCCCCGCTACACCATCCTCGACTAGCAAAGGGTATAGATCTTCATTCATTTGTGGCTCACACTTTACGTTCTTGATGTATTTGATTTGCATGTTGATAGTATGAATGCTTCTCACTCTATTCTTTGCCCTATTTCAGGTCTAGATCTGCATTCATTGCATCCACCCAAGCGAGTTCGGAGTCCACGCACAAACGAAAATCAGCTTCAGAACCCACACCATCTACCCCTCCTTGTACTCCTACGTCTCATCCACTGTGATCCAAGCGCAAGTCAACTGATCCACCAATACCGAGATAGGATAGCAGCATTCTGTGAACTCTATGATCAGGATACCGATGCAAGAAGAGAAAGATTACGTAGGGGATAGTATATGTGTAATGGTTTTTGAATTATCAAGTTTGTATGAATGTTTGGATGTTTGAATTATATGCATAAGCCTTGTTAACACTTTTATTTCGTATACAATTTGGCGATAGTATATACACGAGATGTGCTATCATATTAAGAATCAAATTTCAGTTCTAGTTCTGTTTCTTGTTGCTTTTGCTGTTGCTGTTGTGAAAATGCAGTTTCAGACACTATTTCGTGTACTTATACACGAGATGTCATCTATGATCTCGTGTATATGTACACGAGATATCTCGTGTGCATACACGAGTCATCACTTGTACATTTACACGAGATCATAGATGACATCTCGTGTATAAGTACACGCGACGGGCAAGGGCAGCGTTGGAATTTTTCGTTCCCTGTATATAATATTCCCTGTATATAACTATATCCATTAGTACCTAATAAATTTCTTGGGTTTAGATGGATGGAACCCATATAGACTCAATTATACTGATGGACTAAATAGGTTTTTTACCCGGATAACCCAATAGTCTCAATACCACCACCACCTCCTCCACTGCACCACCTCCATCCCACCCCTTGCCATGTATATCATCGCTACAAAACACCTCTGCCATATCCACTACCACCTAACCACCACTCCACTTAACCACCATCGGCACTTTAGTACCACCATTATTACCAATTATACACTACCTCCACCGCCGCTGGTGGTAGAACTAATTGTAATCACAAATTTATTTGCTGGAGGAATAATTTGATGGCCTTTCTTGACAATCTTTTGTGGCTCTCTCTTGTTCACCCTCAAACACACTATATTTGTGACCATCAATTTATCAAGAATACAATAACCAAAACCAAAGAGGAAGTCTTGTGTGAGACTGTGAGACAAGTCTCAATGAGAAAAGAAACGGGCTTGCCCCACCCCGCCCCGCCCATAAGGGGGCAAACCATTGAGATTTGAGACCCGTCTCACACGAGTTTTTGTCATAACCAAAACTCAATCCAAGTATAAAAACCAATCTCCTAAACCTAGTCAAACAAGGAATCACAAAAAACCTATAGACTCAAATTTAGTTTCCTTTTCCATTTTGGTTTTGGCTCCACAAATCAATTAGTAACTTCCAATATTTTTGGCTTGGATTTCACTCTCCAAGCAACTTTTGGACAACCACATCATGAGCCTTAAAACACACAGAATACAGGCAAGATAAGTTCACAAGAGCAAACACAGTGACCATAAGCTAGTGTCACAAAATATACAATTGCCAACAGAGCAGCCAGGTAAATGTGTTGTAGCAAAGTACTACATGAGCTCGAGCCAAAAAATGGAAAAAGGACAAGTAAAGGAAAGATCTACATCCCAAGCCAACATGCTTCTTACCATGCCTTCATAGGCCCAAGGATCATTTCCTATATTTAAAATACAAAATATTATTATAGCAGTTATAGTAACAAAAAGAAAAAAGAAGAAATATTGATACAAACCAATCTTTACCGGGCGGCTGTGTATCCCATCAAACAGATACGCTCCGTGGGCTGTATGAGGGAAAGATAGATTCACACTATTCGAGGCGGAAAGAGACTGAGACCTTCATCCATGTTGTTCCCCTGTGGCTTCTATTTATAAGCTTCTTGGGGTAACAGCTTGAAAGTCTTGTATAACATCTGAAGATTGAGGATTTGTATTCCGGGGAGTTGAAGGTGATGGGGTCAAAGAAGGGGGTAAAGTTGGTGTTATATTGAGGGATTGCAGATTATTTGTCGAAGATACCCTGATTGGGTAAACTTCAGTGACCTCTTCACTGCCTTCATCCAAATAAACAACATCCTGCATGGTGAGCTGGTGGTACTCAACAATCTCCCTCAAAAAGCGATTCTCCCTTGCAAAGACGGAATTTTCTTGTGCCAACCGAGCTTTCTCAGCCAATAGCGTCTCAAGCTGAAGCCTTATCTGAAATGTGAACATCAAATCAAGAAATGTTAACAAGATCATCGATTAAATTTGAACTTCAAAGAAAAAAATCAACGCCACTTGAGAGCGCCAAAAAAGAAAAAAGGAAATAGAAAAAGAAGAAAAGTTGAGAGTTTAGATACAAAGAACATGTAAAAAGATTACCACATGTATGCTTACTCGCAAGTATGAACAAGTGTTTAGGGATAAAAAGGATCATAACCCTAAATGTGAAGTTGACTGGCATGGAAATAGAAATTAAAAGACTCGTAAGATTTCAATGTTCAAGAAAATGCTTACCAAATCATCATCTTCCTGGTTGTCTCCATCTCCACCACTCTCTCTAAGGATTCTATTTTCCTCTTCTAACTGAGCGCAACGCTCCTTTGCAAAAGCTAGATCTGCTTTGACTGTCTTCAACTCCCGAAGAAGAAGCTTGGCTTTGGCTGCCATCGCCATTGCAACCTGCCAGAAAAACCACAAGGCATATCATGCATCTCACAAACATTAGCATGGACTGCAATTGGTCATTGGTTATCATCTGGTCAGTGGCTCTCTAAATGTGATCAAAAGAAAACCCTAAACAGCTGTTTTAGCTGAAATCACAAATTGAGTGCCAATATAAAATATCGAATTTCAATTCAATTCCACACAGCACTCTGTGCAGGTGTAAAAGAACTGAAGTCACTGGTGTACTATAACATGACAAGAGGCCTCCGGCAAGTAAAAATGCATCCATCTGGCAGTCCTAAAGGTTAGAGGGAGCGGTGATTGGTGGGGTTTTCATTGGATACAAGCAGAGCTCTTTTCACATTTCACTATCCCAGTTAAGGTGAATTAACTTCTGCACTGAAATAGAAAAGGCTGGAAGACCCCCGCCCCCAATGCAGGATAATTAACCTATAAACCAATGATACATAGTTGCCACCTTACGTCGCGAGATGCCTTCAGTTGAATCTGGACGTCGGTTTGCGTTTGAGGCTGAACGTTGGTTTGCATTTGGGGTTGTTGCCGTGTATTGCTAAAAGCCAAATTCTGATGTTGTTGCCTTGAACCAGTAGGACTAAAAGCTGAAGTCTGGGCCTCGGGGGTATTACCCTTTTTCCTTATCTGCAGCTTCCGTGTCTCTTGAATGATATCTGCAGTTCGGTTCTCCACAATTGTGATGCCCTCCTGTGACA
This sequence comes from Campanula takesimana, assembly GCA_026119855.1. Lineage (NCBI taxonomy): Eukaryota > Viridiplantae > Streptophyta > Magnoliopsida > Asterales > Campanulaceae > Campanula > Campanula takesimana. The sequence goes on along the minus strand of JAOWBW010001275.1, from coordinate 329,400 downwards.
AAGAAAGAAACATATTGTAGGAACAAAGGAAACACAAACAAATCGTTTTTAAGCGGTTCCCATTGACAAATAACTAATGATGAGTGTAGGTGCTAGAGTGAGTAAACAAATGGGAGCAAGAATGTATATGCTTTCAAGCGGGTATCAATAGAGATGCAAATATTTTTGTGTATATGTGCATTTGTCTATGAGAGAGAAAGAGAGAGAGAGTAATATTTACACGTGGGTCAAGTCTTTGACACAAGTATTCTTAAGATGATAATATGTTTATAAAAAGACCATTTAAAGGGGTCATTAGAATTTCAGTTGTTTGAATAATCTCTTACAGGGGCCATTAGAATTTCGGTTCTTTGAAGGATCTCTTATTTTGAAATTACAAAGAACATATCGACAAGAATCTACCATGAAGGGTTCCTGCCAACGTTGATAAAATAATCTCAGGCACCTTTGTGGTGATGCTTACTGAGATAGATTAGTAATTAGTACAACAGTAACAAAGCAGAGCTATGGTCATCGAAACATGTGACATTGACTTTGGTCAAATCACAGCTTCAAAGACAACAATGCTTTAAAGGATATGGTTTACCATATGCATCTGTTGTAAATGTGTCAAGGTCGAAAATAGTAGACCACTTCCCTGTAAGACAACATCTTGATGGATCTACTTGGAATCAGCATTGGAGTATGGTATAGACATAAATGGTTAAGAAAAGGAGAGTGACAGTATCGCAGTAGATCAACTCTAAATGCATGTACGTACGACTGTACATAGATGGATCTATAAAAGTCGGTTCAAATCAGAAATGAACCCTAAATTTTAATTCAGAAATGTGTCACCAGTGGGATTGCTGCGGTTTATTTATCCACTCAGGAGGTCAGAGAATAATCAACGCTAAAATGTTCATACTCATCTTTTGTTAGCTTAAATTAGGATAGATCTTCCCAATTTCATTGGACAAGAAATCTCTTAGTACTCCAATGATGTTCTGTTAATTTTTCCTTTGTCTAGTCCATAATCCATATTCAGGGTATTTGGCATGATATTATGTTCATTTTTAGCACAATATGACAAGTAAATGACTTCGCATCTGGCTATAAAATCTAAATTAGACACAAAGCAAGAGGACCATGGTTAACTCCTTGGGCATCCATCGAAATATAAATCTATCAGCTGTTCTGGCAGGTTTGACAGATGACTAAATGTACAAGGCTTCGTCCTTTCTTCTTTCCCTCTCTACAAACGTTCCGCTCATATTATCACTCTCGTCTCTCGTTAACAATGAAAAAGCTAATTATTTTCTTGCTCTGATTTATTCTAATCACCTATAACTAAAAGAGATTTTTTTTCAAATACTATGTCTTTACCATAATCTTCTCCTAACCTGAACCTGTACACAATTCCAAAGAATGTACCTGCTTCGAGCAATCCCCCCTCCCCAACGAAACCCACTAAATAGTAAACCACCCACAGAAAGATAGAGTATTCGAGGATCAACCAATAATGATGTCAAGCGCAATACATACTGGAGTTGGCAAATGAAAACAGACTGGAAATGGTGGAAGAATTAACAATAGCTAGGGATGACTATTTACATATATTTATTATTTTTCTTGGCAGTTGATACATTGGTCATGGTCCACATTAATGTTGTCAAAGCACAATATACATCTTAATCTATAAGATTAGCTGGTGACATAACATGGCATCCTTTCTACGTACAACATGTACAACATACTGTGCTTGAATTTGCTCCTCCTAATTCATTAATGAACTTTGCATTGCACTCATTTTTTGCTTATTAGAACAAGAATAACTACAAAGACTAGAGTAGGTTTAGGATGCTCAATCATACTTTTATTCGTATTTATCTTAAGATTAACAAACTTCTATGATCTTAGGAATAGAAACATACCTCTAGGGCATTGCCGATGGTCCCACCAATATAGTTAAGGGATGATGCAATTGCATCTAGACCCTTCTGCAATCCAGGATTCTCTGCCTTCCGAAGAATTTCAGGCGACTGGTATTGTGCATTATACTGAAAAACAGAGAAAAAAGGAAAATGAAAGAAAAATGTATCAAGTTACAAGATCTAATGTCATCAAGTTCATGAACTTCCATGTATAGAAACTTTAACTGATATTTCTGAACTTGGCTCAAGGCCTCTAGCTAAGTAATTTTTTTCAAAGTATGCATTAACTAACAACGCAGTAACCTGAAAATGAATTAATAAAAAATAATATATATATATATATATATATATATATATATATATATATATATATATCAAAGATGGGGTTCTTTTGGAAGCTTGATTCTTACCTCGCTCCTAGTTTCTTTATCTGACATTTGCAGTCTCCTTCTTTCGGGTGTTTCACGATGTTCAGCCACATTATCATCATCAATAATAGATTTGGCTTTTCTAGCGAGGACACCCCAAAAACCGCGTTTGGGTTCATCTAAACTTGGCATCGATGTATAAGCATACTTTGGTGAATCCTACAAGAAGGAGAAAGTGAGAAACGCAGTCGACAATCATCATCTCAAGTCTCAACAGCATGGAATCAAATGTTAAATTATCATCCATGTTACAGGAAAGTAGATGTTCTACATTGACTCTGTTAATCTTATAAAATGCACAAAGTAATCCATTCCAAAAATTGCAATAGGCCTAGAGTAAAACAGTAAAAGATCAAAGTGCGACCACGAAAACTGTCATGTTGCAATACTGTATATCTTGTTTATATCAAGAAACTCCACTATAACCTAAAGTAAGGGGCCATTAAGCGTGAATACTGGACTCCTATCAGCTCCAGAAAAGGTGCAGCTGCAACTCCTATTAATTTGAAATAGCTTATTCAGATTGAGACTGAATATATTTGCATAAATGCTGAGTTGATAGAGCTAATTAAGATTGATCATTACTTTATGTTAGTGATTTATTATATTCACCCTTACGCATGACATTTACAACATTAAAAGAGACTGGAGCTTAGTTCACTCAATCAAATCATACAACAGAATAGAAGGCGGCCTTGCTAACAGTGACTTGTTAGGAATATGGTTCAATGGGGCTCAAGCTGATTTAAATCAACAAATTAGCCCATAAGAAAATATTCAAAAACTATAAGCTACACCAGGATAACTATAGTAGCTGAATAAACCACAAGTCATGCGGTTACAGACGTTGCAAAATCAAATGCTTGTGCTTCAATTTAAGTCTCTACACTCCCCCAGCATAGTGAAAGAGTCCTACTCTCGTGATCAGTATGTTTTCAAGTACCACCTCTGTCCCTAAATGAGTGTCCAAATTTCATTTCAAGGGACATCTGAATATGTCAACTTTTTGTAAACTTTGGTGGCAAAGATTCATATATAATCTTGTAATCTCCTTTCCAAACATTTAGTTTTGCACGTATAAAGAGACGGTGAAAAAAAAATCGAAAAAAAACATTTAGGGACAAAATTATGCTAAAAAGACACTCATTTTGGGACAAAGATTTCTTGAAAATGGACACTCATTTAGGAACAGAGGGAGTAGTTTCATTTTCAAAGTTTGCTTCCAACCTATCTGATGTTCTAAATCTCTCCTTAAAATGTTTGTCTAAGATTGAAGGTTATGCTTTCTTCCTCACCTTGATCATTAGGCATCTCTTGATTACTTTTTTCCAAGAGGGGAAGTGCTAACCTTGATAACATTTCTAATTACATTGCTCATACCATGACCATAACTGAAATATTTCGTAATTAACAATCAAGAAATGCACAAATCAAATAAAATCAAACAGACCTTGGTAGATGGAGGACCGGGAGATCTAAGTGGATGGGACTTGGAATCACGTGGAGAATGAGCGGATTGGACGTAAGCAGAGGAGAGAGAGGAATCGCGGTGGGCGGACGACGCCCTGATGGCCTTGGCAGCAAGCGAGGACGCCGAAGAAGCCGAGGAAGAAGACGAAGAAGTGTCGTCTGGCGGTGGGGAATTAGGGTTAGGGCTCCCAATTTCATCATTTCTAGAGCTCGTAAGCGTTAAATCCCTAGGTACTCCTCCCGGTCGTCTTCGGTACGCCATTGAATTGAATTAATTAGTAACCACCGACGCCAACGCCGCCTCTAAACCACCAACAACAGTGGCGCAGTTGTCGTCGTCGCCGGTGGAGTGAAGAAAGCGACAAAATTAGATTTGGGGATTCTCTCGAAACACAAGGTGATTGCTTCAGTTTCCGAAGCTTCTCTACCCCGTCCCCTCCCGTCTCTCTCTCTCTCTCTCTGACTTTCTCTCTCTAGATTGGTCAACGCTCCAGCTAGCAACGAGTCGGGTTTGGGTTGCTTGTGGTGGGGCCAGGGTAGTTAAAAGTTTTGGGCTATTGGTTTCTGTGTTTTTGGGCTTTAATTTAGATTGCTGTTCTCTTTCATGGGCTTTCTTTTGAAAGACTATCGGCCTTCTTACCATAAAAGCGGCCCAATGCAAGGGGTTTTATTAGTTAGCCTATTACCAAATACAATATCAGTGAGGTGTGTGAGTTAGGGATTACCAAACACGGTTCCGGTTACGGTTCCGATTCCGGAAAAGCTTGAACCGTAACCGTAACCGAACAGTTCCGGTTACGGTTACGGTTCGTAATCGCCGGTTCACGGTTCGGAACCGCCGGTCCACAACTTCCTTTTTTAAAAAAAATATTTTTTTTAACAGAAAAACAATTATAATAATATTTTATTGCCGGTTTTTCTTACAAAAAAAGTGTAGAAAAAATGTTAAAAAAACTAAAGAGGTCCGTCTCTCTTTTCTTTTATATACTCATCAAGTTTTATAATTTTAATTCAATGAATTTGGCTAAAAAACCAGTCAAAACTCAATTTTTCTAGTTAATGTTCCGTTAGTAACGGTTAATTCTGATGAAACCGTTAGAAATCTAACGATTTTGATGGCTTTCTAACGGTTTTGATAACGGTTCTGGTTCATTCATGGCGGTTCGGAACCGCCGGTTCACGGTTTTCAGAGGGGATGAACACACAGTTCCGGTTTCGTCAAGGTTCAAGGCGGTTCCGAGCTTTTCGGTTACGGTTCCGGTCCGGTTTGGTGGTTCCGGTTCGGTTTGACCATCCCTCGTGTGAGTAAGCCAGTCATTGCTGATAGTGACACTGCCACGTCATTTATCCTTTTATTTTTTAATGTCATAATTAAAAAAAAACGATAACTATGTTAAAGTACTTTTGTAACATGCTCCCCTCCGTTTCATGTCGGTTGAGATTTATTTCCTTTTTCGTCCGTTCCATATGATTTGAGACCGCCTAAAATGGTAGAGAATTTTTGATATTCCTCACACTCATTCTCTCTCTTACTTTACTTTTACACTCACAACACCAATCAACTTACTATTCTTCTCACTCATTCTCTCTCATATTTAATTTTTCAAACTTACAAACACCTTCTCCCACTATTTTCTCTTACTTTTCCTTAATTTGTGTGACAAAATTTTTAATCCCAAGTGACATAAAACGGAAGGAGTATGTCACTAACTTCTGCATTATATTATTTGAAAACAAAAATTTCCGTATGTAGTTTGGATGGCCGTCAAAAATATAAAAGTAGTAGAATGAACAATAATATTATTTGTCAAAAGAAGTTAGCTCAAGCTGCACTCGGTATCTTTTATTCATATAATGATAAATGCTTTAATTTCTTGTCAAAACACTTTCAAAACACTCTTATACTCTTTTCGTTTCAGTTTAAGGTTTTTAGTTGCTTTATTACCTAAAATAGATAATTGGACCCACTAGTCATTTTCACAACAAAAACTCCCTACCCACTTTCTCTTTCTTACTTTAGTTTTCATACTCACGAGTACTTTTTCTTAATCTTTGTGTAAAGTCAAACCAATAACATTAAACTGAAACAGAGAAAGTAGTAATTATAGACATTTATTAATTAAATTAACCCGTATATTTTTTATATGAATTTATCAAACCACACCACCCACTAGAAAATGTGAAAATATAACATGGGCAAGGACCCATGAACTTAACTAAACATTCGATTAGTGAATTTGAATATATATCCGGATAAAGAATGGGCGGACGGCGATGGCAATCACTAAATCAAGACTTTGTTCAGACAAAGAAACGTAGGCGGCGGGGACATTTGCATTATTATGCTTTTCATTTTAAGGGATATCTGAAAATCTCAACTCTTTGTACAATTTAGTGGTAAAGATTCATATATAATCTTGTAATCTCCTTTCCAAACATTTAGTTTTGCACGCATAAAAAGACCGGTGAAAAAAAATTCGAAAAAAAAACATTTAGGTACAAAGTTATATTAAAAAAAAAGACACTTATTTTAAGACAATTTTTTTTTGAAAATGGACACGCATTTAAGTTGGGACAGAGGGAGTAACAAACATTTAATAAAGCCATTTTGTTTGGCATTTGTACGCTCCCACAGTCCCACATAGACATCTACACATGTTATGCCTCCCTCCCTTTACATTATACTCCTATTTCATTATTTGAAAAAGGGTCCGTCCAGGTGTGATGAATATACACTTGTGGAATCTTGTTTCCTACTTCTCTCCCCCCAATTTTTTTTTATTGACAAAAAAGTTAATTCCTTATACTCCTTCCGTCCCATTTGAAGCTACACCGTTTTAGTGATGACACGTAAATTATAGCAAGTGATGAATGTAAAAAGGATTGTGAGAGGGAATACGTCAGTGGTATGACATGTGAGGCCTCCAATTTAAATATGTGAGAGGAGAAAGTTAGTGAGTATGACAAGTGGGCCCCATAATTTAAGTATGTGAGAGGAAGAAGTGAGTGAGTATGACAAGTGTGGCCTATATTTTTTATCATTTTAGGAAATGGTGAAGCTTTTAACGGGACACCCATTTGGGTAATTGGTGAAGCTTTAAATGGGACGGTGGGAGAATTATTACTAAATGATTGAAATATAAATACACATGACGGGTTAAAAGTTTCATACGATGTAAATAAACCAAAAGAAAAAAATATTATTATGTTGATAAAACAGCCGCTAACTATGATAAAATTACAGTATTTATAGGGTAAACGATCCAAACTCTTAAAAGAAAGAATAAAACTTCAATTACAATGCATGAGAGAGAAACAACTAAAAATATACTCCCTCTGTTCTTAAATGAGTGTCCATTTTTAAATAATATTTGTCCCAAAATGAGTATCTTTTTTTAACATAACTTTGTCCCTAAATATTTTTTTTCGAAATTTTTTTCACCGGTTTCTTTATACGTGCAAAACTAAATGTTTGGAAATGAGTTTACAAGATTATATATGAATCTTTGCTAGCAAATTGTACATAAAGTTGAGATTTTCAGTGTCCCTTAAAATGAAATTTAGACACTCATTTAGGGACAGAGGTATTAGTATTTTTGATACTTATTTCACAGAGTTGTAATAATTGTATTTTTATTTTTTTTTGAATATGTGAACATCTCTAAAACGGCATCTATTTTGAACCAGAAGAGTACCAGCTACTGTAAAACTTAGGAACATCCCACTAGCTATAAATTGTGATGTTGTCAGTGAATAATATAAAACCGACCAATTCCCAAAACATGCATTAAATGTTTTGCTAACTTGTGGAGCCTTATTTACGGATTTCGAACCGCTGCATCGGGCAGTTAGCTTCACTCAATGGTGGAGATTGGAGTCATCTCATTTTAGTTCCATCCAACGGTTGAGATGTGTCCAAACTCGGTGGGACCCACAAAAAATTGAAATCATCTTAGCCGCACACCCAAACCGCTCGCCTATGAAGTCTTGATCGGAGCTGTTTGGTGGAGGGGTGTAGCAAACTTGGGTGGAGCGGTTCCGGGTCCCTTATTTACATACTCCATCCGTTTCAAAATACATGATGTTTTACTAATTACACGACATTTTTACTAAGTATTGTATACCAATTATACCTTCATTTATTAATTGCAATCTATTTCTTGTTTAAGTAATTAATTGGATAGGTAACTCAATTCTTTTAGGGGTAGACAAATCTTTTTTATATGTATTAATTGCATTTTTTTAATATGTGTGAAGAAGTTTACAACGACATATATTTTGAAACAGGAGTAGTAGTAATAATGCGGTGGTTTCGCTTAGTGGCGGACCCTGGATTTTTTCACAAGGGAGACAAAATTGCATAACACACTTAAAGGGGGCAAAAATAAATACTAATGCATTTATTTTTTTAAACAAAGGGGATAAAGTTTAAAATATTGCACTAGTACTTCAAATTTTCAAAAAAATAAATAAAAATACACTAGTAATTTATTTATTTATAAAACAAAGGGGGGCCATTGCCCCCATCCAGATAGGGTAGGTCCATCCAGATAGGGTAGGTCCGCCCCTGGTTTCGTTTACTTGCGTGTTTCATAACTTAGACCAAACATGATTCCACTATTAAATAATTTCAAAACTTAACATTTCACACCCTTCCACTTCACTTTATTTTACCAAAACCAAACGTATTTCAAAACTTAAAATTTCACACCTTTCCACTTCACTTTTTAACCAATTTCTTTGAGTATCCATCTCGGACAAAATTAGTTTCACTACTACTGGCTATACATTAACATATTAATATCGTAAGTATACACAAAATATTCTTTATGAAAAGGTCCAAATGTTTGTTGGGACATTAGTCGATGTATATAATGCTAATATATATATAAAAGGTTGGTATGTCAAATAAAAATAAACTCATATATATATATTCATGCATTAACATCAAACATAGGGCATACTTACATCAAAATTCGCAAGGTTGTCTCCCAAAGGAAGGAAGGATCACAATTGGAGAAGATTTGAAGACAAAAAATGCAAAAAGAATCTGGTGTGTTGTTAGATGTCTTACACATTAATTCACATTTACCATTGATTTTAGAAGTTGTAACTCAAAAATACAATAATGCATATTACGCAATACTTCCTCCTGTTTTAATTGAGTGCTTATCTTTCATTTGGTTAGCATTCTCTCTCTCTCTCTATATATATATATATGAAAAAAGGTTAATAGCCAACATTATTCAATTTGTATTTTCTTTTTATTTTGCATGTATACAGTAAATTATATTGATTTAAGGAAAAAATTATTTTTGAAAATACAATTATGTAAAAATATAATAGTTTTTATAAAGTTAAATTATCATCATCGTAATCTCTTCTTGATTTACTGACTGACGAGGCGAATAGGAACTCACACACAGCGCTCTGTGGAGCAAGAATCAATATACCGGGCCGATGATGACCAAGTGGAACAAGTTCTACAGCCTAGGGCCCCAAAATTAGAAGGGCCCCATTTTGTTGCTAGCTAAATGGTTTTTTAAGTCTTTACAATTGGCAGTGCATGTATACAACCATAAAAATCTTAGTTAGGCTTACTAGCAGTAACTGACTTCATACTTTCGTCCCAAAATAAATATTATACCTTTTAATTTTTAATATGTTTTTGGTATGTGTGTTAGTACGAAAGAATTTTGAGCGTTAATTTTAAGTTAGTTTAATTATCTTAATGAAAATTTAAAAAATATTATTAAAAAAATTATAATAATTTCAATAACAACCTTTAAATTTTCATTGAGATAATTTAATTAGCCTAAATTATTACTTAAAGTTTTTTTGTACTAAAGTTTTTTATTTTAGGACGGAAAGAGTACATACCCTTTTTGTGCAAAAAAATAATATTAAGAAAATTAAAAACCTGATATTTATATTTTAACACAGAACCTCTAAAATTATTGAGCCGGCCTGTCAATAGATAGCAACGACAGGGAATTTGGGGCAGTGGTCACCGTCTCAAATTTGGATTTTTCGCACAATTTGCCTCTAAGTGATTTTTTAATGGTTACATATTGTGGGTGATGATGGACGACCATAATTTGTTTGATATAGAGAAGCTGCGGTAAAATAAATTTACACGAACTACTCCCTTCGTTTTAAATATAAATCATTTTAGGTTTTCATATTTGTTTTAAAATATAAGTTATTTTAGTTGTTTATTTTTTCCTTTTATTTATACACATTAAGATTCCATTAATTAAGTATTCTATTTATCTCATGTTAATAAAATGTTTGATAGAAAATGAGGTACATAAAAATGATAATTCAAAAGCCAGAGTCACAATTTAACTCATAAGTCTAACAACATTAATTTAAACGTTAAAAGTTTAGGATTAATAAGTCTATCATTACTACAACAATTTAAACGTTATGATTAATAAGTACGTATACATTACTACTAAGTTACATTTGAACTACAGTTGCATCTGCCTTAACTTGTACTCCCTCCGTTTCATGTGAATTGAGACTAAAAAAAAGGCACAATAATTAAGAGAAAGTAGTGAATGTGTGGTGGGAAATGAAGAGAGAGAATGAGCGGGGTAAATAATAGTGTTGGTTGGATAAAATGAGTGATGGAAAATGAAGAGAGAATTAGTGAGGTTAAATGGGTGGGGTTGGGAAATAAGACGTGTTAGAATTACTAATATATCATCATATTGTAGTATCTATTAGTATATATTCATTTATCTTTAAAAAAATAATAATAAAAAATGTCAAATATTTTATACTCTCTATGTCTCATAACAATGTGCACAAAATTGGGAATGAACGGAAATTAAGAAGTGAAAGTAGTAGGTGGTTGTTGTGAGTATGGAAAGTAAAATAAGAGAGATAAAGTGGGTAGAGAATAATAATAGGTAGTTGTGAGTATGACAAGTGAGTTTCATTGAATGAAAAATAATACTTCATTTGTTTCAAAATATTTGTCGCTTAGAAGAAAAAATCTGTTTCAAAATATTTGTAGCTTTACTATTATCAAGACATTTTTACTATTTTGTCTCAATTATACCTTTATTAATGATTGCGAAACATTTTTTGTACAAACATTTACTCACATAGAAAATTGAATTATTTTAAGGGCAACTGAGTCTTTCAACATGCATTCATTACATTTCTTAATACTCCCTCTGGTCCAAAATATCTGTCACTTTTGATCAATTTTTTTGGTCCAAAATAACTGTCACTTTTGGTTCAAGACAATTAGAATTCCTAATTTACCCTTACGTTGGAAGTTGTTTTACTTTATTAATTGACTTAGGTAGTGTAATAATGTAAGAAAGATGAACAATAAATAAGGGTAAACATGGAACTTTCACCATTAATATGCCGTAATAATTGCATTTCTTAATCTTTGTGAAAAGTCAAAAAATGACAGATATTTTGGACCGAAGGGAGTACGTGTTAAAGAGTACAAAGTGATAGTTATTTTTATTTTGAAAGAAACATAATCATTTCATAAATAATAACAAATGTTTAGAAGTCGGCTATCCACAAACGACGAAAGCTCGACCAAAACAGTGGGGCTAGCATTTTCAAACCCAAAAACTGCCCAAAATATTACATCTGCCACAACATTAGCATTTCGACTTACCAAATTAACAGAAAAATGAGAATTTTCTGCTAACAAGATGCGGCGGGATGAATATTTCAACCATGATCCAACATTAGCGTTTTGATAAAGATCACGACCATCGTCGATAACCAATTCATCATCCTTGCCGAGTATTTGATTGAGATATGCAAACGAAGATTTTCTAGGAACAACAAAGACAATATACAAAATACTAAAAGCCCTCACATAAGGAGGTAAATCAAAGACCCTCACATTAAGGGTGTGCACGGTGCGGTTCGGCTCGGTTTTAGGATAAAAACGATACCGAACCGTAACCAATCGGTTTCTATACATAAAGAACCGCTAGAATTCAGTTTATTTCAGTTTCGGTACATCAGTTTCTCGGTTCGGCTTCGGTTTTCTACACGACTTTGTTGACGGTTTTGTTTAATCAAACAAATAAGGAGCAGGAGCTCTCATCGAAGTTTTCTATTTAGTATTCCGCAGTCCATAAGGCGCTGGAGACGAGAATGGTAGACTGAATAGTCACCACATTCGCATTAGGGTTAGGTTTTTTACTATGAAAACAAGGAATTGTGAGAATGAGATGGAAGGGAAGAAACAATATGTATACGTACTATAATTTAGAACGACCTAGTTAAGCGTTTCGGTTCGATTCATTTTTACACTCGGTTGCAAAAACTAACAACCGCACCGAAACGAAACCTTCGGTTTTTTAGAATTCGGAAACCATACCACTTAAATCAATCGGTTACTCGGTTTTATCGGTTCGGTTAATCGGTTTTAGGTGCGGTTTTTCGGTCTTTTCGGTTTTAGTGCTCACCCCTACATCATATAAGAAGGGAAATCCAAAGCCCTCACATGAGGAGGGAAATCACAAACTCTTACATAAGAAGAGACAAACAAAATCATATATACAATTTTAAACATATTATTTGAAGAAAAAACATAATTAAAACAGAATAGAAGAAATAAACAAATCTAAAATTCCTAATTTTACATTTATTAATTGACAATTAATAAAAGTAAAATTAGGATCTCTCAAAATTAATGAATGAAAGTTGAAGAAGAAACAAAAATTGAAAAAAAAAACCCGCAGATTAAACGAAATCCAAAAAGACGAACTGAAATAATACCGGAAAGATTAATCGGAGTTAGAACGGAACAGAGGAAGAACGGACGTTGGTTTGGGCAGAGAGAGATAGAGTGGTTAAATGGAAGATACGGTTGAAGATGGAAGACCGAAGTTATTTGGGGGTTGCTATTGTTAAAGAATAAAATCATGCTTTCTTAAGCGACAGTTATTTTAAAACAAAGAGAATACTAAAATTTCTATTTTAGAAAAGTATGACTTATGTGATGCATAAAAGAAACGTTAAAAACAATTTTAAGGGACATATGGAGTATTTAATAAATTTCACATCAAAATTGACAAATTTGTCATTTTTTCTATTAGCGAGGCCCGAGGGATATATCACAGTAAGGTTGCGTTTCATAGCATCAAACAATCGATGCTTAATACAATGTAGGGTAATTTGAAAGTAGAATGCATCATTTAATAGTGAGTCCATGTAAATGATCGCATTCATTCATTCATTCAACAAGAATGTGTCCAACATCCTCTAAATGATTGAGAATCAAAATCATTGCTTTAGCGTCCAATATGATACGATGATGCATCCTAATCCTAACTCAAAAATAGTAGTAATGGTAAACGAACAAGAAAAAAGAAAAGAAAAGAAAAGAGTGATGGTAAAAGAAAACCAAACCCCAGTTGACTGTTCTTTTCCCATAAAGAGTACCAGTTCTGTAGTACTAGTACTACTATGCGCTTGTAGTATAAATACACATTCCCTATTCCTCTCTTCCATCATCACCCTCAACAGATCTCACAAATCTCCTGATGAGAAGAAATATTGAGATAAGAAATTAAATCCCACAACTCTCTCTCTCTCTCCCCCTATCGCTTTCCCTTTTGTGTGAAGTTTAAACTCTCCTTTTTTTTTTTTTTTTTTTGTACAGAAGTTTAAACTCTCCTGAGGAAAGCGACTTATCATCCTCTTTTCCCCCATCCCCTCTTTCTTCAATTATATTCCAAGATTTTCTTTATTTTATTATATATTTTGTTTCCTTTCAAGGGATTCTGTTCTAATTTCATGGAAGCAGCTTGAATAGGTTAATTATTCCAGAAAAAAAAAGAAAACATCAATTGAGGTATTGGGTGCTAGCAAACTCTCTTAGCAGCAAGCTCAAAACACACTTGATGATCCTGCACTCACATATGCATGATATTACGTGACTTTGATTATATGCTTTTTTATAATTATATATCATTATTTGTTTTGTTTTGTTTTGATCTGATCTGATGCTTACACCGGTAACTAATTTGATGAACTACCCCGAAATAAATGTCATAGTTGACAAATCAATGTTTTTAAGCTTTTAGTTGTGTTGGGTTGGTTGCCACAATCTATTCATATGTGTAGAGTGACACTTCCTAAGGTATTGCAATACTAGTGCCTATTAGAATGGGTAGTGTTGGAAGATCACCAAACTTCGTTTCCTATTTTTAGTAAGACGACATAATTTTGGGACAAACGAAAATGAAAAGTAGAACATTTATTCTGGGACAGAAGGAGTTGGTGTCATTGCCGAGTGGGTTTTTGATTTCTTGATTAAATTGGACTTGGTATTACTTTGATTTGATGTTCAGTTTTGTTCTTGTTGGTTTAGTTTGAACTTCTTTGTATACTGCTAGGGTTAGGGTTAATGCAAATTATTCATTCAGATTTATTGCCTTTCAAGATTTAAGTTATCTTTTATGATAACTTATTAAAAGTATTTAATTTAATTTGTTAGTAGTAACTAGGATTTTCTTGGAAATATTGGATCAACACCGATCTGTTAGGGGCTCAAATTATTTAAACAGTACCATTTTCAATGAATAAAATAAGTGTAGATTGGGTTTGTTATCGTAATTTCAATCCAGAAAGTGTTAGTGATATTAGGGTAGTTAATTTTATGAAAACTAACTTTAATTTTGTTGAAGCCTATATATTATTATCTACTATATCCTCGTTTGGGATCATACATACGATCTCTTTGGGATCTTATAAATTTTGAGCCGACTCTTTTGTTGAAGTATAAAGACCTAATTATTTGATAGGATTTGATGACATTATATATTATCCAGCACTAATACAGCTGATTAAGATTGTACATTCCCATCCTGTTGATCGATGACAACAATATGGCTATAACCTTACCTCAATTGGATTTGGAGGGTTCTCTTGTATTGTTTTCTAATTGGATCACTCAGGAAATTTTGCCATTTGTCTATAATTTGGGAACTAATCTGATTGAGTATTCATCAGACCATATCAACGCATCGATATCTTCAGATAGATAGTAGTATTTTCCGTTGCTCTTGAATTTGTGTTATTGGGTAATGCTTTTCCTTTTGGCATTACCCTCAATTAATTTTAATCGAAAATCTTGTACTTAATATGTTGTTTTGTTAAGTTTCTGTGTGTAGAAAAAAGTGCATCAAGGGAGTTTCCTTCAGTCCACTCATAGGTGGGTAGAGGATTTGGAATTTGCTGCCGACTCATTCATTCAAACACAGTAGAGATCGAAAATGATTAGTTTGAACTGCTATGAATGTGTGAATGATGCGGGAGACAAATTTAGTTCTTTCCTTCTCTGTGCTTGGACTGAAGGGATCTCCCTTTACCTCACTCTCTATCTCCTTACTAGACATTGTATTTAATACCAATCCTATATATATATATATATATATATATATATATATATATATATATATATATATATATATTGATCTTACTATCTGATCCTTCAGGGTGCATGCTTACCTTGTCCTTGTTTTCGTTCCTCGTTCTTTTACACCTCTTAGTTACTGAGTACTCCCTCTGTCCCGAAATGATCTTCTCATTTGTCATTTTTCATTGTCCTAAAAAGTTCTTCCGATTTCTACAATTTAGGCTTAAATGTGCACAAACACAACATGGCTAGTGAAGCAAATGTTCATATCCTTAAAAAGTTTGAATAGTCAAACGTGAAGATCATTTTGGGACGGAGGGAGTACGTTAGTAGTTACTACTCCCTCCGGTTCAAAATAGATGTCGTTTTTGGGTTTAAAGCCTTTAGATTCCAATTTTACCCTACTTTAAAACTTGTTCCATTGCATTGATTGTACTTTCTGAGTGAAGTAATGAATGAGAGAGAAACAATTAATAAGGGTACTTTTGGTACTTTTGACATGGTGCAAGATGTTCTAATACATTTATATTTCACACAAGAAAATTATCCAATGTGGGCGTACGTCCTTCATTCACGTCCTTCTAGTATATTGGCCATTCTTTGAGTCCTGTCCTTTCCCTTGGTAGCTTCACCTAATTTTCTCGCATTTTTTTTGCCTCTCATCATGGAGGATCCATTTCTTGAATTGGGATTTTGGTAACTTCAGATTTAGGATATCTGATCTGATTTCGGGCCATTGTTATCTTTTTGTTTGATAATGGCTCAGAAGTCTTTTTTCTATGAATATTTTATCTTTTTTCTTTCCTTCTGCCTTTTCTCTTTGTTGGTATTGATTATTGATTCAATTACATTTTTTTTCACATTCTTCTCTTGTTCCAGTTTCTGTTTACGAAAGCACACACAGACAGTCACACACAGACAGTCACACACATTCACAGTACTTGTTTATATTCATATCTTTTAGTTTGTTTTCCACCCTTTTTTTTTTTTTTTTAATCTCTCTATTAGAGTTAAAACACCATTCGTGTTGCGAAGATACTTCCAGTTATGAACAGACTATTTTGTTCATTTACTAACCTTGTGCTTTTCTCAGCATTAATTACGTTTGTTAGCCTAATGAAGCCTAGCATTCTAGGATGGGCTACATTACTTGGGAACTTGAAGCTTTTTTAAATTGCTTTCTTGACTTTGGTGAAGCTTATTCATTAAACATGAGTATGAACTCTTCTCTAATTAGCTGTATTATAGTACTAGTATAATCACGATACCAAATAGTCCAGTACGCTTAATTAGGGCAACACCAGCCATTACATCTGATGCTTGGTAGCCGTCAAACTGACATCTCTAGAGCCATCGAACGGTTGGTAGATGCCTACATGACGATAGCTGCATATCAAGGTATGTGAATTTTCCCTATATGTTTATAATTATAATTGTAGCCTGATGATATATAAAGGGTCAGCGTTGCCGTAACCCTAATTACTCAGTTTATTGTTCTTAGGGAAATGTGTGTGTGTGTATTCTTTGTTTTGAACTGCAATGCTTGCTTCACTTGTTTTCTCGAGCCAAAGCCATTAATAAACTAAGATTTGTGTACTTGTGCTTGGGTGTGAAGTTATTTAAATAATATGCAGATTCTGAACTGGGTTTTCTTGATTAAATAAAGTCAGTTCATTGCTTAAATCAAGAAGGCAAGTACATTTTTCTTGATTTTTTTTCTTAGTGGCTAGCATGTGTGTTGTACTTGTTTCCCAATTTTTTTCACTTATATTTTCATTTTTCCTTCTTTTGAGGGGGGGGGGGGGGTGCTGTGCTAACTTTGTACTTAAATAGTTAGATCCCTTTTTAACCTAAAAAAGTAGGGTTGATGTCATACTGCCTGATCTTTACTTTTGTTGCCTCTTATGTTTGTTTTGATTTTATTTGATTTTTAATAGACTAATGGGTGTTTGACACGTGCTTGATTTAAAGCCTTAATTCTGGTTGCGGTCCCTTCAAGAATTAGTTCTCTATTGTTGTTGGTTATAATCGGCAGTTAGCTAGCCTGGATTCAAGAGGTGTGAAGTTGTTTAGGGTTTTGATTAGCAACAAACCTGCAAAAAAATATTGTGTATACTCTCTAGACTTTTGTTCAAAGTGTCTAAATATAAATACTCCCTTCGTCGCATAATATGTGTCGCAGTTGACTTGTCAAACTTTTTAAGGAATTTGCTTTGTTTGTTTGTACAAAATTATGAAAGCGTGAAAGTAAATAATACAGTATTTATTTTAATTCTTGAAATCCCAGTATAAATTAAAGATAAAAAATCACAGTTGAAAGAAAACATTAACAGCAACAATAACAATTTTTTTCGCAAAGCAACAATAACAATACTTAAGAACACAACATCATAACATCAGAAAGAAGAGAGTTTCTCAAATTGAAATTACCCATGATTTCAGTTTGCACCTTTGTTTATCTCTTTTTGGTTTTTGATTCCTGTGATATCCTCTTTTATGCACTGAACCCTTAAAGTTTTATTTTTGTTGCAGCAGTGGCCTTAATGCAAAAGGCATCCTTTCTTTGGACAAAATGAGCATTAGAATGCACAAAATCATGTGGATTAACCAGGTTCTGCTTCTTTGGCAATTACTTGCAAAAGTTAAATTTCAAACTCAACATACCACATTCAATCTTGCTAATTACTCCCTCCGTCCCAAGATGATCTTCCCATTTGACTATTTAAACGTTTTAAGAATATGAACACTTGATTCACTAGCCATGTTTTTGTTTATACACTTTTAAGCCCAAATTGCAGAAATGAGAAGGACTTTTTGGGACAATGAAATAATGTAATTAACTATAAACTTGCACTATAGAAGGATGGGTGGGGAGGGGGTTGATTTCAATGCCCACCTTTGAGGCTTGAGCTAATTTCAGTGTCCACTCTTTTGTAGTTATAATTGAAAACAAAATTCGTGATGAAAAAGGGCGAGCACTTATATTTAGCAAAAAACCACCTGAGATGGGCAATGAAATTATCGGGACCTTTGAGGCTTGATTCTGATACGTCGTAGCTCTTATGGCGACCTCCTTGGGTAACAGAAAGTGAAGCCAGTTGCAACGTAGCTGACAAGAGCTCAACACGACTGACTATCAAGTGAAGAGGGTGTTGTGCCAAAACTGAAGCCAAGCAGTATATGTATAAGACTATATTAATTCCAATTAGCAAAGAAAATGGAAGATATGAGAGAAGCCTATAAATGTACTATAAAGTGTTTGATTCATCCCAGCCCCTAAATCATCTGTATAATGATAAAGAGTTGCTGCTGAAAACATTCTTTAATTTCCTTTTCACTGTTTGTATCCTTCTATCTCTATATCTATCTCTCTCTCTCCTAGCTACCTAGTATATAATTATCTCTTCCTAAAACCCCGGTGGTGGTGGATGGCGCTTGCTCCGCTCCCCTGGAGGTGGCATGAGTTGTCTTTCTCGTTGCCTTGGGTCCCGTGCCAATGTGCTCCTCCATTGCCCATAAACCTGACAACCTCCTGCACCCTGTGACTGTTCTTCCACCTCTGGTTCGTTCAACCCGAGTCGCTGTGGATATGGATTCCTATCTCGACCCATACCCAGTACTGAAATGGACCCCCTCGATGAATTCTGACACACAAGATTTGCAACTGCGTCAGATTGAGCCTGCATATTTGTAGCAGCAGCAGATTGAGCCACCTGCTCTGATGCGTCTTCATCCATTGTCAGAAGCCTTAGGAATGGACCCATTGGTTGACCTTGGTTCACAAATGGAATGTCCACTGTTGGTCTGGTGGCTTCCACAACCGGGCTCAGGTTCACCTGAGCCGAGCTACCCGCATAACCATGGGTTGATGAAGTCCCAGTCTGAGAACTATGCAAACTGGTCCCACTGAACCTTGACGGCCTCAAATAAGTAGATGGGTACACATACTGTTTTATACTACGCCTATCATTTGTAGGCGTAGCTACATCAAGGCTTGACCGTGACCCCAGACGCAATTGATTTGGTGGGACCCGATTATGCAAATGGGACCCAGTTGTAATCCCAGTTATGCGATTGTTCACATCCTGGGCCCCAGATTCAGAGAGATGATACGATCCGATTTGATTGGAAATATTCTGGTGCTGTCGGAATCTTTCATCTCTGACAGGTGTAGGGCGATATGATGCAGGAGGACTATCAAATCCATTGTAGTCAGTTGAACGAACATCATTCATGAACTGTCGCAAAAACTGTCTGTCAGCGGGCTGAAAGATTTCTGGAGAAGAGGGAGCAGGGGACTCTATAATGACATTCTTGCCCTTGTCAGTTAAACTCCTTCCTTGCCAGTCCCCAGAAGAGGATGCCCTTGAGACGGACGAAGAAGTTGAGAACAAATTTCTCTCCTGCAAACAAGAAGCAGCTGCAGGAAGGGGAACGGGGGACCGAGTTGATGGAAGATTAGAAGCCATAGCTGAAAGTTTTGACAGCCTTTCTGCTGCTACCTTCTGGGCAATGGGTCCTAAGTTTTTCACAAACTTCATAAGGCTATCTTTATAGCCAATACCGAAGCCATCACCCTATTAAATTCATTCACATTAGTTAACAAGACTGGATTAATATAGTTAAGATTTGATACGGAAATCTAATAAATAAGCTTACAAGAACAAAAGTTTTGGGGCCATCGTTAAGTTCCGAGACTATGAACTCAGAGGGCTTGTAACTGTCACGGGCTGGAATAAACGTCCTGGCTCCATGTCGTTGAGAACCTGTTTCAGAAAGGAAAATAAGAAAGTCAAGTATCCGTCCCAGAAAATAAGTCGAATTATTTGACAGTGAAGTCTTCTCTCATACCAGAGTTCATTTTCTGACCTCCTTGTTCAGAGTGCAGATTTGAAGACAAGCTACGGTAAGCTTGGGGTTTGCCTCGCTTGTTTGTGCAAGAGCTTCCCGCATTGCCCCTGCATCTCTGCACAGGCCGCCTTTGTTCTTGGGAGAGATCACGTTCTAGCTGTTGAAGCTTTTCAGGATCTCTCTTGAGAATTTCCAGAACCCGTTTTGATAACTCAAATAAAACTCGGGCCTGGACAGTCGACATAAAAAATATGAACAAGATACAAAATCGAAGAATCAACATTCTTCATGGTTTAAGAAGAGTGGATTGATGAACCAACCTGTTTGTAGTACACGGTGTTCTCTCCATTAAAGAACATTGCATTTTCAGAAATCAACATCACATCATGCTGCATTGCAGCTTAACATAAGTCAGATACACAACTTCACACACACACACACACACACACACACACACACTATATATATATATATATATATATACACACACACACACACACATATTTAAGCAATTCTTGAAGTTGAAGGAGAAAACCTCGAATTGTTCAAGAGTTTTATAATTATCTGTCCACAACTTGGCGCGGAGAGTGCTGAAGTCCATTGGCTCTGCAATGACTTCATAGTAATCTTCCACCCCAGCATCAACAGGGTGGGTAAACAAATCTCTCTTGTCCCTCCTAAAAAGTGGCAAAAAACACAAACTTGACCAATTTCAGACAATCATTTAAAAAGTGGGAAAAACACAAACTTGACCAATTTCAGACAATCATTTTGCAGTAAGATGCAAGACGCATGCTTGCATCTAGACATCTGAGCTTTTACATTTGACTTCCTCAACTTTTGGGGCTGACCAAATCGACTTTACAAAAAATGAAAAACAACCAACCTTTGCAGTATGTCGAGGGCATTCTCAAGAAAGTGCTTTTCGGGTAATGGATGCACAGATTGCAAGTCTCCTATGCAAGTCATATACAAAACATAATCAAGAACTATCAAAACGAAACATGAAAATTATAATACAAAATCATCCAATGATCCTACCATTCCGGATTGAACGATTTTGATTCTTCTCTCCTCCAACCTGCATGGAATTCAAAACTTTGTCGAGTGAAATACTCCTGGACTATAGCTTCTAAATCTAAACACAACGAGTAACCTCACAACTTCTCATGGCACAATGCAAACTACATTATGGAGTGAATTTGGCTTCTGCATTTGCATAATTCACATTTCAAAGCAAATTCCATTTCGAATTCAACACATCAGAAAACACAAGCACTTAGCCCGTAGCAGAATCAGCATTATCCAAATCTCAAAAATGATTAACAACAGCAACCCACTTTGATTCACTAATTATCAGTCATAAAACATTAACCTCAAAAATCAGAAACATTAATTATCAGGTAATTGCATTACATGAAGAATTAACTGCACTTTTCCTTCTACTACTCATCAGCAGTTTTACTAACATACAGAAACATGCACACAGCACACACACAAATGTGGTGACAATAACAGATAAATTCACTCCATTTTTTGCATAATTCTCAAGTACTATTACCCAGAAGCCAAATTTTATCAATACCAAAAAACCCACTTCAATTCACTGATCATCTGCCCCAATAAACACACTTTACACATACGTGCCTCTTATTAAGCAATAGAACTCCATAAATACACAACAAAAATCATTTCTTTTTTGGTTATCAACCACTGTTCTCACCATATATTCATGAACATGAACAAATAAAACAGAGTTATAAACAAATACATATACAAATGTGTGTGTGTGTGTGTGCGTGTGTGTGTGTGTGTGAGAGAGAGAGAGAGAGATTGAATATGGTACCTGTTGGGTTGATGGGGAAGAAGAAGAAGTCCGGGCAATTTCAGCAAAACTCTTTGTTTTGCTGATGCCCCCCCTCCTAGGGTCAGTCTGCCCGCTGACTGAAGAGGTGGCAGCTCTCTTAATTTTTTCCTTCCTTTTCTCTTCTTCAATTGCCGCAATGCGGGCACTTTTCCTTGTTGTTTCCGATTCTCCCGACATTTTAACTCCCTTTCTTTTCCTTGTATATATAATAATATTATTACTATCCATTAATTTACCAAAACTAAATAACAAGAATAAATTTTTACTGTTTTAAAAATATTAATTGTCACTTTGAAGAACAACAAACCAACAAAACTAACACTACCACATGTAACATATAAACAAAACCCCCACATTTTCAAGAAAACCATACATGTAATCAAATCCAAATAATCAAAAAGTTGATGGAAGCAAATTAAATTGATTAAATAAAACCCATATTCCAGATTTCAAGAATGCATTCAAAGAACCCCACTGGTTGAAAAGTTCACTTCAGTAAAGTTGAGATTTTTAAGAACATAAAAGCTAGAAAGAAAAAGAAAAAAAAAAACCCTGTTGATTTCTTTGTTCTGCTTCTTCTTCTTCTTCCTTTTGAGTAGTTATTTTCTCAGAGTGAGGTACAAGTTTTCATCAGTGTACAAACATTAAGGTATAATGTACAATATGTCGGTGCATGTAAGGCTCTGGGAATAGCAGTTTGAGTTCTGGCAAAATGAGTTCTCATTTCTTTCATTAATTCATTTCTCCCAAAGATTAGGGGGGTAGTAGAGAGAGGGTGGGGCCTATCCCATGCTATGGGGTCAGAGGAAGTTGTTGGTCCAGGAGAGAGAGAGGGTGATGGAGACTGGAAATGGGCTGTTTTGGGGCTTCTTTGATCTTTGTTCTTCCATTCCCAGGTGAGTATAAATGTAGGGTTGACGTCGTATGTTATACTCCCCGTCCCGTACTTATTGCTACCAAACGAGCGCAGTAGCGGAGCCAGAATTTTTTTCCAATGGGGCAAAGTTACACTACAATAAAATTTCAACTGTATTTTTGTCAATGGGGGCAAAAAAAAAAATCTAGTGTATTAATACTTTCATCTCAAAGGGGGCAAATTTCAAAAAATTGTACTCCCTCCGTCCCAGACTAAGGTTTTTACTTTCTTTTTTGGTTTGTCCCAGACTAAGGTTTTTAGTTGCTTTATTATCTAAAATAGACCATGTGACCCACTTGTCATTCTCACAACAAAAACTATCTACCCACTTTATCTCTCCTACTTTCTCTTACTTACTTTTTCATACTCACAATATTTACTTTTTCTTAATCTCCGTGTAAAGTCAAACTGAGAACCTTAGTCCGGGACGGAAGGAGTACTAAACTTCAATTTTTTTTTTAAATTTTGCACTAGTAAATTTTTGTTTTTTAAAAATCAATGGGGGCAATTGCCCCCTTTCCCTTAAGGGTAGCTCCGCCTCTGAACGAGAGTGTATGAGGATTAAGAAAATATGTTGAAAAAAATAAGTATTGTGAGTGGGTATAAAAGAGTAAATAAGTTAATTGATAGTTGCTGTGAGTGGATAGGAGAGAGAAAAGTGAACATTTTAGGTAAGTAGCAATAAGTATGGAACAACGCTAGGGGCACAAAATAAGGTCACAAAATCTTGCTCACAAGATGAGGTGTCGATATTTTATTAGTTGCATCGATAATGGATCCGCCACACTTTAATTAAAAATGCCAATAATATCATTACACATAGGATTTTGTGAGCAAATTTTAGTGACTTTTTTGTGCCCCTAATATCATTCATAAGTATAAGACGCTCAAAATAAAAATAAGCAGCGATAAAGATAATTAAGAGACTGAGGGAGTACAATGGAACCTCTTCAAGTTTTGGTTTCAAGAACCTTTTTTCTGTTGACCGCTAATAATTCAACGACCCAATATATCAATTTTGAGTAATTATACCAAATATTGCATGTCATTTTAGTACTACTTGGAATAAATGTTAAAATTTACTATAGTTTGTTTTAAATGAGCAATAATATGCGGTCACATAAGATAAGTAAGAAGAATTATATATCATCAGTAGAGATCTTTCTCAGTGTTAGAAGTGTAAGAAAGATAGTTTTATATCAGCTTTGATAGTCAGTTATTTTAATGAAGTTATAAAATTATGATTATCAATACTCCTATAAGAAAATTTTGGGGGAAACTAGTTCCGCTTAACTTATAAAAAGTTTTGTTTTTATAGGGTTTAAGGTTTAGGGTTTAGGGTTTCATGTTTAGGGTTTAAGGGTTAAAAACAAGACTTTTTATAACTTATGGAGGAACTAGTTTCCCCCAAAACACACTCTACTGCTATTGGTGTATCGAGAATAGTTTCTAAAATTTTATTTGGAAAATTAAAATTTCATATTGAACAAAGTTACAATGAATTGACCATTAAAATTTCAAAATGATACTCTCTTTTTTTCCTTTTTATTTGTCTCATAAAGTTATTTCGATTTTCAAAATTAACAGTCAAATCACTAAATTTCAAAAACTTAAAAAAAATATAACTTTAAAATGTTCAAAATGTTAAGCGAGACTACCAATTTTAGAAAAAAATAAAATAAAAAACTCTTTACCTAATGGAGCAGCCAAATGTAATAGCCGACTTTGTGTTAATTGTTGCTCTTGAGAAGTCTTGAAGACGGAATTATAATTTGATTCTGTCCAAGAAAAAAAGGAAAATTTAATAAAATAAAAAAATTGATGTACACAAAGCAAGTAAACAAAGATGCTACAAAATTATAGTATAAATGAGCACCTCAATATTGCAAATTAATCATTAAACAAATCATCACATTCAAATAAATGGAGATAATATAAAATTTGACTAACTTTATATCCAAGTGAGAATGCACATTCAAGTAAACGAGAAGCATTTCCTTACCAAGAAAATTGGGTTTTTTTTTTCTTGATTACCCAACAATGGAACTACTGAAAATCTTTGGCTTGATTCCTAAAATTGACACAAAGGTTCTTGATCATCTTCTCACCAGCAAAATTAGGGCCAAAATTTATTGGAAAAAAATGATGCAAGAAAATAAAATAAAATTTTACGTGGAATCACTTTTGTGACACATGTACGGTCGTTGATGATATCGTTAGCCAATAAAATGTGGCGTATGATTTCATTGGACGTATTATCGAGTTAGGTAGTTTGTAACTTTTTCCCGGCATATACGGCATGTTACAGATGCATCCAACGATGCTGGTGCAAATAAGTCAAAAATTATGGTAATCTTGAATTGATTTTTGTAACCGTAAAATTAAAAAATAGTGAGATTAATTTGGCGGCGACAAAAAACACCAAACATAAATTTTAATTGGAGTAGTTGAGTTGAGTCAGTCT
The DNA here is from genome assembly GCA_026119855.1 of Campanula takesimana. NCBI lineage: Eukaryota > Viridiplantae > Streptophyta > Magnoliopsida > Asterales > Campanulaceae > Campanula > Campanula takesimana. Next base: position 304,078 of record JAOWBW010001275.1, on the reverse strand, counting down.
TATGAAAAACTTGTTTTACAATAAAAGATGTGTGAAACTTGTTTTGCATTAAGAAATTTTGTTTTACATTAAGGAATGAAAACAAGTTTTACACTAAAACGAGTGTAAAACAAGTTTTTTCTCGAGATTTTCACAATTGATTGAGTTTGTTCTCCACGCTAATCACTAAAAATTGAATTTTTTTAGCCGATATATCTATGAGGTAATGTTCATAATGTGTGAAGTATTATTTTGTTGATTTAAAATCATTCCAAATATCAAAGGCATGTACAGAGAAAATAGAGAAAGTAAAAGTTGGTAATCGTCCTCATTTCCTTATTAGACAATACCTTTATTCCTAAAAGAAAAAGGGTTTAACTTTGACTTGTTATTATTAATTTAATTGAATTTTGATCAAAAAGATTTTAAAAAGTAAAAGAAAATTGCTATTGACAATTCAATTTAAGCCAATTGCAATTTGATTAACTGTGTTTGTACAGCTTTTACAGTTTGATTTCCGTATTTGTAAATTTTGCAACCCGATACCTCTATTTGTCATTTTTTTTTTGCAAATTGATATAAAAACTAGCGAAATGTTATTTTTTTTGACGGAAAAAATCATGTGCACGTGTGTTGTATGTAAATAAGGGCTGGTCCGACATCGCCTTCTTCATTGAACGACAACAACCTCACCATGCCTCCATAGTGGTGGAAATAACTCTCACACAATAAGTATCAAATCCTTCGCTTTTCTCCTTCCAAAAGCAGTAATTCGCTTCAATCTTCCAGCCATTAACATATACACTTGAGAAATGTCAATCATACCCTTAAAAAAGTCATGTGATATGCACATGATTGTTTTCCCGCTAAAAAACTAACATTTCGTTAGTTTTTATATGAATTTGCAACAAAATGACAAACACAAAAATCAGGTTGCAAAATTTACAAACACAAAACCCAATTACAAAAAATGGTACAAACACATGTAATCAAATTGCAACTGATCCATTCAATTTTCAACTAGTGAAGCGAGAAACAAACTAAACATCACTGGAGTACCAAATTTGGGAGTGCCAATAGCAATTTCCTAAAACAATAAGTGTCCGTAAAATCATCAACATTAGATTTTATTTAGCTAAAGCATGATAGATTTTGCAATAAATAGATCTAATTTTGTCTTAAATGGACATTTCAGTATATTGTAATTTTATTTTATTTTTTGAAATGGAGAGTCTAACTTGACCAATTTTATTAGTTATTATATTGATAAATAATGCATAAAATTATTTTTTATAAATAAAAATATATGCAGGATATAAATGATGGATTTGCAAAAGGTGGTCGAACGAAATATATACGAAGGAAGGAATGAAAGAAAAACAACACTGGCAAAGAGTGTATAAACCATGAAAGTATAATACATTTCAAAATGAATAGCCAAAATACAAGTTAAAAAGAAGTAACTAACCAAATTTAATTGATCTTTGCTCTAAATCTTGTTTCGTAGAGCGATCAAATGCAGGAGCTCAGTAACAAGTATGATAGTAGAAGAGGTTTCAATTACAAATTTGCTTGATTAGGGTGGTATTTATTCGAAATATCGAGGCGTTAACCATAGTTACTGGTGAGATCAACAAAACTTATACCGACTGCTATGACACATATACGACAGCTGTTAAAAAGCATTTGTTGACTTGATTACGTTGACTAGAAAACAAAATCTAATTTCTCATCTTTTTTTTTAATTTTTTTTTTGCGAAAAACAACAGTTACGGTCAAAATTGCATGTATCTATACATTTGACAGGTTGCATATACTCTTTTGTAACGTAAATACATGTGAATACAGATTAAAAAAATATTACGATAATTTTAAATTTATTGTCACAACCACATACATTGACTTATGAGAAGTATCATTTCATAAATGATTTTGTTAGAACAAGAGGACTAGTGTCATTCAAGTGCATACCACTGAGATCTCGGCTGTTTTATATGTTTTGCAAACTTTGAGTTTAAGGGTAGAAGAGTGGCAAATTCATAATATTACATCTATCTCAAAATAACGGTCTAAAATTGCTTTTGAAATTGTTATTAATCAAAACAATTTTAAATATTTATTTTGGGACGGGGGAGTAACATTTAGGCAAACTTCACTAACACTAACACCAAACCTTAACGTTTAAGATTAGTTCAAAAATAGCGTGAACATTGTTAGTGATCTATTTCTTAATCATTTGATGATTGAAATTCAATTGCCCACATTTTTTGAAAATCTATGCCAAGTAGTTGCCTAACACGGCCTTATTTTAATCGAGGATCAATTTGGATGGAAGGAGGATTAATTCTCAATAACCAAAGAGTCAAATATAAAAAATATGGTAGTCTAACTTGATAATTTTTACAAAAACATTATGAGAATCTCATGAAATTCTGAAAATCATTATTTATAATATTATCAATAAACATTCTTTAAATGAAGATACGTTATTTAGTCAAGGCTCAATCAAGTCAAGTTGACCAAAGTTTTTTTTTTTTTTTTTTTTGGAGGGGTGGGGGTGGGGTGGGGGGGTTGTATTCTGCTGTTTTATTACTTTTGTAAATATCACCAGAGTATAAAGCTAACATCAATGGGCTCAATGGTAAAGAAGGATAACATGCAGTTGATAATTTTATACTCTCTCCATTTATATTGTAAGTAAACCATATTCTGACCAAGTCAAACACTTGAACCAACCTGGTAGCTAGTACAAAATTGCTATATAAAAAAAGCTGACTAACTTACATGAGCTTGATGGGGAAACAAGTCAAATTATATTTTCCCCTTGGTGCAACACAGAGAGGTAAAGACACTTGTATAATCACACCTCCAATTTGATGGCTGCGTCAAGTCCGTCGACAGTACTATTTTGTTGTGTCCAAAGTTGTGCGTATCTACCTCCCTTTGACAAGAGAATATCGTGTCGACCCTGTTCCACCACCTTCCCTTTCTCAAGAACTATGATCTGAAAATTAAAATTCAGAAACTTAATAATTTCACCAGTGGAGTTTTACATTCAAGTTAGAATAATAATGGGGAAACACAATTATGTCAGGTCACATGGATACTCCCGAAAATACGTACCTCATCACACTGCATTGCCGTCGTGAGCCTATGTGCAATGAAGACCGACGTTCTATTATTAGCAAGGGACCTCAATGCGCTTAATATCTCTCCTTCTGTTGTGCTATCAAGCGCACTTGTGGCTTCATCACACAGCCTAGCAGGAGAATGAAATACCATCAATTAAAAGACAGCAGGTAAAGGAACATAGGCCGGGCCCTATTTAGTGCAGAATCCCAGGACCAAACCATGCTTTTCAGTAGAAAATGAAAGACTAATTGTGTCTATTTATTTTGTGTGACAGAAGAATTAAGATCCTGAACATGAAATAGCACAACATTACATTCCACAATTAATTTGATTGAGTATTGCTTATATTATGTGCAGGGTAAGGTTTGCCTACATTTCACCCTTATGGTGGGAGTATGGGGACCCTTCTCCGGACCCTCGCTATGCGGGGATGCCTCGTGCACCGGGCTGCCCTTTTTTTTTTTTTTTACTATGAATAATAAATTTGCGGATAAAAGGTGTACAAATGGCACAAAGTTTCCAAAGTTGATCACAAATAATTATCCACCAGATTATCTACCAACAATAACTCGATGAAACTAGTTGAGCGGAAACGGCTCGACTACAAGGTGCATAAAACTCCATTGTTTCAAGTCTGATCTGACAACTGCCAGCAAAATTTCAAACATAATTTTGCTGGTGTTTAATCAAGTGGCTGGTAATCGGAAGATACATAACATTGCAAGTTATCACAAGACGTAAGCTGTACCCTAATACAGATGATACGTCAACCATCAAAAGTTCAGAAAATGATCAATCTTCTCCCCACCCGAGAAGAGAAGACGAATATACGTGGTTATCAGTTACACTGCCTAGAAAGGTTTAAATTGGTTATCGACTCACTTTTCCCCTTTCTACGATATGCAACTAAAAATTGAAGGGGACATTAGAACATGCAAAATTCATATAACATCAAAACTGGAACAGTTGTTTGGAAGGGCAACTCCAACCCAGTCAAAACAGGCAACAGAGGATACTTACAGAATGGGAGGTGCTTTCAGGAATGCACGGGCTAATGCCACTCGCTGTTTCTCACCACCACTTAACTGTAAGAGAAGAATAATAAAAATTATTTACAGGAAATCATGTTCATGGGGAGACATTTAGACGAGTAATCATCTCTTTTTAGGTAAACAAGGATAATGGCCATACAAATGAAATACAAAAATCCAAACCGAAAGAGACCACGCTAAAGGACACTGCCAATCCAGAAAACCTCTCATTACATGTACATGCATTTTGTATCTCCAACGACCATGAACATCAACAATTGATATGAACATGAGGCAGACACAGCTGCAGACGTGGTGGTATCACACATTTCTAAAAAGAACAGGTCACCACTTAATATTAGGGAAAATCCATCCAGGGTAAATAAAATTGACCAAGCTCCTTGCATACTTCTGTTCTGAGAAACATAACATTCAAATGTTGCTATGGGTACTATGTAGCTCAAATTTGTGACAGGTAGAACACTAACCACTAGGTGGTGGGCCCAGATAATCCAAAATCCATATAAATCCTAGAAAGTTAACCCATAATCATATAGAAAAGAGTTCCACTACTGACCTTAAGACCACGCTCCCCTACAACTGTAGAGTATTTTTCTGGGAAATTCATGATGGTGTCGTGAATTACTGCCTTCCTAGCGGCGTCATATACCTTTAAGAAGAGAAGTAACTAAATTAAAGAATCCACTATAAAATATTTTATTGTAGAGTGGAAATAACAAGGACATGAACCTCCTCATGCTTCGCTGAAAGACGGCCATAATGAATATTGTGAAATATTGTATCATTGAACAATACCTGCCCAAGAAGTACAAATGACTTGAATTATGTATCTGCCAACTTAAAAGGGAACACAACGAACCCAGAAAATGATAATCTAAATCAAGTAAAAAGTTCTTAGGTGATGCTGCTACAAGTCCTTCACCAACTTACGGTGTCCTGAGGAACAACGCCAATATGCTTTCGGATGCTATCAAGTGTAACATTCCGTATATCTTGCCCATCTATCCTCACCTGTCAAGTAACAAAGTGTCAGAGGTAACAAGCCAGACATGAAAAGAACGACCAAAACCCAATGTTTAATTAACTACATCAGTATGCTGTCCATAGTAATAGCTCTTCTGTTCTGCTACACCAAGCACGATTCTTCACACATATTATCACGCCTTTTTTAATAAAGTAAACATTACTTAAAACAGCCTTGAATCTCCACTTACAAATTTACAATATAAAAAGATATCAGTTTGAAATGCTGCGTAAAACCAAGACTAAACTTTAAACTAGATAGTTTTCGATAATATAAGATCAGCCAAGAGAACAAAGAATACAGCAATTATATGTCTTAGGCTATTGAGTACTCCAGAAAGGTAGGAATATTAAGATAGCAGTCAAAGCTGGTCAACGTGATATAGCATTTCCATAGGTCAAGGCTGTTTCTTGCTCCCAATTTTGTTCATCCATTATTCTTCATATGAAGATTCCCATGAAGATTGGTAAAAAAAAATTAGGAAAAATTGCATCTATGGTCACCCAACTATGCGCGATGAGTGGATTTGATCACTCATCTAATTATTTTTTTTTGCATTCAATAGCTTAAACTAATTTTTGTGTGCATTTGTAATCAGTATGGCGTTAGCCATCCATTTTTTTCTGTTAAGTGGCCGTGTGCATCACACATGATAAGACGTTGAAGGGTAAAGTAGGAAACTAAGGGTGTAGGGTTAAAATGCTATATCTAAAACTAATGACCCTAAATTATAAGACAGCAACCCTAAATTCACTCATCTTCTCTCACTATCCGCCTCACACACATGACTTCCCCGCTCCCCAATTCGCACCCCACGCCTTCATCTCTGTCGGTCAAGGTCCAATACCGTGTAACGGGCTCAAACTCCAAATAATTCTACCTCTTCCATCTGCGCCTGTGACATGCCGTCATCTCCCTCTCCCTTCCACAAGATCCTAGGTCGCGTCCTCTAAATATCTCATTCCAACCGACCTCTAGCCTCAAACCCCCATCTCAGTTGACAAATCCGATCGGAAATCGAAATCAGCTCAAATATGGTCTCGCCCTACATTCAAATTCCGGCCATTCCATCCAACGCCCAATTGCGTCTTCCTGTGTCTTCATCCCCACCCATGAGCCCATCGAAATCCTCCATTCTAGTCACCATCTTCAAATCAGATTTGGGTTTGATTTTAAAATCAGATATGTGGTGGCGTTGGCGTTGATGATGGTAAACTTGGTAGTTGCTGTGGTGGTGAAGATGGTGATGCAACAAAACATGAGTCTATTTTAATGATTTTAACGAAAAATTGATTAATTTTAGATTGAAGGATGACATGACACACTTGTAAGTAATAGAAACTAAGTAACAAAAATATAGCGACCAAAATGAAAAAATTACTACAGGTCAGTGACCAAATGAGCATTTAATTTTGTTAAAATATCATAATTTCCTATTTTACCCTTCAAAATCTAGTCATTTGTATTGCACATGACAGCTTAACAAAAAAAAAATTGGATGTCGTTAGCACTAGTGATCACGGATGCACGAAAAAATTAGTTCAGGCTACTAAATGCAATAAAAATGAGTTGAATGATCAAAACCACACATCCTTAATAGGTGGTTGATCTTGGATGCAATTTTTCTAAAAAAATATCTACTCAAAGCATAAACCTGATCGCAAAGCGCAATATCAAAAAACACTAACAAACAGAAATCTAATAGCAGGATAATGAAGAAGTATGACTCACTGTGCCAGAATGTGCGTCAAAAAACCTGAAGATCAATCTAAGGATTGTTGATTTACCTGCATGCAAAAAGCAATTTATGCATCAAGAACTGCCTTGCGTCATGTTTCCAAGAACAAGCAAAACTGGACACGATTATAGGGGTGTGAGGAACAATAAATAGTTATAAAAGCCCAACAAAAGCTCATGCATATTCACTTTAAATTTGAGCCTTCAACCACATGTACAACGGGACTATGCTACTCTTTTACATTGGAATCCCAAACTAATATTAAAGGAAAACTAATACTTAACTCTTGACATTTCTAAAAAAAGGTGAAACCAACAATAGTAGGATATTGTGAAGGCTAATTTTAATGCAAATATAAAACATCTCAATAGGGTTAAGCGAGAATCTAGCTAAGAAAATTTTAGGGGTTGTCAAAATATTATTATCGAGCCATCAAGATTGGTATGGTGCTCTAAAAATAGGCGGTGAGAATCTTTGCCAATATATGTATGAAGCAAAGAGTTTCAGTCCTGAGTAAAGCACACTACACAATAGATTCTTTTAGGTGAACTGGCCAGTACGACATTTTATGAGATTCATACCCAGGATTTCTTCAGCAAGGAACTCTCGAGATCTACAAGCTCAAACAATTCACAGTAAAGGGCAACCAAAGGATTCCAACAAAGAAAAACAAATACCCTTTAACCAAAAGACAATCACAATTATGACCCGCATCTAATTAAGATCCTAACATGCTAATCCTAGTTGCAGGAGATCACTCAAATATCACTAAACACATAAATTGTTAAAAAACTAAAGTGAGTATTGAAGTTATAGGGATTATGCTCATGGCAGCTAGAAATGGCACCAATGTTCAATGGAAGAAAGTCGAATGTAAAGGGTGGATAATGGCAGTTCACGCAGACCTGCAATTTTCATTAGTTTCCTTGTTGAGAGTTGGCACTGATAAACGTATAAAATTCAGTTGACCAAAGAGAACGATGGGGGCAGCGGAAGGAAGAGTGATAGAATTGAAAAGAACATCCTTTCGAGAAAACTGATGCAAAAACGGCCCATGAGATCCACACTTAAGGTTATTCAACAAGCACACATTGTAATCCCACTAAATAAAATGAATAATAAAATAAAACCCACTAAATAGAATGGTGCACTGATACACAGCATGAAGATTCTAACATAGTAAAACCAATACTCCCTCCGTTTATTTTTAATAATTCACACCAAGGGGTGTGCGTGGGTTCTAAGGAAGAATGTCAAATATTGGTAGTGGAATGGAGATGTTGTGAGAAAAGCGAGATAGGATAGAGAAACTGGGGTAGGGAAAACTAAGTGGATAGTTGTTGTGAGTATGACAAATGGGTCCCATTGAATAAATAAGTATTACTCCCTCCGTCCTGGTTTAAGGTTCTTAGTTTGACTTTACACGCTTATTAAGAAACCAAGGGAAATTTGAGTCAACAATAGTAATGTGTGAAGGATATAATTGTCCATTCATAAAGCAAGTGGGTGAAAAGTAGATGGGTGAGTGATGTTTTTTTTTGTAATATAAGAACTTTATGAGGACAAGATTGTCCAAAACATTATTCATACTTTACCATTTAAGGAATAAAGCAACTAAGAACCTTAAACTGGTACATACCAAAAAAGAAAGTAAGAACCTTAAACTGGGACGGAGGGAGTATTAACTTTCCATTTTTGGGTGTGAACCTTTTATGGGGACACCCAAAATGGCAAAGTGTGAACCATCAAAAAAGACGGAGGGATTATGTTAAAATCAAAACCAATTGCTTGTGATGCCAGTACATGCACCAACATGCCATTACGTATTGTATGTGTTCACGAAAACACCTAACCACTTAAGAAAATAACCCAAAATAGTAATAGGTCTGTTTGTATAAGGTCCTTGTCTGGGGTCTACTAGGTGCAAGTGTGGGGGTGATGTGTATTACAGAGTGGGAGTGGGAATGCAGATTAGCTAACCTTGGGAAAGGACAAGGAGCTGCAGGTAAGGTTTCGATAATGGGTAATTTGCATTAATGTTTAATCCTCTATCAAATTAGCTTGAGGAGTATTTAGAGGTGACAGATGATGGTCCCACCTGAACCTGACAGCTCACGTGCTATTCCTACAATGCGTTGCCACAATACTATTGGCTTATCCAGACTGCCGCACGAGAGAGTGCCACATGTTCCCTGGTGACGCCCAGGCGCAATCTTTCCCAAAGATGGTAATTAGGCACATGTATCCATGTGATTGGACCAAACCACCGACAACTCCCAGTGATCCAAAGTACGGGTAGTATGTGGTATGGCATGGTAACAAGGAGCACGCTCAGCTTGCAGCTGCCATACCTTGAACGCGTACATCCAAGGATGCTCCTGCTAAGCCACCACAACGGATATGCGTGGTTACTCTTAGTACTGGCAGTGTAGGCCCATCACTCGCCATGTGGGAGCTTCCGCACTACCTTCCAACAAAGTCAATCTACTCTAATTGCATCTGCATCGGAGCCCTCCTTCATAGTTTAGTTCAGTACCCATTGACGCAAAACAATTCTCAGAGTGAAAACCAAACTAAATTAGACGTCCAAATTCCAGACTGAAGAAAAAAGTCCACTTAGAGAAAGAACATTGTACAGAAAAGCAGGAAATTTTGCTAGAACGTACAGCTTTAAAGTAGAAAAGAAGCCTATGGAAAATGTGTTATTTTTGCCGAGAAGAAACCTTACCACTGCCACTGGTTCCAACAATAGCCACACTTTTCCCCGCTGGCACAACAAAAGATATCCCATCAAGAATCTTTCTTTCTGTAAGATAACTAAGGTGCGTGCAAAATGAAGTACAAATCAGCATGAAGTAAACTAAACTTCCATAATTATAGGCTTAAAAGGAAAGCAGTTAATCCACACCATAATAGTACGAAGAACTCCAAGATAAAAAAGAGCACTAAGCAACACTAGCAAATATATTACGTTAAGGAAGTTCAGATGTCACAATTAAACAACGAACAATTTTTTTCCAATTACGTAAATCAGAGGCATCATAAAATCAGGGCTTCAAAAACTTGAACCCATATACCCAACTAATTCTGATCAAGGTCATTTAGTGACTATGATGCTTGGATTCGGGTAGGAGTATCTAACACCAGTATGGATATGAGTGTTGGATCCTCAAAAAATTAAGATTTTACACCAAAATTAGTATAAGATAGACGCACCCATACCCATATCCACACCTACACCATGTCATGTACTTTAATCACGGGTACTTTGGCAAAATTGAAGGGTATGAGCATCACAGTTTAGTGATATAAGCGGAGTCCGATCATTAGCCATTATCATATGAAAATCCTTGTCTGATATGATAATATCAAAATTATTTCAAATTCTTCTAGAGGAAAATTGTTTTCATATTCAGAGCCCATATATAGGAAGGGGAGCCTTGGTACACCGGTTAAGGTGTTGCCGTGTGACCTTGAGGTCACGGGTTCAAGTCCTGGAAGCAGCCTCTTGCAATGCAAGGTAAGGTTTGCCTACATTTCACCCTTGTGGTGGGGACCCTTCCCCGGACCCTCGCTATGCGGGGATGCCTTGTGCACCGGGCTGCCCTTTTTATTCAGAGCCCATATAGGAAATTCTTAATTATAGTAACTTATTCAAAGACAATACAATAATTAAAAAGTCAAAAACCAATGGTAGGTAAAGTAAATTTCAGGAACATAAAGTTAAGAATACAATCAGTCCAATCTCTCTCTCTCTCTCTCTAGCCAGTATCTGCAGAAACTATTTAGTGGTAACCGATATGTACCAAATATTTTGGTTATTTTTTAAGACATAGCACTCTATTTGATGGCCATAGATTGAAGTTCATGGTATGAAATGCAGCAAGTAAATAATATAATCATATTTGGTCTATCTCAAGTCGAACAAAATTCAACTTAAAATTCATTGGAACATACAGACCTGAAATGAACATTTTCAAATTCAATGCCACCTCCGTCTAACTTCAGAGGCTTTGCACCATCTTCGTCTTTAATAGCAGCCCTCTCCTGCAGGAAGAAGTAAACGTGAAACAAGTTTATTATCAAAAGTGAAAATCAAGGGTGAAAACGTCTGTCACTGAGCTAAAAGCTGATTTATGTTTTACAAGGAAGACAAATTGTTACATAAACCACCTCTCCGCCCCCTCCCCCACCCAAAAAAATAAACCCCCAACCTGACAAAAAATGAATGAAACAACGTCCATAGACTTGAATCAGTTAATTTGACAATAAAAAGGAGCTGAAGTCCAATGTATCAAGGTCGATAAAATCATTCAAGTATAGGTTGCTGCAAAAATTCCTTCAATCAACTTGCATGTGGATTTCAAGGAGAGAGGCATACATGATACATCTTCTCAATTCCAAAGCACATAGAAACTACGTTCCCAAAGCTGGTGCCCCATTAAAACCAAACATATATTATCTTTCTATTCTTTTGCTCTTAAATAACTACAAATAATTTCTTCTTTTTAAAAATAAATAAATAAAGGAAACTTTGCTCCTCCCATCAGCTAGCTTAATAAGCCACCTAACAAGAAAGCATCTCTTCGATTTTCCATATTGAACCTTCAGCAACAACAAGGCCAGTATATTACAAACCCAGTCAACACCAACCCGATGGCAGGAGCTAATGATACCTTAGCAAGAAAATTGGGAGGACATGTTCCAAGATTTTCATATATCTCTCATGTGACCTTAATTAACTGAAAAATGAAAGATTGATGCAGAAAAACTGAACGAATATTTTAATCCTAAAACTTTAGAAGGAAGATAAGCAAGTTGGTTATACCTCAAGTAACTGAAACAGAGATTTCATGTCAATGAGACTCTGTACAGTTTCACGGTATACACTACCAAGGAAGTTAAGTGGAAGAGAGAGCTGGAACAGAAGCCCGTTCACCATAACCTGTGTATTTGTATATGTAGACAGGAAATTATTTACACATCACTTGAAAGAATGTATTAAGATGAGTAGGACTAAAAACTCCTTTACCAAATCACCAACTGTCATCTGACCATTCATAATCCCATTTGAACACAACACCATAGCTGCTGAAAGTGCTGTGCTAAAAATAACACTTTGACCGAAATTCAAAGAAGCAAGACTGCGTTGTGTTTGTAAGGCAGCATCTTCATACCCTGGAAAATGGTATACATGTATTACTCAACTTAAGCTAATCAACAACACCCACAGATTATACAATCCAAATATCAAGGGGCATACATAATTTTGCTATGTGTCACATCCAGCTAAGCATACAAATGTGACTTCAATAAATAGAGGCATACTTACTCTTCAAGAACTTATCATACTCCTCAGCTTCATAATTCTCGTTGTTGAAGTACTTTACAGTCTGAAGCAATACCAAATAAGGAAAAAATATCAAACAAAACTAGGCAAGACAGAATCAGGTGTGAGTGTGAGTGTGAGTGTGAGTGTGAGTGTGAGTGTGAGTGTGAGTGTGAGTGCCTGTGCGTGTGTGTATATATGAAAAAAGTAAATTACAACCTTACCTCATAATTAATGAGTGAATCAATCGCTCTCGTGCTTGCATCATTGTCAGCTTTGTTCATTGCCTTCCTAAACTTAGTCCGCCACTAAGAAAATAGATAGAGAATAAACCTTAAGGAATGGATACAGATAAATTTACAAATGAAGAATAGTAAATAACGAGGAACCCCATCCACCAACAAAACAAAAACCAAAAACATCACATGAAATCCGATAAAACACACATCAGCAGCCATAAATTGCAAAGAAGACAACGAGATCAGCTTGCACTGTCAAGTTGGAGAATGCACAAGGGACAAAAATATGGTTAATTTCAATGCTCATTCCCGAGGTTTGTCCTAACTCCAGTGCCCACCCGTCTACAATTATAATTGAAAGTAGAAAAAAAAGGTGAAGGAAAAGGGTGGGCACGGATATTTGATAAAGCCTCAGAGGTGAGCAGTGATATTAACCCGACAAAGATATACACCCGTAAAATATAAGTAATAGAAATAAAAGAAAGTCAGGTTTTCTTCCCTAATTCTTCTTTTTTTGCTTTTTAGCGAATTGCTAAAACAAATCATACAGGGCAAGTGCTCAACTTAAAAGCAGTGTTCGAAAAATCGGCCTACGATAAAACGCCAAGATAACTCCAAATCGGCCAAAAGAACGCATTCAGCCAGATAATTCCCGCCTAGGCGCCTTAAGCACCGCCTATCAAATTGGCCAAAAATGCGTTCAGTCAGAAATCGCGGCCTATGCTCGCCTACCAAATCGGTCCAAAAACACGTTCAGTCAGAAAATTGCCGACTAGGCGCCCTAGCACAGATTAGTAGGGCTGGTCGCCGCCTACCGCCAAGATCTGCCTTGCTCTTTTAATTTATTTAAAAAATATTTGGTCCTAAACAAAATTCCCAAATCAATTCCCCTCTCCATCTGAGTTCTCTCTTCATCTTCATCATCGTTATAAATCAACTCTATTTCACCAGGATATTATAAATCATTCATGTCCAAATTCTCAGCCCCGCCTAGGCCCCGTCTAAGCCCCGCCTAGGCGCTCTAAGCTCTAGGCCCTAGCTCCTGCGCCTAGCGATTTTTAGAACCTTGGTAAGTCTTAGGTTCAACAATATAGAAGAACTCTACCACTAGACAGAAGAAAATACTAGTCATAGTGATAGCATACCTGTGTCACAGTTAATGTGAAAGCAACATAAGCAGCAACTGACAATGAAGTGATCCAGGCAAAAGGAGCTCCGAATTGGTATGCCAGAATACCGGCTACCATGGATATCTGAGACAGTACATTTTAAGAAACACAAAACAAGATTAGTAAGAGGTGATCTGACCACCACAGAAGTCATATGCTAGCTCTGTATTGTCCTACATGATACTTAAGGCATGGGAAAAAACCAAGATGATATAGCATACCTCTAATATGGTTGGTACTACATTAAATACCATGGCTGAAAGAATAAAATTGATAGCACGGCTACCACGATCAATAATTCGATTCAAAGCCCCTGTTTCTCGACTGCAAAAAGAAAAACCAGTCAGCAAAGGAAGTAGCTGTTTACTATAATCTTGAACCTAAGGAGAAGATAGTTAAAACAGGAGCCCACCTACAACATGAGGTTGTGAGGGGTAGCATATACCATCATTCAAACAAGATAAACAATGGTTCAACATAGCTAGCTAAGCATGTTACTTTCAAAAACATATGACATTGTGTATCATTTCCACTCATTTTTCTAATACCATACCTTTATTCAAAGATCCCAAGTCCCTTCGTATTTGATCATACAAGTAAGAATATGCCGTGACTTTTTTTTATAGTCTGTAAAATGGAACACAGATTGTTTGATGACCATATACTTCTTAAAATGTTGAGTAATACTTCTCCATGTTGAATTGAATTTCTGATAGTTAAGACACCTCTTTTATGTTGGGGATGACTTAATCAGAATAAACGTGTAGCTATAGAAAAGAAAGAAAATGTTAGTTGGTCATACCTGAGATGATATTGTAAGTCAAGCTCATGCAAATGCGCGAACACCTGAAAAGGTCAAAGCCTTGTAAAGTTCAATGCTGACAGATAGAAAAATCAGTATCTCGAAAGGTCAAGCTGTAAATAATGTAATATGCATGGGAAAGTATTATGGGATTAAGATAGTAGCTTTACTCGTTTTGACCTCCTTCAATTGCACTTAATTTATATTTACTTGCAGAAATGAGTTAGTCATGGACAAACCACGATAGAAAGAGAAACTATTACAAACAGATTAAGGCATTAAAATAATTTGAGGGATATCAGATAATATAATACCATCACTTGTCATATACTCCATCCGTCTCATAAAGAAATTTCCCACTTTCCATTTTTGTTTGTCCCCAAAAGAAATTCTATTTCTAAATTCGGATGGTTAAACAAGTATATTTCCAAAATTTGAGTGAGATGGATGTGGATGATGGGCTAAGATTAGTGGTCATTTGTGTGATTCTTGTGTTCATTTGGGGATGGTAATGGAAAGAAAAATATATCCCACAATGAAGTCCTATGGGAACATCTTTATGGGATGGATAAATTATATATCCCCATCCCATTTGAAACTTCACCATTCTTCTTCGGCATGAAAATTAAGAGGAGAGTATTTATATTCAAAAGTAGTGTGAGTGAGAAAGGGGGTGTGAGTGTAATAAGCGGGTAGGATTTACAAATGAGGACCACAATGGAAGTGTGTGAGTATGACAAGTGGGGCAGGGTAAAAAAAATTGAAGTTGTGAAATTCTAGGATAGAGGAGTTTCCAATAGGGCACTCAATGAGCCAATAAGTGTAGTTTCAAATAGGACGCAGGGAGTATATATAAACACTCATCATCTCCTTCCTTCCTCTAACTGACCAAATAAGAAAGCAGCTTTGAATCCAATCCACTCCAGAACGGTTGTATTGTATCCCATTTCGGTTGAATATTTCCCAAACCCAATCCTGCAAGCCCAAAGCATAAAGGCCAAGGAAGACTGCTCTTATAATCTTCACAAGTATAGTTCAATCATGAGGATGATCAAATACCCAGAGAAAAAGGTGAGGATATTGCTTTTTGTTGCTTCCGGTGGCCATCCTCACTAAGGAGCCTAACCTCACTAATAAATTCCATTGGTTTCTCAACTTTTGTTTGACGGCCTGTTTAATAAGGCATCAGGGTCACATATATGTACCGAAAATCCCTTATTTTTCAATAATTTTCGTATTGTCAACGGGTAAGTTTAAGGGTTTGAACCGGCCTGTTTATGCCAGCTTCCGGACAAACTTTTACAGATACCCAAAGATATATGCTCAGATTTCTCTGCTTAGAAGTATACTCATCAATTTAGAATAATAGGAAGGACACAGTCAATCATTTCTTCTACAAAAGATTTCGCCGTTAACACAATTATCAAATTGCCAATAACATCCACCAAAGTACCCACAATAGCCACTAACATCCACCAAAGTACTCACATTAAAAGAAAACACATGGACTATTAAGTTGCCAAGAAGCGAGGGAGGATGTTGAACTACGTTATAGAAAACCATCCTGATGCAATATGCTCAACCAATGCAAACATACCAAAAGAGAACCTGGAAGAGTCAATTGGCCATACCTTTCTCGAAACTGATCTGATAGTCCGCAATGCTACTTTAGAAAACACAGCTGTTCGCAACTCTGGAACAGCACAATTAAGAGATCATAAGAACGCATTCAAAAGCAAAAAAGAGTTTAATACAATACTATAGTCTAACAGAAGGTAAACATGTACTCAAAGATCAATTCACGAGAAGCTAAATTCATGTCCATAAAATCAAGACAAGCTTAGCAATTACATCATAATGAAGTACCGTTGAAAGCAGCTGCCCCTGTGCGCGCAATGCCATATCCAATTAAAACAGCAGCAGGACTCACAAAAAGAGCTAAAGCTGTTGGATTTGCAGTGTTAAACGTTGCAAGTGCGCTAGCATTCCCTGTTGTTGCTAACCAATCAACAGCAAGCTTGAACAAGAAAGGCACCTGAACATTTAGTACCTGGTGAAAAAAACAGTGTCACTCATTCAGTAATTAGCAATTCCAAACTAATGGTAATCCATATGCCTATCCAACATCACAGACCAAAATCTAGGAACTCCACGTTCTTACATACCTTGGCTCCAACCAAAAAACCCAATGCAGCAACTACTCGCATTCTGAACTCAATGTTATCTTTCATCCACAAGTACTTAGCAAGTGTACTAAGAATTTGCATATTAGATATTTCTTCCGCTTTCATAACAGCATCTGGTTTTTCCTTCTTCACATTCTCCTTTCCCTCCTTTGTTTCACCCGCAGTCGAAGTCGATAGTGAAGCATATCCATTCGCCATTGCACCCTGAAATATAAATGACATGTATAAGCAACAAAACACAAATGCATAAAAACATGGAGAAAGTGTGGGCATTCGCAAATGAGCTCTATGATGTAGCCGTGTAGGTCTGAGTCCTGGAATCAAACTCTAAAAAATGGAGGAAAGTCTGCCTACAACTCACCTTCTGCAGAGCCTGTGTGAACAGAAGAGGAGCCTTGTGCAATGGACATGGCTTTCAATAAAACCCTGATTAACAAATAGTGGGTTATCGACATTCTAAACCGTCGTACTTTGTTTAAGCTCCGGTTTTAACCACCAGTGTATTTTTTAGCAATTTTAACCAATGTACTTTAGATTTGCACTCATTATTCTCAGCCTAAAGTAGGACGGTTAAAATTGCTAAAAATATGCACCAAATATCCCTACTATTAAGGATAATGAGTGTGTGTCTACTACAAAATGCTTTAAAATGCTAACGAAAATATGGATTGCTAAAACCGTAGCTTGAGCAAAGTACGATTGTTCAGAATGTTGATATCCCATAAATATTGAAGGGCACTGCTAACAAGTGCCCAAAGGGCCCTTTTCAAGCATTTAAAATTAGAAACTATCTACTCTTCAAATACCAATAGTGGCATCAAAAACGTTTACAGGCCATTATTACTCCCTCCGTCCCAAGATGAAGGTCTTTTTTCTTGAAAAAATTGTCCCAAAAATGAATGTTTATTTTTAAATAAATTTAACCCTAAATGATTTTTTACCTACTCCTTTTCATATTTTATAATAAACTTGAAAACCTAAAAGTTAAAAAGGTATATAGCAAGGATATATATATTCACTACTAAATTTTCTCAAGTGCGTAGAGTGTCCCTTAAATGAAAAATAGACATTCATTTTGGGACGGAGTCAGTAGTATTTTCCTAAATATAAACACATTGCGCATGCATGTCACTATGGATTTCATAGCCGCAAGTGCAATATGAAATAATGGAACCCTTACACACAGGGAGAAGCAATCAATACACAGCAGTATTCAACTCTAATCAAAATTCAAGAAGCTTTATCTTACAAAAACAAAACAAATTAGTAGCTCACAATTCATCAATATTTCACCAATCAAACATCCGCTGAATCCCCAATCCCACACACAAAAATTACACAAATCAAAACCCAGCTAATTCATAACTTCACACACACACATACACAGCACTTACAGGTTTTCTAGGCGGCGCAGGGGAAAAGTCCGAGGCAAAAGGATTAATATGTTTGACAAAGTAGGAAGAAGGCATGGAAACATCCCACGGGTTGCGGCTGCTGCAACCGCAAACATTTCTAGTAAAAAATCGGCTGCTAAAATTGCTTGAACTGGTGTTGTTGAAATTATGCGAAACAGGCGAGCTAGAAATTCGACTGGAATTCGAAATCAACATTCTCTCTCCGGTTTGCAGGACGAGCTGACGAGCCCTAAAACACCTTGCTGCAATCGTTGCTTGCATTTATATTTTTTCTTTTTATAATAAGATGATAACTGGGAAGGATTGTTGAAAAGGATGTGAAGGGATTGTTTTTGTTTGGATCAGAAACGATTGAAAGTTTGAACCCTAATTTTACAGTTTTGTCAAACTCCAATGACGATTCGATTGGGTGGCGCCAACTTGGTGCGAAACCCTTTTCCTATGAATTTGCCTTTCTTTCGGTACTGTCTACTAGTTCATTTTCGTCTTTCTCTTGAACGGCAAAATTCATAGAAAATGGTTTTTTTTTTAATAAAAAATACCTCCGCCTAATATATGAATATGCAAAAAAATCAAATTTTTGAATCATTGTAATAAGGGTGTTGTTATACACCCCCGTAAAATTAATGAATACACCTGTAACTGTGCGTTATAATGTTGTACTATTTAAAATTTTAAGCTACTTCTTACGAGTGTGTTAATTAATTTTACGGGTGTATAACAAAACCCTTGCAATAAAACACCTTCTCCCTCCCTCCGTCCTATTTTAAACTTCAAAATTTTTCATTTAATTATTCCATTTTAAACTTCAAAACTTAAAAAAGAAAGTTTTTTATAATTCTTTATTTATGGGCCCCACATGTCATACTCACAATAATTTCCCACTATTTCCTACCCCACTTTCTCTCTCCTAACAAATCATCTACACTCACAACACATCATTTTTTTCTTAATTATTGAACCCAAAAAAATTTAAAGTTTAAATTAGAACGAATGGAGTATAGGATTTAAATTTCCATTTTGCAAATTAAAAAACCTAAAAAATAAATTCCAGTTAGCTATTAATATATCCAGTTTACTTCAAAAAAAAGGACATGTTTTATATCTGAGTATTAGGCTCCGTTTGTTTGGAGGAAACCCACTTTTCGGTGTTTGTTAAGTACCGGGAAATGGGAAAAATGTTTTCCAGAAAATGATTTTTCTCCTTTTCTAAGGAAAACAACTTCCTTACCTCCACCTAAGGAAAACATTTTCCGAAAAATAGGGAAAATGATGACTAATTTATTGGAATTATTTTCCCCCACCCTCACTACTCCACCCACCCCCACCTCCACCTACCCACCCACTCCCAAAAAAAAACTTATTTTCATTCATATTAAAATTATTTTTAACACTTCCCTACTTCCGCCTCGCCCCTTTCCCACACCACCCATCCCACCCCCAAACCCCCACCCCCCGCCCCTACCCACTATCCTACCACCCACCTCCACCCTACCCCACCATCCACACAACCCCCCCTCCCAAAAAAAAAAACTTTCTTTTCACTCACATTAAAATTATTTTTGAACACCTCCCCCCCCCACCTCCCCTACCCCCCCCCCCCCAACACCACCCATCCCACCCCTACCTCCATTCAAAATTTTTCTCATAATAATTTTTTTCTGATATGAAAATATTTTCTGTAAAACAATTTCCTTTTATTTACCAAACAGCCAAAAACATGTTTATGTCATTTTCAGGAAAACATTTTCATTTTCCGGAAAACATTTTCCGGAAGTTGTTTTCCGCGAAACAAACGGAGCCTAAAACCTACTCCCTCCGTCCCATATGTATTGCTATCAAATGGGAGTGCACGGGGATTAAGAAAATATGTTGAAAAAGTAAGTATTATGAGTGGGTGAGTGGAGAGGAATGAGAAAAGTGAATATTTTGGGTAAATAGCAATAAGTATGGGACACCCAAAATAAAAATAAGTAGCGATAAATATGAGACGGAGGGAGTAGTTTATAATAGACATGCCCGGGTCATCGAACCGCCGGTTTGCCGGTTCATGAACCGGCGGTTCGCCGGTTCGTAAAAATCATAAACCGCTATAAACCGTATATAGACGGTTCATGAACCGCCGGTTCATCCGGCGGTTCACAGTTCATCCGGTTCGTTCTTTTTTTTATTATTATTTTTTTTTAATTCCCAGACTTGGACTTGGACTGGGCCGCTGGAGGAGCTGGCTGGGCTTGGAAATTGGAATGGAAGGTTGGGCTTGGGAGTTGGGCGGCCCAAATTGGGTCTGCCTTCAGTTCATGGCTTCATGCATGGCAGCCTTGTTTAGTTTAGTTGTTTCTCTGTTTTTTTTTTTTTTTTTCATTTTTTTTTGGACAGAATATATGCAAAGTATATTTCTGACTTTTTTTTATTATTTTTTTACAGAAATTTTTAAAAACATGTTATCACGCAAGTTTTTTAAAAAATGAACTTTTTTTTATTGTATTTTGCATAAAAAAACTCAAGAAACATAATGTATAGAGAAAAAAAAGTAAATATCCGGATAACCCGCCGGTTTTCAGAGGGTAGCCCATAGTTAACCGTGAACCGCCGGTTCACGGTTCACATTTTTATTTCCGGTTCACGGTTCGCCGGTTTACCGGTTTTTAGCCGGTTCGTTACCCGCCGGTTCGCCGGGTTATTTGACCCGAATGGGCATATCTAGTTTATAAGTTAAATTTCAGTTAGCTATTTTATTTTTATATTTGAAACAAGTTAGCTATTTACAATATCTAGTTTACTTAAAACCTAGTTTACAAAATAAATTCCAGTTAGCTATTAAAATATCCAGTTTACTTATAGGAGCAGCTTTCAAAACATATTTCAGTTAGCTATTTAAAATCTTAAATTTATTACTCCCTCCGTCTCAGTTTAATATTCTTAGTTTGACTATGCACGCTTATTAAGAAACTAGGGCAAAAACAAAAGAAATGAGTCAACCAAAAGTAGAGAGTGAAGGATATAAATATCCAAAAACACTATTCATGAAGCAAGTGGGTGAAAGTAAGTTAGGTAAGTAATGGTTTTTTTGTAATTAAATGAACTTTTTGAGGGCAAGCTCCTCCAAAGCACTATTCATTCTTTTCTATTTATGGAATAAAGCAACTAAGAACCTTAAACTGAGTCATACCAAAAAGGAAAGTAAGAACCTTAAACTGGGACGGAGACGGTATGCAGATTACTGTTGGTTTAATTTTGATTTTATAAATATGATTACTGTTTTTTCATAAAATTGTAAAAAAAGTTTTTATAAACTCATTTTGAAGGTTTTTTTTTTTTTTTTTTTTTTGTAATGTTATAAAAATTTGTTTTTTGAAATGTTATGGAAAAAGTGATTTTCATATAACTTAGTCTTCAATTTCGATTTAAATTTGAGTACCAACTCAATATTCAGAGTTAAGCCCCTTGGTTTTTCCTATACTCCACTATTGTCCAAACCATACAAATACAAATTAAGTTCAAAACCATCCTTCTTTTTCTTATCTTGTTTCTCCACCATACAACATCTCCATTCTATTATCCCTTTTCCATGGCCTTTTCTTTCCACCTTATGCTCAAACTCCCACTCAAAAAATGGCAACTGCCACACCTTACTCCTCACACATTCACACTCACAAACTAAACCACCACAACCAACCACCATGGAACAACAACCTAACTCCGATCACCACCACCACCGCAACTAGCAAAAACGTGACGTTATCATTGAGAAGACGTGGCGGAGAGAGAGTTGTTAAATGTGGGGCCCAGTTAAGTGACTTCATCGGAGGTGATCTCGTTAAGTTTGATCTCGGAAAATGGTCATCGGATGTGGAAAATATAAAGCTATCGCGATATATCCACCACATGAGGGGGGTTATGAAGGGAGGTATTTTAACCATTTGAGGTATCAAGGGTACCATTTCTTGGACATATCGGCTCGTGGCTTAGGCGACCCCGAGACCGTTCTTACCAAGATTCACCCTGTTTGTCCAGTGAGTTATGCTCCCTAAACAAAATATTACTTCCTCCGTCCCAAATAAATAAACGTCCATTTTTTTGAAAAAAAAAAAAAAAGTTCGAAATGGATGACCCCATGTTTTCTGAATAACTTTGTCTCTAAATGTCTTATGTTACTATTATATTCTAAGTGTTTTATAAACGTGTCCAAAAATGTTGCAGGCTCATGTTGGGAAGCAGGCGATAGCGAGATGGTATTTTCCACCGGAAGTTGATTATAGGCTTTCTCAGCTTCCTGCAGAAGCCAAAGGGCTTATTGTTCTGATTAATGAAGCCAAGGTAAATTTTTGATTAAGCATTAATATTTCATGCATGTAAGATTAGCAAACAAAATATAGGATTGGAGGACGTTTTTCGCACTTATGAATTATTACTCGTAAAACTTTTTTTGTGTAGGTACTATCAAAGGCGGAACTGCAGTTTCTGACACTGTTGCCTTCGCTCCGGCCTAAAGTCAGGGTGATTGCAGAATGTGGAAATTGGTATGATTTTTAACATCCAAAACCCAAATATAACTACACCCGTTAACTATTTAACAAGATTGATATTCGTCAAACATTTTTCACGAAACGATTTGATTATTGAAATTACAGTTGCTTGTATATTTCAATTCTTCAAGTCATTTTCCTGACCCGCGCGCCCTTTTGCCGTGCGTAGGAGAAAATTCATGT
Source organism: Campanula takesimana (assembly GCA_026119855.1). Classification (NCBI taxonomy): domain Eukaryota; kingdom Viridiplantae; phylum Streptophyta; class Magnoliopsida; order Asterales; family Campanulaceae; genus Campanula; species Campanula takesimana. The sequence goes on along the minus strand of JAOWBW010001275.1, from coordinate 281,301 downwards.
GGACGCCGCTGAAAGAAATTGCAGAATCAACAGCAACTTAAGGAAGAGGAGACCATCATCTTTAGTGTAATTGTTAAATTGATTGGTCAAAGTCTTGTGTAACTAGTCCGTCCTTCACTCCTATAAATAAGTATCAACTTATTTTTCAACAAATATACCATTTCAATTGTTTGTACATTACTTGCACCTTATTTTTCAGGAAATATACTTAATATTTAACTTGTTCGTACATTACTTATATCTTATGCCATGACAAAATTGCAATAAAACTATTATTTGGATAATCAGTTTACAAGGAGGATAGGAATTATGTATTTTTGCCACCAAAATTTTGCTTTAAAAAATGGATAATCATTTTGGACAAATTGAGTACTTTTTTCTTACATTGTGGCAGTCTGAGCGAGTCAACAAAAATAATAAGAACAAGCAGATTAAGCTCCGTTTGTTTCAGGCAAAATGATAATAAGTGTGAAAATTTTACACATCAAGGATTCGACAAAATTTGAAGTTCTTTCTCCATAATCGATTGTTTATCTTCTACCACAACATTAACAGGCTGAAGCCGCCAAAAGTCTGTCTTATACACAGGGTTAGGATTGACTACAGAGAGATCTTTACGACCAAAAAAAAAAAGTTGGTCCGTGAAGTAGAAAAACAAACCCATACTATACTTTCCTCTTTCCGCGCCTCCCGATGTCTAAATCCATGAGCCTTGAAGAAGGTCCAGGAGTTGCTGCTGTTAAACCAACTGATTCTGGAATGTCAAGATCAACTCTCATAGATGGTCCTGCAATTGCTCGTTTGATATCAACTTCGTTCAGCCTACGCACTTCTAGCCTTGCTTTCTCGATCTGTTGATGAACATAGCAAGGAAAAAATTGGTGAATTAGAGGTGCTTTAAAGAAAAGACTGGTGCCAAAAAAGTTAAAACATTTCCCGCTAATTCTCATGGCAAGACTACCATACTGTATATGCGTAGGATGAATTATTTTTACCAGACCAAAATGATGAATTGATGCATGTGCATTTTCAAGTCTCTTGTGCAGATCCTCTGCTTTTTTCTGTTCGTATTCCCGATTCTCCGTCTCATTCCCAGTCTCACCAACTTGTTGATACAAAGCTGCGTCAAAGAAGAGCACGTTCAAACAACGTACACCAGCAGATAAATGATATTTCCAGAGGCAGTAACACTAGCAGTCAACTATACTACCGAGTTCCAGGAAAATCATGTACTCCCTCCGGCCCAAAATGAATGTCTATTTTCAAGAAATTCTTGTCCCAAAATGACTGTCTATTTCCAAAAAGCCTGCCCTAATTGATTTTTTTACCAAATTTTTCACTAATCATGTACTTGCAAAATTAATTATTCAGAAAGTGGATAGCAATATAACTTATGCATCTTTGCAATTTAAGTTCATAAAAAACAAAAAAAAACTATAAGAATGTCCTTTAAATGAAAAAGTAGACATTCATTTCAGGACGGAGGGAGTAATACTAGTATGCTGGGAATCACTATACTCTTCCCAATTTTGACCCCCATGTGATTGTCTAACATTTGTGATTGGTCAAGTACGAACCATTTACTTTTGGCACTCCCTGGGTAACCAATGAGGCAATGACATCCCCGACAACACTAGCTAACAGCAACATCTGAACAAATTTCTGTGGTTCTAACCGATACTAAACAAAGTTGCTAAAAGTTTATAGCGAAAGCAAGAAAATAATACGGAGTAGCAAATATACAGCAAGCTGGATGCAGCTGGGTCAAGAGATTAAATTTACCAGTCAAGTTTGATAGTACCCAGATCTGAGTAGGAATATCGTATAGCTTCTTGGCCAATGTGAGGGAAGACCTCAATATCTCTCTCGCTTGCCCAGTATCATGAAGAGAAAGTGCCAAACTCCCCAGGATTGTCAAATACTGTGAAACAAGTTGAAGATTCCCCAAAGACATGTGAGTTGTCTGCAAGCCACTGGCTAGTCGAACCCTGCATTAGAGCTGTCGCACAGTGAGAAACAGAATTGAGGTGGAGTAGCATCAATACCCGATTATGAGGTCATTTGATGAAACAACAATTTGCTAGAAAATAGATATCTAGGTAACAACAATAATAAGTTGTCACCCCAGTGCAACATACATTACAGATGCAATAAAGTACTACTACCTCCATCCCAAAATGAACGTCCGAAAATATACAAATTTACACTTGATCAAGAGCAAATTTGAAAATTTTTTGGACATTCATTTTGGGACGGAGGGAGTACTAAAGATCAAGATAAGAGATATTATTTCTCATTGCAATTAAATCCTAATCACATTGCAAAGCTATGCAGTATTTATGTTTTTCCCACACCTACACTCATAAACTCACACTTTACCTTGAATCCATGCCACAAGGGTACCAGATTGACAAAAATATACACCTTGTAAGTAAAAAAGAGGCTACAATAGAGAGTTGGGGTGCTGGGAGGTGTGGGGGAGAATATGCTGCAACTTCTTGCTACATGCCACTAGGAATGAGGAAGCTGGGAGGGACCTTATTGTTTAGGGAATTTTCCAAACCGGGGAAGATTTTCCTCCTTAATTTTTGGATACAAAAAGGTTGCGACTTCCACTATAATCTTTGTTGCAGAATTGTTGGCAACTACTTTATCAATCAAACTATTTACGCCAATAATGCTCATTGGAGCCAATCAGAGTGCCTATGTGTGGTACAATCTTTGAGTATCTTTACCTCAATAGCCAACAATCAGAACACCCACATCATGCCCCAAAAGAAGTTTCGCTTAATAGTTGTACTACCTCTGTCCCTAAATGAATATCCAAATTTTGTACAAATTTGGTCTTGAGCAAGAGTAAATTGAAATTTTTTTGGACATTCATTTTGGGACGGAGGGAGTATTATCTACTCATTCCAATAATTTCATGGTCATAAAGGACAATCTACCTTGTCCATTTTCTGAGCATCAGCATTTCAAGGAGGAGTAGGGGAAGGGAGGAACCAAGCCTTTAGACCAACTTATTTGGTCTTCTTGTTATATATGGGAGAGGGAAATTTCACTACTCCCTCTGTTCCGTACTAAGTGTCAAAACTGACTTAACATAGCAACTCATTACAGGTCACAGACGTGTAAAATAGACATGTCTTAAAAGCGAAACTACTACAACTATGCAGTATGCACTAAGATGTCTATGGTGAGCCTAGTTAAGCTAGATGCTTCAAAGATTGGGGTGTTAGTATGATCATGAATCTCCATTGATAATCCTATTGCAGTGTACTTTTCATGGGGATGGCAACTAGGAGTTAGCACAAATAAGACAAATGCAGCGCCAAACAAAATGGTAGACTGTAAAAAGAGTCCCCAGTTCTATAATCTACAAGGAAAACTAATGAGAACCAATAACCTAAGGAAATAGTCGTCAATAACCAAAATCATTACCTTGCTTCTTGTAAATTCTCCTGCCTCATCAAAAGAAAACCATAGGCAAAAAGGACGACAGTTTTCTCTCGTACTCCAACAAAAGAATCAATCATTTTGTAAACTGGTCCAATCAAATCTAAAGCCTGTATCAATTAAAAAAAATCTAAGAAAATATACACGGTTAGGAAAATAATATTTTGACTTTAAGCCAACACAAGTTTACCTGTGCAGAAGATTCTGCATCACCGCTGCAAATGTAAGAGACTGCTGCATAAACATGACACATAGCTTGCATTGACTTGCTTTCAGTCAGCTGGATGAAAAGCCAGAAAATGTTTAGTTAATGATTACCATGAAAACATATTCTCGTGCCCTCCATGATGGAACCAACTTTTTTGTCTCAAATTAAATTGCAGAATAGAAAAGCCGCATATGGATGCATGCAAGACCGTCAACTATTGCTACCTCATTCCCCCCTATGTCCGTTAGCAATCCACCACTCAAATCAAAAACAATAAAGATGAAGTTACAAATCTTATGCGACAATAAACGAAATATACTAGGTATCAAAACTAGCATAAACTGTGAAATGTAAGAGATGAAGGAGACCTGGATGGAAAAGAAGTAAGATACATTTACAAAGAGGAAAAAGCAGAAGTGAAAATGTTGTCTCATTTCAGAATAAGTTAGAACTAAACCGTCTTATCTTAGCTGAGAAATAGGTCAGTTGGTATATGTAGGAAAAGTAAAGGGTAACCAATCATATATTGAGGTCACCTATGTTTCTCAGAACAAGAACGATGACAGTATCTAGAACAAAATGAACAAGTTAGCAGTTAAACCTGCACCATAAGATACTTGATGTTGATTTCCATTGTGTGAAGTCTTTCCTCATCATGATAGCAAATGCAAACTAAGTTGCATGACATAAAAATTTGGTATACGTTAAAGCCAATCAAGAGTAATTCCACCAAATATGCAGTGGTTGGAAATATTTAAAGGACGTGTGAGTGAAACCTTACCATTATATGAGAGGTGGACAACAGACTCGAATGAATCTCATAACAGCCAACTAAAAGTAACTTAAAACTACTTAAGTAGGGAACATGGGTAAAAACAGTTTTCATTGTGCTTTGATGAAATGGCGATAATAATATATGCACCAATAGTATTCAAAACTTAGGTAAGCAAAAGAAAAGGTAGTAGCTGAGTGAACCACTTCTAAGTGTAGGCATTAATGCTCAGAACCCCACTCACTGCGTGCCGATTAATCTGGTTCGAGCAGGGTACGACCAAAAGATTGGTAAAACTCTCCCTGCCTGGTTTTTACGATGCTGAATCCCTAGGGCTCAAACCGAGACTGTTATTAAGATAAAACACCCCTTACCTGGTGATCTCTGTTACCCGGACTCTTCAAATATGTTGAAGTACCCGTGTCCGATACGTATCGTGTCCGACACGACACCCGGACACCTGCTTTTTCATTCGGATACGACAAGAAAAATTTGAAAGAAAAAAAGGAGTGAGTTGACTTCATTTATAAAGATTTTACAAGTTTTAATGTTGTTTTACTTAATTATACAATATATCTTAGTAAAAAAAGGAGTGAGTTGACTTCATTTATAAGTAAAGTATAAGTCTATTTATACTATTTTGTTTTGTCCGGAAATAATGCTCGTATCCCGTACCCGTGTCCAAATTTAGGACGGTGTCCCAGTGTCCAAAATTATTAAGAAAATTGTATCCGACACTAGGATCCGTATCCGTGTAAGATCCCGGATACCGTGTCTAGGTAACATAGCTGGTGATCTAGGCGCTTGGTGGTTTCTTAGTGTACACTGGTCATTGATCAATCCAATACACAAATATTAATTTAGGCATGAAAACTGCGGAGATAAAAAACACAAAAATACATGGACGTATGACGCAGAATTAGACCAAAAAAGGATACATTTTACTTTGGTCAATCTATCTAATTCTTTAATAGATGGAAGACTTTATTTACTTGGTTAAGACCAAACTTACGGTTACAATTCTCTGGTTAAAATTCTCTAATGATGATACAAATCACGGCCCTTCAGATTTGGTACCAGGTTCTCACCAAATCAGTTTCTTTTCCAAAATTTCGTGGTATCAAAGTAAGGTAATCTGTTGAAAATTGTGTTCTCTTCAGATTAATAAGTAACCAACATAATTCACTCCAAAATGCTTATACGGACCTAAACGGGATTTCTAAATTGGCTTTATTTTATCCACAATTTACCTCCCTATGCATTGTAGGGAATGGAAGATTGGAAATATATATTTTTTTTCCAGATCTTTAATGTAAATATACAGAAACAGTATCATAAATGAAATTAAACTTTACAATCAAATTATTTTGCTGCTGATAGTAACTGAAGGCTAGAAGGTTAGGCAAGGGCTCCCTAACACTGTTAAACATTCACAGGGCAACAAAGAGTAATTGTTATACAGCATACCTTTGCAGCCTCAACAAAATGGAAAACAGCTTCATAATAACAGCCAACAGAATGTGCATAATGTCCTCCAAGCATTTCAATAATGCTCTCACATGCTTGTAAAATTGTTGGAAAACGAATGAACCAATTTCTCATCTGCACCAAGGCCTGCAAACATAAATATATTCCAAAAATATTAGTTTAAAACTGTAACATTTATGACTAATACTTAGTTTAATGACAGATAATGAGTACTTCTACTATTTCATATTCAAAGTTTACCCTAAGAAACATGTGTTACTATTATTATCAAAGTGAAATATATAATAATACAGTAGACATTTATAATTAAAATTTGTTTAGTTAAGATCTTTAACACTTAATAAGCTACCTACGATCGGAAAATGGAATTGGACAAGGAAAACTACAGTGTAAGGTCAATAGCATCCTCTTAAATAAGTTGGGGAGTTACATGATGAACCTATCGACACCACAAAAGGGTCACTCAAAAGCAAAAATCAAGCCAAAGAGTTCACCAAAAAATCTCGACGTATATATTTTGCAAAAGAAATACAATTTTTAGGTGCAAGGAAAATTCTCTATCTTACTGCCCTAGTAATACTCACAGGAAATACAAAAATGAACATTACTATGCTAACACGACCAACCTCCTGTGCTTCAACAAATTCTGAACGAGTGAGCTCCATAGCTACTTTGTTCTCAAGGAACTGCATTAAAAGCATCAAATATACGCCAGCCATCCAAATGGCGGAGTGCTGCAAATCCACTTCTGCTTACATTTCAGAAAGACAAATTTTGTGAATATAAAAGGTGTGATGCCAAGATTGGTTATCTTGCTTCTCAAATAGTACCCGCATTAGGAGGGAAGAAACTTCACCTGTCGTACCGTCACTTATTCCAAGTTTCATCAGCTCCCCTGCATGGACAAAAAAAATCAGGCCCTGAGATCTTACAAAACAGAATTAGTAATATTCTCTTTAGAAATAGCAAAAACAAAAAAAACAAATATGAGGTTTATCCCAGAAAATTTGAGGAAACACATTATTTGTGTCAAAAGATTCTTTGTATTCCTATATCTTAGTCTCAAGAAGTTGTGAGATATAAGAATGCTTTCTGTCTTAGGAAAAAGATAGTTAAACACTGTTCAAGCATAATAGCAATTAGCATAGAGAATATTCACACTCAGAGGTTCGACTTTCAATAAGAGACCACAAGCTTCTAAAGGGTATTCCGTAAGATGCTGAAGGTTGAGCGGGAGAAGTGAGAGCACATATCAAGTGTTTATAGCTAGCAGATTAAAGAAATCATGCTCTCCAGTTATGAGTTAAACCATAGTTACCAGGAACGTGGGACGTTTCGGGACTCGGGACGGGTACGGGAACGAGGAACATGACTTAGTAAATTTTGGGTACGCTAGGGGTAGGATCAATTGGGAACGTGGTACGCTCTATATTGAAAACACATCACTAAGTTGAATATAATAACATATATATACACACACACTTACATATATTTATCTATATAAACTTTTAGGGAGATAAAAGAGTATAATGTAAAGGCGGATAGCCATAAAAGATTGTAAATGCTGACAAGATTCTACGTTGATGACCGTTTATTTTCCGGTACGATTGTTTGAGTACTTTGGGTCGAGTTCCCTTGTGAACCCGGGACGCGTGTTCCCGGGACGTGGGACGGGGGGGGGGGGGGAGTTCCCGGTAACTATGAGTTAAACATCATGCGAAGAATGTCTCAGACTAGTAGAAATTAGCTTTGTTGTCCTTGTTGACATGGTGACAGCAACTTTGTTAAAACACATCCACTTCACTTGCTTCAAATAATCTCTGAAAACGTATATTTATAGGTAAAACTGGAAGAGCAGTTCGAAGCTGGAACAGGTAAGTGTAGAGAAAACGCAGGATCAGAAATGCATATGAAGAAAACAATAAATTCCAGCAGATCAACACAGACAAGTACTGACCAGACTCCAAATAAAGATGGGCACTGTATATTACATATAACATTGGTATTTTAAAACACTCGTAGTAGATAGATTATAGCCAGATTTGCATATCTCAAATATTCAAGTAACATATTTTACTCTCTGATTTCCCCTTTACAGGCTTTGAAGCAATTGCACTTCCTTTTGGAATAAGAAGATAGTCACCAAGAAATTTTAAATAGATAGAAACAAACTAACCCTTGAAGTTTTCATGAACTATTTGTAATAGAGCTTATAACAAGTCAATAACACAACCACAGACATAAGGCAATTCAAAAACAAGAACGATCTCATCGCAAAACTTGAGCTTATCATCTGGATGTTTTTGCTACGGTACAGCATACATGGCTAATAGCTATATCAATAGGTGAGGAAACATGTAAGTATCACGACTAACTAAACACAAGGAGATCCCTATGAGAAACTTGTAAGAGTGAAAATGAACAAACACGCATCACACAATTAAATTAGAATCTGAAAGCAAACCTTGGATTGTTTGCATTCCAGATTGAATCCGCTTTCCACACTCCTTAAAAAGTCCCTTTGGACGGCTAAAAACGACAACCATGAGATCAACTAGAGAATATACAGCACTTTTTGGCAGCCATTGCCCATCAATAGGAGAAGGACCCAACTCAAGCTTATCACCCCATCCTCGTTTTACATTACCGAAATAAGCAGGTTCCAAAAGCTCCGTGCTAGTTGAGCTCAGTCCGATAATACTACTCAGTTGTTCTTCAAGCTGTCCTTGTCTTGCCATAAGTGTTGACATATCTCTGTAATTTAGGTCAGACTGAGAGAGACCTTGGTTTATTGCATCAAGCTCTTTGGTGAGTTCCTGAACATGCTGCACTTTCTGTAAGTCGGTCTTCATAGCAGCCTCCAGTTTGTCCACATGTTGAGCAGCATTCTTGTAATCACATATCCGAAGCAGATAGAATATGTGGAGCAGCTCATTGTAAAAGAGTAAACCAAGACAGTGTTGTCTCTTCACATGGCATTGAGATGTAAGAACAGCGATATTAGTTAAAATTACATGGGGGGCGTTCAAAAGCATAACTCAACGCCTCTGCATAATTAGAGGTAAGCAATCTGACAGTGTCAGATGCAACATCCATTCATCAATTATAAGCTGTCAAGATGACTTATGCATGTCATAGAAAGCCACAAACTGGTTGCATTCTTCAGTGTTCTGGCAAGAAAATCCATGTTCTATACAGAAATTCAAGCTAGTAACGCAGTATTATAAAAATGCTTCGATAATAAGTGATGCATGATTTGAGAAATACTCCACAAAAAGGGGCATATAAACCCCTATTCCTCAATCCCAAAGATAAGAAAAGGGTTACCAAGCAATAGCATTCAGGTTACAGCAGCACACTGATTCTTGCATTGCCTCGAAGGAACAGACAAATATTCACCACCATAGAGCAAAACTGAGATTAACAAAGAGCTTTACAAAGGTCTAAGCTATCCAAAATCAAGAAAGGTAACTTTTCCTACTTCCACTTCAGTACACAAGGTTTATAGAATAGCTACATCAGTATTGGCGTTTTTGCTTTAACTAAATATGGAATTCATGTCAAGTTGAACCTGCCACAAGAAACTGCTTACACTAAAGATATAGGCTTACCTTATCCAGCTCGATGGACTCCCATATACTATTGCATCTAGTAACAGCTCCCTCAACTACCCTTTGATCATCCCATTGCATAAGATGTACATGTAATATTGAAGTTGCAAAAAACATCTGATCCACCAACACAAACCAAAAGAACAGATTAAAACCGTTCCAGAGGGGTTTCCACACAATGTATAAGTTGATAAATGTATCATTAGTTTTTTATGTTGCATTATGATTATACAGACACCTGATAACTTAACGCACTCAGGCGTACAAAAACAAACATGAATAGTGGATTCACCAGTTCACACGAACCTGTAACTCTGGATAGTACATTTCTGTAGCACATATATACCCGTGTTCCAATGCAGAAACTGAACCCTGGTAGTCTCCTTCAATTATCAGAGCATTTGCAAGCTGCGAATTGAAGTTGCATGACCATAGCTTCCCAGCAAACCTTCGAATAAACAACGAGCAGAGAACTAGCATGAATCAAAAATGCCCATTAACTATGTTTCCACTACAATTGCCATAATCGAAATCCTAAACTCTGCTGGAAGCAGCACTGGAGTTATTCACACTCTGACCACATTTATTGTGGGAAAAGGATTGCTAGAATAGGAGTATGTTTTTCTAAAGCCCCTCAGAGAAATTGATGCTGTCAATTAATAAATTTATGTAAAGTTGACTTTGTGGTCCACTTGCTGGGAAACTCTATAAACCACTACTTGGAAGCAATTAACTTGATTCAACACCGCCCTAATCGAAAGTTATGAGGTCCAACACTGACAGTTAAGAAGTAATCAAAATGTTGGTTCGAAAACTTTAGCAGAAAAAAGAAAAGGAAACAAATAAACATCACTAAGGAGAAACTAGAAGCTTTAGAGGAAGTCTGTACCCATCCCCAGAAGTTGCAGTTAGTTCAAGACCCTTGTTCAATATCTGTTTTTGTGAAGAAACAGCACCAACAAGATGGTAGCATTGACTTAATAAGCTATACGCTCTGCATTTCAACTCAAAGCATGAAGAAATCGACTTTAGAAGCACTTGCTGTCCCAAACAAAAAAAAATCTGATATTAGCATAGAGTTAGGAACCTTTAGGAAAGCAGTTACCAAAAATCTCCTTTTTCTGCCCAAACTAGAAAGGAATTCATATAAATTGTTGCATTTGGTAAATGTTAATAAGACAAACAAACTGTGAAAGGAATTCAGATACACGAATCCTAGTTAGAGATGAAATTAAGTCGCAAACAAGTGTACTTATTTTGCTTTAATCTGGATCCCTTAACCTTCCCAAAAGAAAACCATGTTTCAGAGTATTGATGAAAGGGACCAGTATCTGTTAGCTTGTACTTTCTATAGAAAATTACTGAACTTTCGGTGTGCATGTACAGCTTTATTGGCAGAAATAACAATAACACACACTTCCGGCCACGAGCCTTCTTATAACTAGATGTGACATAATTCAATGCCTAAGAATGATCTTAAACTTCACCATACCAAGAGAATACTATTGAGTACAACAAACAAAAAAAAGCGGTCTATAACGTGAGAACAAAGATAGAAAGTTTTTTTGTTTATTCTCTCATGGATCTATGCTAGATTATATTGCATGTTTCTAGTAAGGATATAACTATAGTCTATAGCCCATTGAACAGGGGAGAAACTAGGCATAAAATAAACATGATCAGAACATATGCGAGCCCCAAAACCAGAGAACTGCAATTTTATTTTTTTATTATTTTAAAGTAAATCTATATATTAGCAATGATCACTTGTGAGTCATAATTTAAGCTAGAAAACACACTTAATTTCTATTTTCTCATCCATATTTGGATATGAGAAAACTTAAGCTAGAAAACAAAAGTTCAAAACCTCAATCCCTCACATAGAGGATAAGAACTAAATTAAATTGGAAGCATTATCAACTAGTTCGCTTAAGCAAGAGTAAAAACTCTTCAGTCTCCAACTGAAAATCGATAAACGTACAATTCTAATACAACATCAACGAATTTGGTGGAAACAACTAACAAAACAAAAAATTACATGTGTGTGTGTGTGAGAGAGAGAGAGAGAGAGAGAGAAGAACTGACAGAGCGTTCGAGGTGGGATTTTGCATGATTGACGTTGTGAGAGTGCTTGAGAAGGAGAGTAGCGATGCGGAGGCGAGTTTTGACCTCTATGATTGGAAGGAACGATACGTTGCTCTGACAAATCGCTTCCAAGCACTTGACCGCTACACCGATTTCGCCTTTCTTCTCGTGATACTCCGCCAATCCCCACAGCCCTTCCGCCACCCCTTCCATTCGCTATCTCAGTCTCAATTTCCAGCTTCTAGCTTTTCCGGTAGGTCATTCTTCTTCATCGTCGTTGACGTCACCGGCGTTGGCTTTGATTCCGTTCCTGATTGAAGATTCGAAATGGGCTCCAGAATGGGATTATCCACAGTCGTGAAGAATATTTTTCATGTTTTTTTCAATTCGGCCCATTAGCCGGTTTGTGACTTAAATTTTGCATCAGGGCCAATGAATTGGGCCATTAATTTTTTTAATTACTATTTTTGAATCAAACCAACATTATATTAAGTGCAAATGCACAATAATATCCTTTCCTTTGTACCAAAAAAAAAAAATGCACAATAATATGAGTAGGCTCTCCACAAATTTTGGAGGCTCAACCCAAAACTTGATGTGCAAATTTACATCTCGAGAATAAATGTCAGTCATTACATTGACATTTTGAAATTCATACAAAACTCGGATATTATAACAATTCAAATTCTTCCATCTTGTACATCTCTTGACAATATCCTGGGACGCACGGATGTCATTCTAAGTGTAGCTTGGACACTGCCGTAAGTTGGCATTCACAAAATTAACCAATTTACTATTTAATCGTTAATTATTTCTAACACGCGTTATGTTTTCTAACGGACGTTAATTTATTTTAACAAATGTTTATAATTTAACCAAAGTTAGAATTAAACTTTACAAATGTTGGGTTGGAACCAGATATTTACTATTTAGAGTGTAAGGGGGCACAATGTTAATTATTAAACTTAGAGCCCTAATATCACGATCTCTCCCACCCAGCCCCATTTCAGTCACTCCCTACGCTTCCCTCTGCTTACCCTCAGCCTCCACAGTCGGCCGCCACCCTCCCTCGCCACCCCCATCTTTCCAGGCCGCCACTCCCCTTTTTGAATTCCGTCGTAGCCCACCTTCACCCTCCTGCTTTATCTTCTTCTCATCTCCCCCAAACCCACCCACCTCCACCCTCCATCATCAGCGCTACCTCCCGACTTCCCCACACCCTCTCCAGTCACTCCCCCCAAAACTTAAACTCAAACACAAACCCAAGCCGACCAGCAGCGGCGAAGAAACAGGTATTAGCGTCGACCGACACCGACGCGGTCTCCTAGGTGCGACCAAGGTAGTTCATGTGTGAATTGTGGATCCTTTTATTAGGCATAATTGCCCATTCTTGGTGTGAATTTGCCCCTCAAAATCAATTCGTGCTACTGCTTGTAAGTCAAAGAGGAAAAAATGTGGCTCGATTGGAAATGGCATTGGAAGTAGTGGTGGATATGGCAACGTCATAAACCTAATTGAATGTTTGAAAATTTGACTTCAGATTTGAGAATTTTGGGCGTTGATTTTAGAATCGGTTAAGTGATCTCTGTGGAGCTTAAGGACTAGCACATTTGTGCGCTCTCATTGATAAGGAGAGAGAAGAAATTTAGGATGGGGTGGAGAATCAGTTTGGCTTTTTTGAATTGAATGGAATTGAAATATCAGTAGCATGGGAGTTGAATTGAAAGATCAGTTTTTTGGACTAATCAAAGCTTGATTTTATATGAACTAAGAGTGGGCGTTGATTTTATGTTTCTTCCCAAATCTGAAAATTCCAAAATTTGGATTTTGGCTCTTCGTACAGTTTTGTTGTTGCTGTATTTGTTGTGTTGGGTGAATGGTGAATTGAAAATGGTGGAGTTGGTTGGGTGGAGTGGTGACTGGTTGTGATGGTTTATGGCGGTGGTGGCGGTGGGCTGGGAAAGGGTGGGGTGGATGTTGGGTTTGGGAAGACGATGGAGATAACAAAAGTTAGTTTTGTTAACATGATGTATGTAAAAAGGTCTATATGTTTCCGTTAAGTTATTAATCTTTGTTAAAATAAATTAATGCCCGTTAAAAAAAAATGTTCGTTAAAAAAATTTAACAACTGAATAGTAAATTGGTTAATTTTGCTAATAAAACTATAGTACGGATCATACATTTGTTGTTTCAGCAGTAAGGGTGTCAAATTGATGTTGGAGCCATAGTACGAGGGGCAGAAAAGCAGTTTACTCGATAAAATTTAGCGTTGAAAATATGAAAAACTGAGACAGCCGGGTTCGCAATAAATCGCCCAGCCGAGATTCCCAAGAATTGCTAGATTGAACAAATGAAGATCACCAAATATCGATTTACAAAACATCACGGCTCTCAACAAGGATAGAAAACTAAGGCTCTCAACAAGAAAAGAATGACAAAGGCTCTAAATAAGGATCGAATGACTATGGCTCTCAATAAAGAGAGAAGACATTTCAATCAAAGATGAATTCAACTTTGCATGAGGCAAAAAGATTTGATTTGATTCTCTTTTACTGAAGACTAAAAATCTATATATATTAAAAGTCAGGGTAGAGTCTTTAGGTGGTGTCATGTGGACAAGTTTTGGGTAACTCTTGCTTTTGGTGGTGCCACATCATCCATGGCATTTTAATAATGTGACTTTTCATTTTTCTCTTATTAGCTAACAGTATAAATTAATTGTAATAATTACTATATTAGTTAACTATTAAGATTAATAGTATTAGTTTATTATAGTAGTTAACTATATAAGATACTACTACTATAAATAGTATAAGTTAAGTATAATAGTTACTATAAAGGGTAACTATTACTATTAATAGTATTAGTTAACTTTATAAGATAACTATTACTATTAATAGTATTAGTTAAATGTAAAAGTTATATATAAGATAACTATTACTATTAATAGTATTAGTTAATTGTAATAGTTAATTATATAACATAATTAATAATTATTATTTTTAATATTAGTTAGTGTAATACTTACAATATAAAGTAACTATTATTAACAATAATATTAACTAATTAGAATAGTTACAATAATATATTGTAACTATTACTATTATTAGTAAAAAAAATTAAAAATATTACCATTATAAGTATTAGTTACCATATACAGTAACTATTATTTTAACTTATTATTTACGATAAAAGTTATTCCCTCTGTCTCAGGGTAAGTGTCATATTTTCTATTTTGGTACATCATAGAGTAAGAGTCTCTTTCCTAAAATAGCAAAGAATTTTTACTATTCATCCCACTCATTCTCTCTAATATTTTACTTTTATACTCACAACACCAATCAATTTACTATTCCCTCCCACTCATTCTCTCTCCCTTACTTTACTTTTACACTAACAACACTTAAATCACCTCCACCATCACTTATTCTCTGTGCATTTGAGAGGTTTGGGCAATGCTAGGCTTACAAAAGAAGGTTACAAAATGAAGGATACAAGATGTGGTGGAGATATTTTATTGGCTACATCGATAGTGGACCCGGCACACTCTAATTAAAAACACCAATACAATTATGACACCTCATTTTGTAAGCCACATTTTGTAACCATTTTTTGTAACTTTATTATTTCCCGAGAGGTTTAGGTTATGCTCATAATTACTATAATGTTAACTATATAATTAAAACATTATTTTCTCAATCGATCAAGAGTAAAAATTAACATCATTATGAGACAAGCGAAGTAAATTTTTTTAAAAAATATAAAGTTATTCTTAATCAATACTATTAACCAATCTTAATATCTATTTTATACTATAGTAACTAAATCTATATCCACTATTATTAAAAAATATCAAGTAGATTTATATATATCTTTAAATTTATTTATATTTATTTAAAATATTTAATAGTTATATAATATAATTATAAATATCCACGCGCAAAAGAAAACACCTGTGCGAAGCACGGGTTAATCCCTAGTTCAAAGGATTGAAGTTTACTTCCCATTAATAATTGATGAGATTTTTGAAAAAAGAGTAATCAAATCCTATATTATTGAAATTAAAATTCAAACAAAATAAAACAAGTAAATCTGAAAATCTTACATTTATTAATTGCCAAATTGATAATTAAAAATGTAATATTTAAGAATAGGAAAACTAATTAAATTAGGACGAAGAAGAAGGACCTGTGA
Organism: Campanula takesimana; assembly: GCA_026119855.1. Lineage (NCBI taxonomy): Eukaryota > Viridiplantae > Streptophyta > Magnoliopsida > Asterales > Campanulaceae > Campanula > Campanula takesimana. The sequence continues at coordinate 265,487 of JAOWBW010001275.1, read as the reverse complement.
GAAAGAAGAAACGCATGGAAGCGATAAAGGTAAAAGGAATCTTAAATTAAAGGGCGGGGATATACACACCCACAAATTTAATTAGTACGGCCACCGATTTGTTATTACAAATATACCATTTTACTTTTAGACATTGTAATCCTTGATGGTATGCTATAATTATGTTCCTACACATGTTAAAACACCCACCTCTCAACGTCCTTAATATACTATCCTCAATGATGGATGTACTTTTCTGTTGAACACTGGTATTGTTTTTGTGATTGTGGTTGCCAAAAGATTGCCTTGATTTAGCTTAGTGACTTTGATTGGTAATCCGGTTAGTCCATCTGGTCCCTTTTTTAAGATATATTTTTGAAATTACATACATATTTTACATTTTTCGTCTTAAAATAAATGTCTAAATTTGCTCTTGATAATAAATGTGATATTTTTGAGGTAAAAGCTTCAAAGAATGGAGATAGTGGAAGATTTTGAAATTTAACCGAACACACTAATACACAATAAGTGAATAATTGACCAGATTAAATCTTAAATCGATATTCTTCAAATTGAAATAGTATTCTTGAAAACTGTAATTTTTATGCCATGTGTAATGTTGTTTTCGTTATTTAAACTAGTATAGTAATTGAATTTTATTAGGTCGCACCAAAAACCCTAATCAATGATTATGTTGAGTATCAGTGGTTTCCATGATCCTAGCACTTTTCCCAGATTTTGGGTTAACTGTGTGTTTTCAATTGTAGGAGATAATAACATGGGTGTTTTGATATGTTGGTAGAATTTGTGTAATAGGGATAAAATTGTAAAGCACGTGTGTGTTATTACAAAGTTTAATAGTACTTTATAACTTTGAAGAGTGGGTGGTTTAACTAAAGTGCATGTACTAATCAAATTGGTGAGTGTGTATATCCCCTCCCTAAATTAAATAAGTTCCAAAAAAAAATGTTGTTATGGTGTAGCAAAGCCGATATAAAATCATCTCTCTCCTTATTTGAACTGTGTATGTGTAGTAGTCAAGAACTCAAGATAATAATTGATAACCACATTTATTATACTTCTTTTGTCCCACTTTATTTTATAAAAATTATCATTTTTATGTCTCATTTTAATTTATAAAATCAAAAAAATAGAAGCTTACACTCATTTATCTTACTCACAACTATTACTCATTTACTATTCCCTTTGCCTACTTTACTTTTTCTTTCTTACCCAACTTTCTACACTCACAACAAATCATATTTTCAATTATTTTTTTAATTTTTGTGTCAAAAATTATATTTATAAACTAAAAAATGATAGAGAAAATATATAGGTAGGTGCTCAAATGAGAACCTAAATATCATGAGAACCATGAGAACCAACAGCAGCCATTGGATTAGAAAAAAAGGGACGGCTCAGATCGGCTTGGGAGGGGACAAGACGCGGTGGCATTTTTGAAATAAGTCAGAACTTCAAGGGCATAACAGGGATTTTATCGTATAACTGAAAGGGAAGCGGTGGCATTTTTGTAATAAGTCGTTAGATACACTTGGTTTTGCCTGAATGTATCCAATAACTGAAAGGGAAGCGGTGGCATTTTTGTAATAATTCGTTAGATACACTAAGACAATAGTTTGTGTATCCAATAACTCAAAGGGAAGCGGTGGCATTTTTGTAATAAATCATTAGATACACTGAGACCATTATTAGATACACTAAGAGCAGTTATTAGATACACCAAGACCAATAGTTTGTGTATCCAATAACTGGAACATAGTATCATATTTCATTAGATACACCAAGACAATTTATTAGATACACTAAGACAATTTATTAGATACAGTATGACCATTATTAGATACACTAAGACCAGTTATTAGATACACTAAGACCAATGGTTTGTGTATCCTATAACTGGAACATAGTACCATGTTTTATTAGATACACGAAGACAATTTATTAGATACACTGAGACCATTCATTAGATACACTAAGACCAGTTATTAGATACACTAAGACCAATGGTTTTGTGTATCCTATAACTGGAACATTTTGTTGGATACACTAAGGCAAGTAACCAGTGTATTGTATGTTTCATTTATTAGATACACTAGGAAATACCTTTTGTATCTAAAGATCTCGCCTTTCCAGACTTCGGGCGTGCGTTTGTGTTTTTAAAGCGATATGACCATTATGCCCCTGCGTCTCCTTTATTTTCAAAATTGCCACCGCTTTTTTTTTCTTCCCCTCTAATCTGGACCGTTCATCTATTTCTAATCCAAAGGCTATAAGTGGTTCTCATGGTTCTCATATAATTTGGTTCTCACAGGAGCAGGACCCTATATATATATATATATATATATTAAAAGGTGAGGAGAGTTGTGGGTTTGACATGTGTACATGTTTTAGTAAATACTATTAGTTAATCATATTAATAATTATATGAGTTAACTATTATTATTAATAGTATAAGTTAACTATTACTATTAATAGTATAAGTTTTAGCAAACGAGAAAGCAATTTCATTCACAAGTTAAAAAGAGATGGCACACCACATAGACTGGAGGCTCACCCCAAATAACAATAGCAGTTGCATTGCTTAATCTACAACAATAATATTTCGATCAAAATCTTGAGACGATCGAATTTCACTCCAAGTAAAACTTGGACACTGCCTAAATCTGGCATTTAAGAAATCTCTCCTCTGATAATATTTTGCGCTTAGAACTTGATGTACATATTCGGATTGACGAGTAAACGCCCACCATATATCTCAAAATCCGCGAACCATCGTTGTGCAGTAAGATCAACAGCATCCACTTCATTGTGCGAAAATGCAATCATCATCATTTTAAGACCAAAAAACAACAAACAGAAAACAAAGAAACACGGGCTCTCACAGAGGAGAGAAAACAACGGCTCTCACATATGAGAGAAATTTATTATACATTAAAAGGGAAAAACTGAAAAATAAAAATAAAAATCAATAACACAATTGTTTGTAATCTCAACGAGTTGAGATTACAAAAAATTGTGTTGTTGAATGAGTATAACAAGAATGAGCACCAAAAAAATGAAGAAAAAACCTGTGTTTTTGAAGAATTGGAAATGGAAGAAGACAAGCGTTTTTTTTTTTCTTCATATTAATAGTATAAGTTAACCATTACTATTAATAGTATTAGTTAACAATATTAGTTACAATATAAGTTAAATATTAATATTAATAGTATTAGTTAACTATAATAGTTACTATATTAGTTAACTATTACGATTAATAGTATTAGTTGACTATAATAGTTACTATATATAAGTTAATTATTTCTGTTAATAGTATTAGTTAACCATAATAGTTACTTTATAAGTTATTTTTTACTATAAATAGTATTGGTTAACTATAATAGGCTACATACATCAACTATTACTATTATTAGTATTAGTTAATTATAATAGTTATTATATAAGTTAGATTATTAATTTTTAATATTAATTAATCATATATATTAATTTTTATTATTAATACTATTAGTTAAAATAATGATTACTATATTAGTTAACTACAGTTAAAATATTTTTAAAAGTGTCACAAAATCAAACAATGTGAAAAAGTCTTTAATCCAAAAAAAAAAATAAAAAAATAAAAAAATGAGAACTTACTTTTTACAACGTCATGGGTGAGACTAAAATAATATCTTCTTTGATTTGGGAATATAATTTCAAAAGTCATGTTAATTCAAAACGTAATTCAACTTTCGTCATGACCATAAAAGACTTTAAATAGCACAGCCGTTACACTCACCAAAATTAGAATTTTAAATTTCTATAAACTATTGAGTAGTGTGTGAAGTGGCAATTTTTTTATATGAACTAATTACTTTCATTCGTATCCGAAAAGATGATGGTGTTCTACAAGAAGAGTTGGAGACTCATCCATACATAAATATTACAATAAAGTTTTGCAATTGTAGAAATACAGTTTTAACGCACCATTTGCCGCACTTTGAACCTGAATACCAGAAGCAGTGGCGGAGCTACCATGGAGGAAAAGGGGGTAAATTCCCCCCCCCCCCCAATTGATTTTCAAAAAAATCATAATTTACTAGTGCAAAATTTACAAAATTTTAGAGTTTTAGTGCAATTTGTTGGAATTTTTCCCCTTAGAATATAAACAATAATACACAAGAACTTGCTTTTTACCCCATTGATGAAAATACAATTAATTTTTTTAATGAGTTTATTGCAAAACTGACATGCGTACTTTCAATTTTTTTCAATTTGACTCGCAAACTTTGGAAACGTCAAATGTGGTTTGCGTACTTTCATTTTCAAAATTTTGAGACGACTTTTTTTAACACCCGTTAAAAACATAACGGGATACTCTATATAGGGGTTAAAAGTGTAAAAAAATTAAACTTAAGGATTTGTTAAAAAAATACACCGCTCCTATCTTTTCTTTCTACGGCGAAACTCAAACTCCTCCCACGCGTCCCTTCTTCTTCTGCGCTCTTCATCTTCTTTCTTCAATTTCAAATCACTCTCTCTCTCTCTCATTAGCAGCAAAGCAAGGGTTCTGAAATTGTCATTCATCCTTCCTCTCCATTTTAGGGATTTCAATATTGAGATTGTTACAAAATTGGGGCTACATAAGGGATTCAATCCTTATCCTTCTCTGTAATTATAGACATTAGCACAAGTGAGAATGAATACAGATACATGGCTATGGTTCCACCAAAAGAGTGCAGCAAAAAAGTTATACTCCTTTAGGGGAATCGATGAACTGATCTATTAATTTACATGTTCTAGGTTTACCCTTTTCTCAGCCAATTCTCCATCAAACAGTCGATTTTTTGGGTTTACCCTTTTCTCAGCCATTTGTCCCTCAAACAGTCGATTCGATGCATAGGCCCTGTTTCAGCAGTAAAATTCATCGAATCCTCTAAAGAATATTCAAAGTGACAAAATTTATAAGAGAGAGAAAGGACATTGCAGTCTAATACGGAGTATATGAAAGTGAAAAACGAAACTGAACGCGAGAATCTTTGCAGTCGCCGGTGACACCACGTCGAACGGCTCGCCGGCTTCATCGATTCAGGCGATAATCACTCATTCCGTCGTTCGATTCCAGATCCGCCAGCCTTCTTCTGCGCCGTTTCTCACCCATACGCACCCACCATCAACACCAGATCTGGCGCCCCCTCCTCCGGACATCGACGACGAAAAGTCTCAGTCCAGTCATCTTCCCAAGCTCCGACGTCAGTTCCCTAACTCCGGTGAGTTCTTCTTCGAGCTCCACCATGACAGTCTTTGGCCGCCCTCATCACACACCAAGGTCGACAACTTCAAGTGCCGGTCTAAATCCATTCCCAATTCCGGCATCTCTCTTGCCCATCACCAAGTTGAATTGCATTTTTATTCTTTACACTTTTACCCCCTATATAGAGTGTCCCGTTAAGTTTTTTAACAGGTGTTAAAAAAAGTCGTCTCAAAATTTTGAAAATGATAGTACGCAAACCATATTTGATGTTTCCAAAGTTCGCGAGTCAAATTGAAAATAAATGAAAGTACGCAGGTTAGTTTTGCAATAAACTCTTTTTTTAATTGTGTAATTTGTTCCCCATTGACGAAAATTTCTGACTCCGCAATTGACATAAAAAATTGAGAATGCAAGCAAGTAATTTATAGCCTTTGTTTTTTTTTAACAATGACTACTCTATCTATCACTTTCACAGTCTCGGTCATTGCAACCCGAAATTGTATTGAGATTAGATTCATGATTGCAGCCATAAAAGCCGAATTTTCAATGATCTTGACTTTCGGTTTGTTGCCTATAGTCAATCGAACTCATTTTTTTACCAAAACTTGGGACGCGCAAATGCACTTCTAAAGAAAATTGAACACTGTCCTACACGGCTATTCAAAAAAATCACCGACAGATTATATTTGGCGTTGATGACACAGCACATCAAGATTTAAGGACTGCTAAATAGACGCCAACCAAGCATTTCAAGAATAGTGGGATTGTAGAGTTGCATATGAAAATAAGGATTGAAAAATTAAAGTTCGACCGCTTACCACAAGTAGTATAAATCCACCGCTTACCACCCAATGGGTGTCGTTGCTTATCAAGAGGTTTTAACCAAAACCCACATTCTTTTGCAATGACAATCCCTTCAAGATAAAAAAAAACAACCAGGATAAAAGTCATATGGAATTCAATCAAACAATGTCCTGCCAAACAAAGATCTCAGATTTCATTTTGCATCTGTGGAATAAGAATATCGACAAGCAAGTTTGTCTCTGCATTAGAATGTGAAAAATGAGTTTAGTCATTCACTTAATCTATGGCAGGAAATAATTCCGCCACAGTTCAAAATAGCCATCCTTTATCATGATCAATTTTTTTGGGGGGAAACTAATTCCTATATATTGGGAATATGCCTTTGAATCAATGGATATTGGTTAAGGATATGTCCGCGACAAGTCGAGCAATTCTTGGGACTTGAATTGACAAAAAGAAATCCTTTTGGTACAATGATTAAGGTTTATTGGTTTAATTAGGTTTTTTACTCGTACAAGGAATTGTTCAAGAATTAGGAAAGCCTTTTCCTAATGAGAATAAAATTATTTTGTTCACAAGAAATAGGATTCTAATTATTTTGTACACTACACAAGGAATATGATTCATTCTCCTTTGCCGGTCATCTTTGAAAGATACAAGTAGAGATCTAAGATCGTCTTTTGTAATTGCCATTGAATAATAATATATTCTCCTTCCGCCCGTGGACGTAACCAAGTTGGTGAACCACGTAAATTCTTGTGTTCGTGTTTGATTATTTCTTTTAACATCGTTCTTTATGTTTTCGCTCTAACACTCTATAAGTTATAAAAAGTCATGTTTTTATAAAGTTTAAGGTTTATGGCTTAGGGTTTAAGGTGTTGGGACCGCGACCACCCCCACCACTCCACATTATTATGATATTGTCCGCTTTGCGCCGGCCCAGCCCGCACGGATTTGTTTTTGAGTCATCTCACAAAAGGCCTTATGCTAATAGAGTGTGTGGACACATTTATATACTAAGCAATTTTTCATTCAATTGCCGATATGGGACTTTGGTTGACACCCCAACAAACCTCCCCTCAGTCCAAGGACTACCTCCAGCGAAGTTTACTTGCACTACCGCTATTCACCACCTGCGCGACACGCCGCCTGATCACCAATATCGAGAAGACTTTCGACACAAGGCACACACTGTGCTCCACTCGCAAGGTCACACCACATGAAATCCCACACACCTCACACACGCGGTCCACTGCGCGTCCAACCTGGGCTCTGATATTAGTTGTTGGGACCGCGACCACCCTCACCACTCCACATTAGTATGATATTGTCCGCTTTGGGCCGGCCCAGCCCGCACGGATTTATTTTTGGGTCATCTCACAAAAGGCCTTATGCTAATAGAGTGTGTGGACACATTTATATACTTAGCAATTTTTCATTCAATTGCCGATGTGAGACTTGGGTTGACACCCCAACATAAGGGTAATACTAAGTAATAAAAAGTGAACTTTTTATAACTTATGGAGAAACTAGTTTCCCACCAAACCTACTCTTTCATCAATTTTTTGGTTCAAAATAACTAAAACTTTCAATTAATTAAAAATGTTAAATTTCTCTTACATCCATTATATTGATTTTTTTTTTGAGCAAACGACAAATTCAATTCATTCACAATAATAAAAGAGATTGCACTCCCCAAAGACCGGATGCTCATCCCAAATATCAATAGTAATTCTGTCACGACCCGAAAACTAGGCTCTATTTTATTAGTAATAAATAATTATTATTTATTTATTTGCTTATTTATTTATTTATTTAAATTATTTAGTTATTTAAATATTTATGTGTTCATTTTGGGTTTCGTGATGTGGTCGTGCCTAGCATTTAATTGGTTAATTGTGCTAGTGTAGAGTGTTGGGTCTTAAATGTTAGTGAGGAATATAAGATGATTGAGTTAGTGTGTAGGGGAGGGGGTCAATGTGTAAATTTCTTAATCATCCTACTTACTCCCTCTTTTCCCCTCACCTCCCTCACTTTCATCCTCTCCATTCCCAGTCATTTCTCTCTCTCTCCATAGCCATTGAAAGGTAAGTTCTCTCCTCCTTCTCTCTTCATTTGAGTCATCTTCCTCCCATTATTTCTTATTTCTCATAACATGATAAATGTTTAGATCGTCGATAGGATCGTAGGGATCAAAGAAATTTCGAGTTCCATCACCGTTGATAAAATCCGGGTAAGTTGCTTTTCCCCCATTTATGCTAAAAATGGTCATCTTTAAGTCTATTAATGTTCTAGTTGATTTATATGGCTTTCTTGGTTGTTTTGGAACCTATTTGCAATTTATTCATATTTTTGTGCAAATTTGGGTAATTGAATCATCCCTTGGTTGTGTTGTTTAAATGTTACGAGATGAGTCATTTTAGGCTTAGAAGTTGTTTTGGCACTTGGGTGAACTTGTAGGAAGTGTTGGATTTGATTTTAGTTGAAATGGTGAAATTTGGGTATTTGAGTCACACCTTGTTTGGGGGTTGTTTAAAGGTTGTTTGAGTACCCTTGTTGTGTTATAAGTGTTGTGGACACCCTTGCACACTTGTTAAAAGTTTGGGATTTGAATTGAGTTGAAAATGGTGATTTTTTGGTATAAAATCCGTAAACCCAGGAAGAAGTCCTGCAAATTTCCTGGCCGGCGTTGGAGGAGCGCGCACCCTAGGGGAGGAGGCGCGCGCACCCCTCATCTTCTTTGTGGCGCAATTCCTTCTGGTCATAGGAGGCGCGCGCACCCTGTTTATGGGAGGCGCGCGCACCCTCTGTAAACCTTTGGCGCTTTTCCCTTCTGATCATAGGAGGCGCGCGCACCCCTCTAGGGGAGGCGTGCGCACCCCCCCCCTTCTCTTTCCCCTTATTGTCCGTTTTACGCTCATTCTTCCGGAGGCCATAACTTCTTCGTCCGGACTCCGTTTTAGATGTGTAAACTATCGTTTTAAAGCTCTTCTCGAGTGCTACGAGATGAGGGGGTTTATTTAGTGGGTTTTCTGGTTTAGATTGTGTTGATTTTTCAGTAAGTGTTCTATGACACAAAACGTTATGACCGGTCCGTTGTGATCAAATTTGGGTTATCTGTTTGTGTGGGTCAAGGACCACTCTAGTGTGTGGAAATGGTTCCTTTGTGAACAAATGTGTGGTGGAATGTAACTAAGTATTATTAGTGAATGTTTGGTAATCTTATGATGTGTTCATGTTGGTTCAATCGAATTGATTTTAGGATAATACTTGGTCTAGGTTTTAAGTGATATCCTATAGTACCTAGAGGGTTGTTATGGGACACCAAAGTGTTGAATTGGTACATTTGGGATCATGTATGGAAATGTGTTACCTTTTTAGTTCGGTTGAGTGTTAAGAATTGGTCCGTCTATGAACGGATGTAAGATGTGAAATAGTGATTGGGTACCTACGGTGTGATTAGCCTTATGGAGTAATTATTCGGAGTTTCTATTGGGAATTCCAGGTATAAGGAGATGGTTGAGTGCTTGACCATAATTACCCTCTATGAGTAGGCTTTTAGGGTCATCTTGGTAATGGTCGTGGTACTATTTGTGAGTGACCGTTTGGGTTGTGCTCTTAATGAGTAACTTATGGGTATCATCTGTAGGATGTGTTTGGTATGAAACCTTGTCTTGGAATCATTTGTTTTAATGATCAATGTTGTTGGGCTCCTTATGAGAAATTCTGTTTATCGTGGTTGAACACTTTTATGAAAGACTTCCCGTTGTCGTTGTTGTTGACTCTTCTTGAGTAATAGTTGCATCCTTATGGTAATTATTGGGTATGGTCCCTTTGTGAACAAGCGTGTTATGGTATTTGACTAAGTATGGTTTGAGAATGTTGGGTTGGGTCCGTTTGTGACCATGTTTGCAATGTATGAATGTGGATAACCGTTTAACTCTTTTTGAGTAGCTTCATGTGTTGATGTTGTTGTTGATCTCTTTATGAGAAATGGTTTGCATCCTTTGTGATGATTTCGGCTCGGTTCCCTACTTTGGAATCATTGCCCCGTTGTTGTTTCAAGCGAGTATTTATTACTGTGTGCTTGTATGGAGTCCAGCTGGCATTGTTGTATTTGTTTTGGGCAGTGATGTATATTATAATGGCACGAGCCAAGTCCAGTATAATGTACTTCACTGGTAACCCAGTTTCCCCATGTTCAGTGGCCTTGAGTGGGATGCCCCTTCCCGTGATCGTGGTTGGGATGAGCTAGCTCATATGGTGAGTATTCTAGCTATTGGCTTGGGGGTATGACTTTGTGTTATTTCCCCCATTACTGGTTGTTGTTGTTACTTGGTTCCGGAACCGGCTTCAGCTCTTTCATGCTGCTCAACGGACTCTTCTCGAGGGATTGTGCTCCGTTTCTAGAACCTTGGCTCAGTATCCACTTATGAGTGTTTATTTCCGCATTATGTGTTATATGATGAGTGGACCATACCTTTCATGTTATATGAATTGTGAATGCTTTTGATATTGTTCCTTTGTGATTATCATGATAGCATTTAGTAACTTACTGAGATTTTTCTCACCCCGTTTTCTTGTTTCAAATTGTTTTTCTCAAACCCCCCAGGAAAGCATGCGGTAGAGTTTTGAGGTTAATGGTAGCGGGAAACTTCTGAGCAGATTGATCTCCTTTGGACTAGTTTCTCTCCGGCGCCTTTATGTATTTTTGAGAGGTAGTGGTTGCTTAGTGTTTTGCAAAGACTGTGGTCTTTTGAGTAAATGTATAATTAGTTAAGTCTTGCTTCCGCAATTTGTATTTAATCCCCGAGTTATCTCCTCGTTGAGGAGTTGTTTGTGGATATTGGTGTTATGGTTGAATTCACGCACCCGGTTTGGTATTTAGCGTTTCGGAGATGTGTAGTATGTGAATTTTATATTTATGGATTTTTGGATTTTTCGGGCGTGACAGTTGGTATCAGAGCAATGGTTTTAGACCTTGCAAAGGAATAAGAACTCTGATATTGAATAGGTTTCAACACTTGGGTGTTATGATTTTGAGCGGTTTAGAGAAACTAAGTTTTATTTGAGGTCAACTAGTTGCCTTTAATAGTAAGGTTTGAGATCGAAGAAGTGAGACGATTAAGTTATTGAGAAATTGGGGTGATCAATGATATCTTGTACCTTGTTGCAAGGATTTTTGATATATATTCTATTGGATATATGGGAATTGTTTTGATTCGAAATTTTGGGTTTCAGGTTAACTATCAGTTTGGATAGAGTTTATGGCCTTAATTGGTTGAGTTATGGAGGTGATTTTGACGTCGATTGGCCATTCTCTTGTGGTATTTGAGGCATAGGACTGGTGTTAATAGTATTGTTTCCATTGGGGTCGGCTGGTTTGAGAATCGAAGTGTGAGTCTTTGAATACTTGGGCGTACCTATTTCGTAAAGTGGAAATGCCTTGTGCTATATTCGTATGTTTGTTCTCATTAGGTGATTTATGTTGAGGTGTGTCCCCGAGTACGAAATTTCGTGATTGCTAATGATGAAGGTAAGGTGATTTGGTCATGCCGCTTATATAGAGTGTTGACAAGTTAAGTAGTATGGTGTAGCTTTCTATGCGGTCCGAATCTCTTGGTTGTCATTGATTTGTGGTGAGTATTTCTATACTGATTGTGTGACCTTGCTTAGAGGCATAATGGGTTATAAGTGGGTGCATCTTTGGTGAGAAGTTATATTAATCTTCATGGGAGAAAGGTGTAGTAGAGATTTGAAAGAATGCTTAAAGATGAGTATGAGCAGATATTTCATTTTGGTCACTAAATTCGTAAATAATTCCGACCGGTCTCTGAGTGGTTGGGAAGCTTGATTGAATAGTGTGGATTGAGTTTTAATAGATTCTTATCTAATTCGTCGATCTTCGAGTTGAGTGATTTTGGTTCTAAATGAGATATTTTCAGAAAATTCAATTAGGTCACCATGGCGAATTAGTGTTTGTTATCTTATATTGGTGAATTAGTAAATTCCTGCAGTTGATCAGTGGTTTAGTCAGAGTTTGATTGATAAGGGGCTATTGTTAGTCAAAGGTCGAATATGAGGAAATAACGAAGGCAATTTCTATTATGGGGTTCGTTTATTTTGAATTCTTGGTTATATCATTGGGAAGGATAAATGACATAGTGTTATCGAAGATTGTTATTTTAAATCGTAATTTGATTTTGGGAGCGAATGACTTAATGTTATACTGATACACACCAAGTTGTAGGCTGAGAATTATTACCCATTTGGGATTTTATTTAAAATTGCTTGGAGGAGCAAGGGTTCGCAAGTTTTAACATGAGCTAGAGGATTTATTGTTTTGTAATGGGGTTCTTGAGGTATTAATTGATCTCTGCAAGTGTAGACAAATATGTAAAATGAGATACGCATATTTTGGGATTTCTTGACTTTAGTAAGAACCGATGAATGTGAAATCAACTTTCGATTATTAAAATAAAGATTGATGATAATTTAAGTATTGATATGGTTTTGTGGATTTAGCTGGTATCACTGTTATCTTGCAAGGTATAACCGGTGTTATGTTTTCTTGGAGATAAGTCAGGTTTTCCATTTTAGTGAAGCTGATCAGCTTGTTATCGATAATGATGCTTCCAAATAGGGACTGAGGTAAGTAACGATTAGAAGTGATGAAGTATTTATGTGTGTTTCGAGGATTAACTCTTGATAAATAGAACAATCTATGACTTGGGATGGATTGTGATATTATTGGCATTTCCTTAGCAGATTGTTTATTCTATTTTATTTTGGGACCAAGTTGAAATGTTATGTTAATGGACTATCAAAAGTGGACGGATATATTTCCTTAGAAAACTAAGTATGAAATAATGCAAGTAGATTCGAGGAATTCAAAGAGTATGACTGTATGATGTTCCATCTTATAAGGAAAGCGAGTATAGTGGTGGGATCATATTTAACCGGATAGTTGATAACGGTAAAATTTTGAGTATATCATTGAGTCATTGGGTGACAGAAATTGTTAGCTCTATTCCTTCTCTTATTTGTTCGGGTAGTAGTATGTTATGGGTTGATGTATAGATCGTCAATACGTACGGAAGAACCGGGAAAGTAAAACTTATGAATATTGGTGAATTAAGGGTTGATTGAGGACATAATGCTAATCGGGATCAAATCAGTTATGTTTCAGGATCGGTGATCAAGTGATAGTCTTGGGAATCTGAAATTCCGGATGAAAGAGGAAGTTGACTTTAGAATGTTTAATACGAGTATACTTGAGATATGTGTGTGTAATATATGTTGGGTTATTGAGTCGTGGAGACTATGTTTGAATTATCTAATAGGTACTTGTTTTGGGTTATGAGTGCTATTTGGGGACCGATATTTTGTAGCCTCGTTATGACTGCGTGTCATGATTTTGATGAGAGAATTCGCGGGCGAATTCTTTTTAAGGAGGGTAGATTGTCACGACCCGAAAACTAGGCTCTATTTTATTAGTAATAAATAATTATTATTTATTTATTTGCTTATTTATTTATTTAAATTATTTAAATATTTATGTGTTCATTTTGGGTTTCGTGATGTGGTCGTGCCTAGCATTTAATTGGTTAATTGTGCTAGTGTAGAGTGTTGGGTCTTAAATGTTAGTGAGGAATATAAGATGATTGAGTTAGTGTGTAGGGGAGGGGGTCAATGTGTAAATTTCTTAATCATCCTACTTACTCCCTCTTTTCCCCTCACCTCCGTCACTTTCATCCTCTCCATTCCCAGTCATTTCTCTCTCTCTCCATAGCCATTGAAAGGTAAGTTCTCTCCTCATTCTCTCTTCATTTGAGTCATCTTCCTCCCATTATTTCTTATTTCTCATAACATGATAAATGTTTAGATCGTCGATAGGATCGTAGGGATCAAAGAAATTTCGAGTTCCATCACCGTTGATAAAATCCGGGTAAGTTTCTTTTCCCCCATTTATGCTAAAAATGGTCATCTTTAAGTCTATTAATGTTCTAGTTGATTTATATGGCTTTCTTGGTTGTTTTGGAACCTATTTGCAATTTATTCATATTTTTGTGCAAATTTGGGTAATTGAATCATCCCTTGGTTGTGTTGTTTAAATGTTGCGAGATGAGTCATTTTAGGCTTAGAAGTTGTTTTGGCACTTGGGTGAACTTGTAGGAAGTGTTGGATTTGATTTTAGTTGAAATGGTGAAATTTGGGTATTTGAGTCACACCTTGTTTTGGGGTTGTTTAAAGGTTGTTTGAGTACCCTTGTTGTGTTATAAGTGTTGTGGACACCCTTGCACACTTGTTAAAAGTTTGGGATTTGAATTGAGTTGAAAATGGTGATTTTTTGGTATAAAATCCATAAACCCAGGAAGAAGTCCTGCAAATTTCCTGGCCGGCATTGGAGGAGCGCGCACCCTAGGGGAGGAGGCGCGCGCACCCCTCATCTTCTTTGTGGCGCAATTCCTTCTGGTCATAGGAGGCGCGCGCACCCTGTTTATGGGAGGCGCGCGCACCCTCTGTAAACCTTTGGCGCTTTTCCCTTCTGATCATAGGAGGCGCGCGCACCCCTCTAGGGGAGGCGTGCGCACCCCCCCTTCTCTTTCCCCTTATTGTCCGTTTTACGCTCATTCTTCCGGAGGCCATAACTTCTTTGTCCGGACTCCGTTTTAGATGTGTAAACTATCGTTTTAAAGCTCTTCTCGAGTGCTACGAGATGAGGTGGTTTATTTAGTGGGTTTTCTGGTTTAGATTGTGTTGATTTTTCAGTAAGTGTTCTATGACACAAAACGTTATGACCGGTCCGTTGTGATCAAATTTGGGTTATCTGTTTGTGTGGGTCAAGGACCACTCTAGTGTGTGGAAATGGTTCCTTTGTGAACAAATGTGTGGTGGAATGTAACTAAGTATTATTAGTGAATGTTTGGTAATCTTATGATGTGTTCATGTTGGTTCCAATCGAATTGATTTTAGGATAAGACTTGGTCTAGGTTTTAAGTGATATCCTATAGTACCTAGAGGGTTGTTATGGGACACCAAAGTGTTGAATTGGTACATTTGGGATCATGTATGGAAATGTGTTACCTTTTTAGTTCGGTTGAGTGTTAAGAATTGGTCCGTCTATGAACGGATGTAAGATGTGAAATAGTGATTGGGTACCTACGGTGTGATTAGCCTTATGGAGTAATTATTCGGAGTTTCTATTGGGAATTCCAGGTATAAGGAGATGGTTGAGTGCTTGACCATAATTACCCTCTATGAGTAGGCTTTTAGGGTCATCTTGGTAATGGTCGTGGTACTATTTGTGAGTGACCGTTTGGGTTGTGCTCTTAATGAGTAACTTATGGGTATCATCTGTAGGATGTGTTTGGTATGAAACCTTGTCTTGGAATCATTTGTTTTAATGATCAATGTTGTTGGGCTCCTTATGAGAAATTCTGTTTATCGTGGTTGAACACTTTTATGAAAGACTTCCCGTTGTCGTTGTTGTTGACTCTTCTTGAGTAATAGTTGCATCCTTATGGTAATTATTGGGTATGGTCCCTTTGTGAACAAGCGTGTTATGGTATTTGACTAAGTATGGTTTGAGAATGTTGGGTTGGGTCCGTTTGTGACCATGTTTGCAATGTATGAATGTGGATAACCGTTTAACTCTTTTTGAGTAGCTTCATGTGTTGATGTTGTTGTTGATCTCTTTATGAGAAATGGTTTGCATCCTTTGTGATGATTTCGGCTCGGTTCCCTACTTTGGAATCATTGCCCCGTTGTTGTTTCAAGCGAGTATTTATTACTGTGTGCTTGTATGGAGTCCAGCTGGCATTGTTGTATTTGTTTTGGGAAGTGATGTATATTATAATGGCACGAGCCAAGTCCAGTATAATGTACTTCACTGGTAACCCAGTTTCCCCATGTTCAGTGGCCTTGAGTGGGATGCCCCTTCCCGTGATCGTGGTTGGGATGAGCTAGCTCCTATGGTGAGTATTCTAGCTATTGGCTTGGGGGTATGACTTTGTGTTATTTCCCCCATTACTGGTTGTTGTTGTTACTTGGTTCCGAAACCGGCTTCAGCTCTTTCATGCTGCTCAACGGACTCTTCTCGAGGGATTGTGCTCCGTTTCTAGAACCTTGGCTCAGTATCCACTTATGAGTGTTTATTTCCGCATTATGTGTTATATGATGAGTGGACCATACCTTTCATGTTATATGAATTGTGAATGCTTTTGATATTGTTCCTTTGTGATTATCATGATAGCATTTAGTAACTTACTGAGATTTTTCTCACCCCGTTTTCTTGTTTCAAATTGTTTTTCTCAAACCCCCCCAGGAAAGCATACGGTAGAGTTTTGAGGTTAATGGTAGCGGGAAACTTCTGAGCAGATTGATCTCCTTTGGACTAGTTGCTCTCCGGCGCCTTTATGTATTTTTGAGAGGTAGTGGTTGCTTAGTGTTTTGCAAAGACTGTGGTCTTTTGAGTAAATGTATAATTAGTTAAGTCTTGCTTCCGCAATTTGTATTTAATCCCCGAGTTATCTCATCGTTGAGGAGTTGTTTGTGGATATTGGTGTTATGGTTGAATTCACGCACCCGGTTTGGTATTTAGCGTTTCGGAGATGTGTAGTATGTGAATTTTATATTTATGGATTTTTGGATTTTTCGGGCGTGACAGTTGGTATCAGAGCAATGGTTTTAGACCTTGCAAAGGAATAAGAACTCTGATATTGAATAGGTTTCAACACTTGGGTGTTATGATTTTGAGCGGTTTAGAGAAACTAAGTTTTATTTGAGGTCAACTAGTTGCCTTTAATAGTAAGGTTTGAGATCGAAGAAGTGAGACGATTAAGTTATTGAGAAATTGGGGTGATCAATGATATCTTGTACCTTGTTGCAAGGATTTTTGATATATATTCTATTGGATATATGGGAATTGTTTTGATTCGAAATTTTGGGTTTCAGGTTAACTATCAGTTTGGATAGAGTTTATGGCCTTAATTGGTTGAGTTATGGAGGTGATTTTGACGTCGATTGGCCATTCTCTTGTGGTATTTGAGGCATAGGACTGGTGTTAATAGTATTGTTTCCATTGGGGTCGGCTGGTTTGAGAATCGAAGTGTGAGTCTTTGAATACTTGGGCGTACCTATTTCGTAAAGTGGAAATGCCTTGTGCTATATTCGTATGTTTGTTCTCATTAGGTGATTTATGTTGAGGTGTGTCCCCGAGTACGAAATTTCGTGATTGCTAATGATGAAGGTAAGGTGATTTGGTCATGCCGCTTATATAGAGTGTTGACAAGTTAAGTAGTATGGTGTAGCTTTCTATGCGGTCCGAATCTCTTGGTTGTCATTGATTTGTGGTGAGTATTTCTATACTGATTGTGTGACCTTGCTTAGAGGCATAATGGGTTATAAGTGGGTGCATCTTTGGTGAGAAGTTATATTAATCTTCATGGGAGAAAGGTGTAGTAGAGATTTGAAAGAATGCTTAAAGATGAGTATGAGCAGATATTTCATTTTGGTCACTAAATTCGTAAATAATTCCGACCGGTCTCTGAGTGGTTGGGAAGCTTGATTGAATAGTGTGGATTGAGTTTTAATAGATTCTTATCTAATTCGTCGATCTTCGAGTTGAGTGATTTTGGTTCTAAATGAGATATTTTCAGAAAATTCAATTAGGTCACCATGGCGAATTAGTGTTTGTTATCTTATATTGGTGAATTAGTAAATTCCTGCAGTTGATCAGTGGTTTAGTCAGAGTTTGATTGATAAGGGGCTATTGTTAGTCAAAGGTCGAATATGAGGAAATAACGAAGGCAATTTCTATTATGGGGTTCGTTTATTTTGAATTCTTGGTTATATCATTGGGAAGGATAAATGACATAGTGTTATCGAAGATTGTTATTTTAAATCGTAATTTGATTTTGGGAGCGAATGACTTAATGTTATACTGATACACACCAAGTTGTAGGCTGAGAATTATTACCCATTTGGGATTTTATTTAAAATTGCTTGGAGGAGCAAGGGTTCGCAAGTTTTAACATGAGCTAGAGGATTTATTGTTTTGTAATGGGGTTCTTGAGGTATTAATTGATCTCTGCAAGTGTAGACAAATATGTAAAATGAGATACGCATATTTTGGGATTTCTTGACTTTAGTAAGAACCGATGAATGTGAAATCAACTTTCGATTATTAAAATAAAGATTGATGATAATTTAAGTATTGATATGGTTTTGTGGATTTAGCTGGTATCACTGTTATCTTGCAAGGTATAACCGGTGTTATGTTTTCTTGGAGATAAGTCAGGTTTTCCATTTTAGTGAAGCTGATCAGCTTGTTATCGATAATGATGCTTCCAAATAGGGACTGAGGTAAGTAACGATTAGAAGTGATGAAGTATTTATGTGTGTTTCGAGGATTAACTCTTGATAAATAGAACAATCTATGACTTGGGATGGATTGTGATATTATTGGCATTTCCTTAGCAGATTGTTTATTCTATTTTATTTTGGGACCAAGTTGAAATGTTATGTTAATGGACTATCAAAAGTGGACGGATATATTTCCTTAGAAAACTAAGTATGAAATAATGCAAGTAGATTCGAGGAATTCAAAGAGTATGATTGTATGATGTTCCATCTTATAAGGAAAGCGAGTATAGTGGTGGGATCATATTTAACCGGATAGTTGATAACGGTAAAATTTTGAGTATATCATTGAGTCATTGGGTGACAGAAATTGTTAGCTCTATTCCTTCTCTTATTTGTTCGGGTAGTAGTATGTTATGGGTTGATGTATAGATCGTCAATACGTACGGAAAAACCGGAAAAGTAAAACTTATGAATATTGGTGAATTAAGGGTTGATTGAGGACATAATGCTAATCGAGATCAAATCAGTTATGTTTCAGGATCGGTGATCAAGTGATAGTCTTGGGAATCTGAAATTCCGGATGAAAGAGGAAGTTGACTTTAGAATGTTTAATACGAGTATACTTGAGATATGTGTGTGTAATATATGTTGGGTTATTGAGTCGTGGAGACTATGTTTGAATTATCTAATATGTACTTGTTTGGGGTTATGAGTGCTATTTGGGGACCGATATTTTGTAGCCTCGTTATGACTGTGTGTCATGATTTTGATGAGAGAATTCGCGGGCGAATTCTTTTTAAGGAGGGTAGATTGTCACGACCCGAAAACTAGGCTCTATTTTATTAGTAATAAATAATTATTATTTATTTATTTGCTTATTTATTTATTTAAATTATTTAGTTATTTAAATATTTATGTGTTCATTTTGGGTTTCGTGATGTGGTCGTGCCTAGCATTTAATTGGTTAATTGTGCTAGTGTAGAGTGTTGGGTCTTAAATGTTAGTGAGGAATATAAGATGATTGAGTTAGTGTGTAGGGGAGGGGGTCAATGTGTAAATTTCTTAATCATCTTACTTACTCCCTCTTTTCCCCTCACCTCCCTCACTTTCATCCTCTCCATTCCCAGTCATTTCTCTCTCTTTCCATAGCCATTGAAAGGTAAGTTCTCTCCTCCTTCTCTCTTCATTTGAGTCATCTTCCTCCCATTATTTCTTATTTCTCATAACATGATAAATGTTTAGATCGTCGATAGGATCGTAGGGATCAAAGAAATTTTGAGTTCCATCACCGTTGATAAAATCCGGGTAAGTTGCTTTTCCCCCATTTATGCTAAAAATGGTCATCTTTAAGTCTATTAATGTTCTAGTTGATTTATATGGCTTTCTTGGTTGTTTTGGAACCTATTTGCAATTTATTCATATTTTTGTGCAAATTTGGGTAATTGAATCATCCCTTGGTTGTGTTGTTTAAATATTGCGAGATGAGTCATTTTAGGCTTAGAAGTTGTTTTGGCACTTGGGTGAACTTGTAGGAAGTGTTGGATTTGATTTTAGTTGAAATGGTGAAATTTGGGTATTTGAGTCACACCTTGTTTTGGGGTTGTTTAAAGGTTGTTTGAGTACCCTTGTTGTGTTATAAGTGTTGTGGACACCCTTCCACACTTGTTAAAAGTTTGGGATTTGAATTGAGTTGAAAATGGTGATTTTTGGGTATAAAATCCGTAAACCCAGGAAGAAGTCCTGCAAATTTCCTGGCTGGCGTTGGAGGCGCGCGCACCCTAGGGGAGGAGGCGCGCGCACCCCTCATCTTCTTTGTGGCGCAATTCCTTCTGGTCATAGGAGCCGCGCGCACCCTGTTTATGGGAGGCGCGCGCACCCTCTGTAAACCTTTGGCGCTTTTCCCTTCTGATCATAGGAGGCGCGCGCACCCCTCTAGGGGAGGCGTGCGCCCCCCCCCCCCTTCTCTTTCCCCTTATTGTCCGTTTTACGCTCATTCTTCCGGAGGCCATAACTTCTTCGTCCGGACTCCGTTTTAGATGTATAAACTATCGTTTTAAAGCTCTTCTCGAGTGCTACGAGATGAGTGGGTTTATTTAGTGGGTTTTCTGGTTTAGATTGTGTTGATTTTTCAGTAAGTGTTCTATGACACAAAACGTTATGACCGGTCCGTTGTGATCAAATTTGGGTTATCTGTTTCTGTGGGTCAAGGACCACTATAGTGTGTGGAAATGGTTCCTTTGTGAACAAATGTGTGGTGGAATGTAACTAAGTATTATTAGTGAATGTTTGGTAATCTTATGATGTGTTCATGTTGGTTCCAATCGAATTGATTTTAGGATAAGACTTGGTCTAGGTTTTAAGTGATATCCTATAGTACCTAGAGGGTTGTTATGGGACACCAAAGTGTTGAATTGGTACATTTGGGATCATGTATGGAAATGTGTTACCTTTTTAGTTCGGTTGAGTGTTAAGAATTGGTCCGTCTATGAACGGATGTAAGATGTGAAATAGTGATTGGGTACCTACGGTGTGATTAGCCTTATGGAGTAATTATTCGGAGTTCCTATTGGGAATTCCAGGTATAAGGAGATGGTTGAGTGCTTGACCATAATTACCCTCTATGAGTAGGCTTTTAGGGTCATCTTGGTAATGGTCGTGGTACTATTTGTGAGTGACCGTTTGGGTTGTGCTCTTAATGAGTAACTTATGGGTATCATCTGTAGGATGTGTTTGGTATGAAACCTTGTCTTGGAATCATTTGTTTTAATGATCAATGTTGTTGGGCTCCTTATGAGAAATTCTGTTTATCGTGGTTGAACACTTTTATGAAAGACTTCCCGTTGTCGTTGTTGTTGACTCTTCTTGAGTAATAGTTGCATCCTTATGGTAATTATTGGGTATTGTCCCTTTGTGAACAAGCGTGTTATGGTATTTGACTAAGTATGGTTTGAGATGTTGGGTTGGGTTCGTTTGTGATCATGTTTGCAATGTATGAATGTGGATAACCGTTTAACTCTTTTTGAGTAGCTTCATGTGTTGATGTTGTTGTTGATCTCTTTATGAGAAATTGTTTGCCTCCCTTGTGATGATTTTGGCTTGGTTCCCTACTTTGGAATCATTGCCCCGTTGTTATTTCAAGCGAGTATTTATTACTGTGTGCTTGTATGGAGTCCAGCTGGTATTGTTGTATTTGTTTTGGGCAGTGATGTATATTATAATGGCACGAGCCAAGTCCAGTATAATGTACTTCACTGGTAACCCAGTTTCCCCATGTTCAGTGGCCTTGAGTGGGATGCCCCTTCCCGTGATCGTGGTTGGGATGAGCTAGCTCCTATGGTGAGTATTCTAGCTATTGGCTTGGGGGTATGACTTTGTGTTATTTCCCCCATTACTGGTTGTTGTTGTTACTTGGTTACGGAACCGGCTTCAGCTCTTTCATGCTGCTCAACGGACTCTTCTCGAGGGATTGTGCTCCGTTTCTAGAACCTTGGCTCAGTATCCACTTATGAGTGTTTATTTCCGCATTATGTGTTATATGATGAGTGGACCATACCTTTCATGTTATATGAATTGTGAATGCTTTTGATATTGTTCCTTTGTGATTATCATGATAGCATGACACCTAGTTGCATTTAGTAACTTACTGAGATTTTTCTCACCCCGTTTTCTTATTTCAAATTGTTTTTCTCAACCCCCCCCCCAGGAAAGCATGTGGTAGCGTTTTGAGGTTAATGGTAGCGGGAAACTTTTGAGCAGATTGATCTCCTTTGGACTAGTTGCTCTCCGGCGCCTTTATGTATTTTTGAGAGGTAGTGGTTGCTTAGTGTTTTGCAAAGACTGTGGTCTTTTGAGTAAATGTATAATTAGTTAAGTCTTGCTTCCGCAATTTGTATTTAATCCCCGAGTTATCTCCTCGTTGAGGAGTTGTTTGTGGATATTGGTGTTATGGTTGAATTCACGCGCCCGGTTTGGTATTTAGCGTTTCAGAGATGTGTAGTATGTGAATTTTATATTTATGGATTTTTGGATTTTTCGGGGCGTGACAAATTCCATGTTCTAACATACAACAATGAATCTTCCGATCTAAATCTTGAATGTTCGGATTCCACTCCAAGCAAAACTTGGAAACTGCTTCAATCTGGCATTCAAGAAATCTCTCATCGGATAAGATTTTGTGCTGAGCACTTGGTATACTGAAGAATCCGGGTGAACGAGAAAACGCTTACCAGACATCCCAAAAACCACGAAACATCCACTCGTAGGAAGAACAACGAAATCCACATCATTGTGAAAGAATTGGAGATTTGCCACAATTGCTTGATTAAAAAACAACAGACAAACAAATGAAAAAACATACTCTCTCAACAAAGGAGAGAAATCCACGACTCTCAACAGAGGAGAGAAATTTATTATAAGATAAAATTTAAAAACTCAACAATACAATAATTTGTAATCTTTGTGTTGTTGGAAAACGAATACAACAAAAATTAACAAAGAGAAGATGAAAAGAAGGAGAAAATTAATGGCAACTAGAGGGTGATTTGGTGAAGAAGGTGAAGAAACAATTATTAAAGGCAAATCTGATTCTTTCTTCATTAGTTGCCCTTTTGTTTCCCCTAAAATGAATACGTAAAAAAAATCAAATTTATTCCTGACCAAGTGCAATTTTTTTTTTAAAAGTAAATTATTTTAGTATAAGCGCAGTAGTAATTTTTTAACTTGTGAAAATTCTCAAAACAACAACCTTTTTAGACTGTAGGAGGCTAGGAGCGAAATCGAGCACTCCTCTTTCCTAGTACTAGTTTTACTCCCGTGCGATGCACGACCTTATCATGATTTATATTTACATTTATTTTTATGAAATTAAAAAGGCGTAAAATTGTCAATTTTCCATTAGAAAATTAAATATTACCACACACATGTTTAAAAACTAAAATTGATTGTTAACACATGAAATTATACAAAAACAAAGAACAAAAACAAAGAAACTAATACTTAATAAACCATATATATATATATATATATATATATATATATATATATATATATATATATACACAATGTAGCCCAATTACACATTGTGAAAAACTTCCTTAAATACCACATTTTCAGTCGAAAATTTAGATTCTTCAGGTTTCTCATCATTGAAAATCAATAGTTTTAATCCAGCAGGATTAGTAACTCTTGATAATGCAACATAAAGTTGGCCATGACAAAATACGGGACGTTTCAATATGACGCCAACTAATGACAACGATTGTCCTTGACTTTTGTTAATTGTCATTGCATAGGAAACCATTAGTGGAAATTGCCTTCTTTCAAATCGAAATGGTACTCTAGTGTCTGATGGAGTCAAAGACATTCTTGGAATCAATACTTTTCTACCTCGTGCGGATGACGAAATCACTTCACCTTCTAAAACATGATTTCCAAGCCTAGTTATAACCAACCGAGTACCATTGCAAAGACCAAGCGAAGAATCAATATTACGAATCAGCATTACCGGTGTTCAAACTTTCAAAGTTAGTGAATGATTTGGAAGACCCGAAATACAAATACTGTTCATGAACTCCGGAGTATGAAGATCAGCTAAAGAATCAGCATTCCCATCAACATGACATGCAACATCAGAACTTAAATAAATCTTAGAATCCAAATTATTTAAGGACACCATGTACTCATTCACAGCATTAACTACATCTAACGTAGGCGCCAATATTGCTCTTTCTTCAAAATATGATAAACTATGTCCACCATCTACAAACCCTTGATATATATGGCCAACCATCGCATTGATTGGATCATCAAATTTCTCTAACAACAAATTTATTGGAATCTCAATGTCAATTACACCATCATTAGGCTCATTTACTTTTCCATCTCCAATTTTGGCTATCCAATCAGCAAATATCCTTAAATTATCAGATGTGGTAGAAGAATCCAATCCTTGCAATCTCATATTCTTCGTCATCCTTAATACAACACAATTCTTCTAGAGATAAGAAGAATTAATAGCGGCATGCACAATATCTTGTCGACTACCATTAGGAATAACAGGAAGAATTTGCCTAAAATCTCCCCCCCCAAAACAATGGTTTTTCCACCAAAGACTAATTCATTCCTCTTTGGATCAACATTTCTCATAATGTCCCTCATGCTACGATCTAATGCTTCAAAACAATGTTTATGCATCATTAGCGCTTCATCCCAAATTATCAAATGAGATTTAATAATTAACTCAGCTAATGGGCTCCCTTGACTAATGTTACACACAGAATCTTCATTCAAATTAAAAGGGATTGCAAACCTGGAATGAGCAGTTCTGCCGCCAGGTAACAATAAGGATGCTATACCACTTGAAGCAACATTCAAAACAATATGCCCTTGCGACCGTAATCGTGCGGATAGAGTCCTCCAAATATAAGTTTTCCCTCTGCCACCGTATCCATATACAAAAAACATCTTACCAACGTCTTGAAAACATGATTCCACAATTATATTATAAATTTCTCTTTGATCATCATTCAAATTGTCCATAAGTTGTGATAGCTCAACGCTCAATTGATCATGGTCATAACACGTTTCATCATGGATTAACCGATTTGAGCTCATAGCAAAAAATTCGGACTTAGGATATGGCAACATAGGAAACTCCAATAAACTTCTACCTTGATCCCTTAATATTTTTTCAATCTCAGCAAGACCATAATTACGCAATTGGTCTTCGTTTAACACCAAGCCTAAAAAAAATAGAAGTTAAAACCATTTAATAATATTTGACGAAATAGACATAAAATTGAACTAAAAATTAAAAGTAAATAATAACATACCAGAATGGTTGAGTATACTCCTACGTTTATAAAGAATATCTTCACATAAATGACTCCAAGATTTATCCCAAACATGCTCAGGTCGACTCATGGACCCAGAAATCAATAGAGTAGCATAGAGAGACCTAAGGGATTGAGCTGTCGACCAATCGCTGGCTTCGAGGATACCTTGAATATATTCTTCATCATCATTCAATAAACCTAACTCATAGCAAACCTCACGAAATGTTCGACATACTTGATGATTAACTGTACGGATATCATTGTAACTTGTAGCACCATCAACTTTATTCAATAAACACCGTAAGTAGTAAATCTCACCACAACCAGGAGGAACAAAAAATATTCGCCCAATTGCAAATCCTCTTTGTCTTGGAACCCACTCACGAATATCTGGTTTCCATACAAACTTCGTAGGAAATTTAGAATAAGTTAGTCCTCTAGCTTCATCATATTTCTTATTCGCTTCCATCCAACCCAAAAACATACTATACGCAACCGAATCCCTCTGTAACACTGACTCAATATTATCACGATCATTAAACACAACAGATTGTTCATTAGGCAAATGAAAGCTCAATCTTTCAACCGCTGGATCTTTATATTGAAGTTCAAATCCAAATATTCTCCACGCAGCTTCACATGAGGAGACATATCGACAATCATAATACATTTTAATCTCATCAACAACCTGCTCGGCATTCTCACCAACTGATGTCTCACAAAATTTTGATGTAACTCGATCATTACCTTTGTGTACATACTTAAATAAATATTTGATTGACCGCGATTGATTTCACCATTCAACATTTATATGCGCACCATATGTAACCAACAAATATCTATTATGAGGAACAACATGTCTATTGTCCAAACACACACCATTTTTCATGATCGTTCTTCCATTATCACTCCTCTTGTACACAGCATATCCATCTTCATCAACTATTGTACGTTCCGCAAACTTTTTCGGATAGTTTTTAGAACATCTTCCTTTAACCATACACGGTGAGTTAATCCTGTCTTTCCTACATGGGCCATGAATCATCAATTCTTTAACAGCTTTAAAATATACTGGATCACTAACCTCATCAGGTATCTTAGCTGATATCATCCTATCAATATCTTCGGGTGACCGACTTTTATATTGGGAAGCTAGAAATAGCAAAATATGTGCATGCGGCAATCCCCTTTTTTGAAACTCAATTGTATATATAACTGAAAAAAAGGGAAATTTGTTAGATAAATTAAAATTCAATAACTACAAATATAAACAATTAATATTTTAAACAAATGAGGTGTTAATATAATATTAAAAAATAAACATACCAGATTTAACTTCTCCAAATATTTTATTCTTCCTTATATCCTTAATCATCGCATCTAGTTTCACTTTAAAAATACGACTTATGACGTCTAGACGATCCTCGGCTTTCAAACCATCCTTTTCTACACATCGAACAATTTCAGGCCACTTTGGATTACATGTTAACGTTAAGAACAGGTCCGGATAACCAATCCATTTACAAATAGCCATTGCATCTTGATAATTTTGAACCATATACCTTGCACCGCCGGTAAATGAGGATGGTAAAATTATTCTCTTCCCCAATTTGGCAGCATCAAAATCACCAGTCAAGAAGACCTCTTGCAATCCCTTATACATTTCCGCTCGTAATTTCTTTTGATGCAATCTTATATATGTCAAACGTGAAGACTCAATCATAGTATAAGCATCCACCAAATATTGCTGAAATAACCTCTTAGAACACAAAATTATCTTCGAATCAAAATCCCTCTCGTGCAAATGATAACAAAAATACTCCCGCATGCTAATTGTTTTTCTTCCCATCGTACATCTCTACTTCTGTGAAATGGAATATCTTCTCTATACCCATGTTGACCGAATGGAAACAACAAAGGATATTGTAGACCCAAATAAGACGGATTAAGTTGATTAATGCGCTTAGGGCGACCATCTCTAGATTGAATAATAATGTCTCTATCTGCTAATGAACTATCAAAATCCCCAACTATCAAAGCTGCAACTTCCGATGCAGTAGGCAAATTATACACTCTAGCATCACCAGCTCGACGACCAACCAATTTTAAAGTAACTTCACTTGCTTGTTCAGCTACTAAACTCTCCTTGGCCATTCGAAATGATTTTACCAACACACTGTTTTCATCTAACATTGATTTCAAATCTAATATTATGTCATCACGTAAATCACTTACATTACCGTCTGCCCTGAAAATATAAAACAAATACTATTATATTAATAATCATTGGATATATAATATATGTGAATAATTACAATTCAATAATAATTTTAAAGATTATTTACCTTACTGATGATTTACGATTAGCAACTTCGTTCTCTGTATCATATATATACAACTGTACAAATTTCGGTTGCTCCCCAGGCGACGGTAATAATGTACCAATTCTGTGATAATTCTGCACATTTAATTTAAAGACATGAGGTGAACCACCTTGATTAACACTCCTGTCAATCTTCCCTCCCAATGATGTGAAACAAAACATATTATTGTAAGACCGAATGTTCTGCATAAAGTGTTGACTCCTTTGCGATCCGTTAAACATCAACTCACGTAAAGTAATTGGAGGATCTCGCACTACAGGGAGTTCGATTTTTCCATGAACGCAACATAGACTGTATTTCGGAGAAATTGGATTGCGACATCTTTTTAACCTTTCTTCAAACCAAAAGTATGCTCCACAAAAAGAGCAAGTATTACATGCATCCCCAATATCAATATATTCTAGAAAAAAAAAGGTAAATTAAAGGAACATTAGTATTTAATAATAACCCCCCCCCCCCCCCAACACACACCTCTTAATAAAGTTTAAAAAAAAACAATGGCAACATAAAATTAGTAAAAAAATAATATTTAATTAAAATTACCTATAGAGGAAGATCTTTCATCGTTGTTCACTCGTCGACTATACGACACATGTTTTCTTGTCATAGCAATAGGCCGTTCCATGATATTTCCAATATCAATATCTTCCACAATTCTTGTACCTCATATAATTACAACCAAATAAGCTGTTTATTTTATTTATAGATTAATAATAAATTATATATATATATATATATATATATATATATATATATATACATATACATATATATACATGGAAAATACACTTACTTGAAGTTGAACAAATAGTAGCATTGGTAGCACTTGTAATAACTTTACTTCCATTTCCCCGAATAGTTATCCCTTCTTCAAATGTTGATGAATGAAAGAATCGTTCATTCATAACACCAGGAAGAAAAATCTATTTTTCCATAATTTAGACCTTGATAAACCCCCTAAATAAAAAAATATATATATATTAAAAAAGTATATATTAAAATTGAAATTTATTATAAACCTGAAAAAAAAAAGAAATAAACAAAAAAATAGAATAATGTACATACTCAACACAATATTAGATTGGAGATTTGATGATGTATCGGTAATCTTAATACGTTTATTCGATCTACCCATCGAACCTTGAACCGCACTTGTAATAGGTAATTGTCTTCGAGGTATTGATCCAACCAAATTATTAACATCCAAATTGAAATTCCTTTTAAACCTACAAATTAAATAATAAACTTAGAGAAATAATAAATTTAAATTCAAATAAAAAAAACATGCTTTAAGTACGTATTAGTATAAATTTATAAGTTGATAAATCATATGAATATTATTAATACAATTAAAGTGTCGCGATTACCAATAGTTGGGCGTCCTAAAGTAATAGATGTAACATCTGGAGCAATATTAAATACCCTTGACCTTGTATGTACAACAACAGTCTGTTCGGAACGAAACTGTAATTGAGCCACTAAAAAAAAAGTGTATTAGCACAACTCCTGGAAAATTAAACACATACATATATTATGTACCTAATATTATAAAAAATAATCAAATATATTAAAACAAAGATTTACTTACAATTTCCAACATCAAAAATTAAACTGTGTTGCGATTCCAACCGTTCTTCGTGTAAAGACTGTCTAACCGCATCTTCAACTATATTAGATTGCTCTGAAATCATAAGCATAAATTAAAATAAAATGTAATATGTAACAATTAACTGAAAAGTACAGATAAAAATTATAATATGAACATAATACAATAACACAATATAATCAATCTTAATAAAAATTAATTTAATTTAAATATTATATTATGATATAGTATTATTTAAACATTCATAGATAATAGATCTACATGTCATATGAACGTATACTTAGTATTGATTTCAACATGGTGATTACCTTCTATAGATTAAACTAAACTCACATAGATGGCAATTTCGTGTACTTAACAAAATGCAAAAACCACTTTGAAATAATTTAATTTCAATGACCATGTTATAAGAAATTTTTGAAAATACATTTATGTAGGAAAAATTAATTCAAGAACACAATTTACATTTTATAATATACTCTTATCTACAATAATATACACCTGTGCTTATAATGGTAAAATGACATTTTAAATCTGATAATAAGGCAATAACTTTCAATGGGTAACTAAAGATTATTACTTAATGACTTAAGAGATTAAAATATCTCACTTTAATCTATAAACACACAGCATATCAAGTTTATAATTCGAAATCTACATAATACAATCATACTAAGATATTGTTATATGTGATTAAAAATTTAATTCAACTAAAAATAATAAATTTTCTAACTATGTATACCTTTGCTTGATGTAAGACCCATCTCCTGGTTGTTCCCAATCATTAAAGATTTTTCAATCTTCATCTTTCTAAACTATAAAATCAGTTCATATAAGATCAAATTGTTGAGAGAGAAAGAAATGAACTTTGTTAGATAGTTAATAGACATAGAAGTAATTTTATTGTTTGGATATCTACCGTATCTTTCAAAAAGTTGTAAATTTGAAATGAAAATTTGAATTTTCGAATTCCCCAATTCCAAATTGGGAATGATTCACATTCTGAATATAATATTTGTTGAAAAGATATAATTAAATAATAAAATGACAAACGAAAAAATACATAAAAAATTATCAATCTTTAAGGATTTAAAAAATTTATACTCCCTCCGTCCCAAAATGATCTTTATACTTTTTTCGAAGTTATTACGAAGGAAGTTTGAGCAATAATTTCAAGTTGATTCAATTATACTAATGACGATCTAAAATTTGTTATTAATACACATCAACAATACTATCAATAACACGTTTTAGCTGTGAAACAATAATTTCTTTTTGAATTGCATAGGGATGCTTGGATTTTCATTAAATAATAGTCAAAGTTCAACATATAAGTCAAAGTTAACTATATTTCCGAGACGGAGGGAGGGAGTATTACCTATAATCCACACTAATTGGATCTTATATTTCACTTCCTTCTCATAAGCCCATTACTGAAGATCCATTATTTTTAAGTTCTGGACCGGTCCATTTTTTCAGTCCATGTATTTAGAATGTTTTACCCTTGTTTTCTGATCTTATTGTAATCTAAACTAAAATTGCTTCTTTAGGTTTCTTTAACATTTGACACGTCGTTCATTGACGGAATAACCTAGAATCTTTATTCAAGATTAAATATTTAAATTTTAATTATGGATATCATAATATTACAATTAATTAAAAAAAAAATGTTCCAGAATTCTCCAACTCCGTTCATAGTTCCAACAGTTCCATTCATCATCCCGAACACCACAACCAAACTTACAATACATAAAGAAGATCAAATTAATCAACATGGCCAGTTCTTCGAACTTTAAATCAATTAGATATAGTCATATTACAAAGTATTCATCCTGAAATTCTCAGATTATTACAGTGTTATCACTGAAGAGTGATTTTAAATTATTTTCCATATTTAATAAAATTAATGAAAACAATTTTAATATTTGTGTCTCACGATAACATCTGACTATCAATGTATCAGTGACAAAATCGCCGTCGATTAACAATTACCACTCCCACAAATGTAATTATTTTTCATACTTTTCACTATTTTTTGTTAAATCTGGGATACCTATCATAACGGATAGCAAACCTGGGAATATGAACCTTTGCCGCCGACTATGGTGAACGGGTGGATATTCTTGCCGAAAACCTAGATTCGCCAACCCTTATACATCACCTGAAGAAATACGATTACTGAAATTAACATATACCACCACCACAACTCATCGAAACCACCAAAGTCTGGCCGACAACCACCAACCCAGAAACCTCCGCCACCGCCACCACCACCAAACACATCTACGAACAAAAATAAATCCAGCAACTTTGAGCTCCATCTCCACCCGTCTAATAACCAAAATCGTCAAATTCCACCCTCAAAAAAACAAATAACACCAAAAATAAAACCTAATCAAACAATCACAAAACCCAGATCTAACTTAAAATCATTTTTAAAATCACTAACAATAAATTCGAATCACACTTACACACATAGATATGCACACACTAAAGAGAACGGGAGTATGAGACAGAGAATGTGGCCGGCGGTGGTGGCTGTTAGTGGTCGGCGGTGATCGCCGGGTGATTGGTGGCGGTGATGTTTGGTGTCGGTGATCGACGGAGAGAAAAATAGTTGGGAGAGAAAGATAGAAAGTGTGTGTGTGTGTGTGTGTGTGTTTTTAAGAGAGAGAAAGATATGAGTGAAATGAAGAGGGAGGAGAGAGAAGAAGAAAATAAAAATGGGGGTGAGGAGATAGATGGATGAATTGAAAGGCGTGCATCTTTGTTCAAGCCTGCCAAATGGGAAAAGAGTGTGAAAATACCATTGTACCCTCGAAAATTTAGGCGCAAATACTGTGGAATTTTTCATTTTGGACGCCTTTTATTATATGTAGAGATATACCCCCTCTGTCCCATAATGATAGTCCCACTATTTTCATGGGTTTTACGAAGGAACTTTGATTAATAATTAAGGCTACTTTTAATTATTCTAATGAAATTTTTGAAATTGTTCTTGATACACCATTATATATACGATTAATATCAATTTTTAGATTCACATTAACATAATTATAAGTAGCATTTATAACTGTTCAAAGTTCCCTCGTAGTAACAACGAAAAAAAGTGGACTATCTTTTTATAGGGCGGAGGGAGTACTTTAGAAACTTTTGTCTCGCTCGTTACTTCAAAATCTAAAATACTCCCTCCGTCCCAAAATGATCTTCTCGTTTGCCATGTTTCATTGTCCCAAAAAGTTCTTCTCATTTCAATAATCTAGGCTTTAAAAGTGCACAAACAAAACATGACTTGTGAAGCAAGTGTTCATATCCTTAAAAAGTTTGAATTGTCAAACATGAAGATCATTTTGGGACGGATGGGAGTATTAAACTTCATAATACCTTGGTTATTTAATAATCACACATTTTATAGTAACGAAAATATTCACTTAGTATATCTTACTTCACTCAAAATTTATAGTTACACTCCATACTAAAAACCAGTGTTCTAAAAATCGTCCTAAGCGGCCGCCTGGGCGCTAGGCGGCGGAGCTCCGCCACGACTTTCAGGAAATCGGCCACATTAAGCGCTTGGTCATCTAGTCGGCCGGTTAGGCGATTTAGGCGCCGATTAGTCGGCTAGTCGCCGCTTAGGCGGCTGGTCGCCCCAGATCTACCTCCGTGATGGTCGTCGGACACCGTGGCGCCATCGATGATTTAATATAGAAGGCCGGAAAACAAATTCCGGTGATGGGCATAGAGGGGAGGAGAGAGAAAAGAAGATCTGATGTAGGTTGGACTGCAGATGTTAAGGCAGTTATGGAGTCGCTGGTGCTATGGCGTTGGAGTCGCTGGTGCTATGGCGTTGGAGTCGCCGGTGCTGGAGCTCTTGAAATCGCCATGTCTGATTTCTCTCTCTCACTCTTAGAATTCGTATAGTGGAACGTCATAGTAAAAGAAAATTAAAAAGGTGGAAGTTGTGAGTTGGGTACAACTCATTTTAGGGTATCGGGGATAATTTCAAAATTAGGATGTACTAGTACAGGGTAAATACTAAATACAGAGAAAATTATATACAGGAAATGAAATATTCCAACGCTGCCCTTGCCCGTCTCGTGTAAGTATACGCGAGATGTCATCTACAATCTCGTGTATATGTACACGTGATGACTCGTGTATGCACACGAGATTTCACGTGTACATATACACGAGATTGTAGATGATATCTCGTGTATACTTACACGACATTGTACATTACATCTCGTGTATACATACACGACATGGTACATTACATCTCGTGTATACATACACGACATGGAACATTACATCTCGTGTATACTTACACGACATGGTACATTACATCTCGTGTATACATACACGACATGGTACATTACATCTCGTGTATACATACACGACATGGAACATTACATCTCGTGTATACATACACGACATGGTACATTACATCAGTTTCAAAGATCCAGTATACATTTCGTGTATACATACACGACATGGTTACATCTCGTGTATACATACACGACGTCGTGTGGTTGTGCGCGTCGTCGTCGTTGTTGTTTGAGAGAGAGAGAAAAGAGGGAAAGAGGGATGAGTGAAATCAAAAAATAAAATTAAGTATATATATGGGTATTTTGGTAATTTAATTAGTTCCCTGTATTTAAGTTCCCTGTATATAACTATATCCCTAGTATAGCCTAAGTATGCGCGTGTGCTAGTGGTGTCCTTTCTTTATTTTTATTTTTCCTTTTTCTTTATCACTCATATGATGTTTATTTTAATTTTCATTATCTATGTTTAATTGTGTGTGTTATATGTCAATTTATGTATCATGAATTGTAAATAAATAAAATTAAATATTAAGTAACACTTTATTTTAGATAAATATGTATAATTAGTTAATTACATATAATTTTATTAGTAAAAAATATATATAATGCATTAATATTCTCGGCCCCGACTAGTCCCCTAGGCGCTAGGCCCAGCTTCGCCACCTAGCGGGCGCCTAGCGATTTTTAGAACACTGCTAAAAACACCCTACTCATTGTTTAAAAAAAAAAACACCTTACTCACTAATAATTTATCTATAACTTATTATTATTATTACTCCTCCTCTGTCTTAAAATTATAATAAAATCTCATTTTCCCGTTTCTATTTGTTTTAGAAATTTTACTTTTAAAATTACTGAACTTATAAAACTTTATAATGTTGATAAATATTTGAAAAGTTAAATGAGATTATAATTTAATGAATGAGTATTACTATTATAAGCGAGTAAACTACCAAAATGACATGCGTACTAACAATTTTTTACATATTTACATGCGTACTAACGAAACAACCAACCGAACATGCGTACTGTATACAAAATAATCAAACCAACCGAAATCATTAAAAAGTTTAACGAAAGTTTGTGAGCGTTAGTTTTTTAACATATATTGCTATCAATATTTTCAAAATGCCCCTTACCTAACAAAATCTTAACTTGCTAAATTAAGTGTTAACATGATCCATTTACCCTTATTAATATTTATATCAACTTTAACATAATTAATTTAATTTAATTTTTTTTCTTTTTTATCACAACCATCAAAATTCAATCTTGAAGAAACCCCCAAATTAAATCTTGAAATCAAACCCCAAAATTCAATCTTGAAATCATTGGCCGGCGTTTGAGAGAAGACCAAAGTTGGTATTGGCCGGCAAACCAGGAGAGGACGGACGGACCATTGAGTGCGGCGGATAACAAAATGCGCTGGAGGTGGTGGTTAGAGTGTTGATTTGGTGTGGTGGCCGGCGTTTGAGAAAAAGGGCTGTGCTCACAGGAAATTGAACGGGGGAAAGAGGTTAAAGCTTGTTCTAATATGAGAGATGGGTGCTCCGTTGGCTTCTATTAAGAGGAATCAGGGAGGTTGTCGGGCGGAGAGAATCTAGAGGGAGGGAGTAGAAGCCTGCGATTTTTGGAGATGGTGGTGATCGGAGGAGAAGGAGGTGCGTCGGAATTGAAGGCGGGAGAAGACGGACGGAGATGGAGTAATTGATGTACGGAGGTTGTGGGTGTGCGAGCGACATTAGGGATGGCCAAACCGGACCGGAACCGTCGAACCGGCCCGGAACCGGAACCGAAAAAACCGTAACCGCCATGAACCGCCACGAAAACCGGAACTGTGGGAACCGGAACCGTTTTGGATAAGGGCCGGTTAAGGTTCAACCCCCCAAAAAACCGTGAACCGGCGGTTCCGAACCGCCCAACCAAACCGCGAACCGGAACCGTCTGAACCGTCAGTAAAACCGTTAAAAAACCATCAAAATCATTAGATTTCTAACAGTTTCATTAGAATTAACCGTTACTAATGGAAAGTTGACAAGAAAAGTTGTGTTTTGACTGATTTTTTTGCCAAAATCAGTGAATGAAAATAATAAAAATGTGTTTTTGACAGATTTCTAACAGTTTCATCAGAATTAACCGTTAAAAATCCATCAAAAAATGAACCGTGGAACCGAACCGGAACCGGACCGGAATCGAACCGGAACCGTATTGTGACAACCGGAACCGGAACCGGTGTAACCAAGGGCCGGTTAAGGTTCACATAAAAGCCGAACCGGAACCGGCGGTTCCGAACCGGAACCGTGTTTGGTCATCCCTAAGCGACATGGTGGCCTTGGGTTGTTGGTGTGGCTCGGCGAGGCAGTTGGTGGTGTAGGCGTGTTCGACGATCGGGAGATGACGGCCGGAGAGATGGGGTCGCCGGTGATGTGGAAGGTGCAGTGAAAGCGGAATAGAGAGAGAGAGAGAGAGAGAGAGAGAGAGAGAGAGAGAGCAATTTGGGGTGAAATGGGTTTGATTTCAAGATTGAATTTTGGGGTTTGATTTCAAGATTTAATTTTGGGGTTTCTTCAAGATTGAATTAGGATGGTTGTGATAAAAAAAATTATATTAAAGTTGATATAAATATTAATAAGGGTAAATGGGTCATGTTAACACTTAATTTAGCAAGTTAAGATTTTGTAAGGTTATGGGGCATTTTGAAAATATTGATAGCAATATCTGTTAAAAAACTAACGCTCATAAACTTTTGTTAAACTTTTTAACGATTTCGGTTGGTTTGATTATTTTGTATATAGTACGCATGTTAGATTGGTTGTTTCATTAGTACGCATGTAAATATGTAAAAAGTTGTTAGTACGCAGTTATTTTGGTAGTTTACTCTATTATAAGCCGATGGTGGGGTATAAAAGAGGGTAATTTGTTTTTGGATCACCGTGATATTAATCGTGATTACATCAGCCAATTTTTATTTTATTTTATTTTTTTTCTGTAACAGCCGCATTTACTAAAGTTGTTAGTTAAGCGAGTTGGGAATGAAAAAACTTTTGAGACTATACTCGCTCCGTTTCATGAGAATTGAGACAAAAAAAAGCACAATAATTAAGAGAAAGTAGTGAATGTATGGTGGAAAATGAAGAGATAGAATAAGTGGGGTAAAGAGTAGTGTTGGTTGGATAAAATGAGTGGTGGAAAATGAAAAAAAAGAATTAGTGAGGTTAAATGAGTGGGGTTGGGTGAAGAGGAAGTCTTCGTGAGACGGTCTCACACGTGAGATGGGTCTTGTGAGAGAGAAAATGGGCTTGCCCCGCCCCACCTATAAGGGGCAAACCATTTACTCTAATAAGACCAGTCTCACGCGTGAGACTGTCTCACACAAGTTTTTGTCTTTGTGAATATAAAATATTAGAAAGTTTGTCATTTTGAGCGGTGTCAATTGATTGAGGTGAACCGGATAAAAAGGAAAATAAGTTTCAATTCTGGTGAAATCGGAGGGAGTATATAATGAACCGCCATTGAAGAATCGCTGACTGAGAGTCGAAAGAGAGAGAGAGAGAGAGAGAGAGAGAGAAAAGGCTAGGGCGGTGTTGCGTGGAGGTCGAAATGACGGTGTTGTTGATTAGATTATTAATCACCGCCGCCGTGATTGTTGCGGCAGGATTGTTTTTACGGGTGTACAATACGCCGAGGAGGCTGAGGTCAAAGATGAAGGAGCAAGGAATAAGGGGTCCGCCGGCGAAGCTACTGTTTGGGAATATATTGGAGATAAAGAAGTCCCGAGATGAAGCTGCCGCCGCCATGCCTAAAACCGCCGGAAAACCACCGCCCTCTCACAACCCCGGTGCCCTCGTCCTACCCTTCTTCGATCCCTGGATCAAAACATATGGTAAACTCCTTATTTCTCTCATTTCTTACAGCAACTCCAATCCAATGTATTGAACTAAATTTAGTGCAAAATTGCATCAAATTTTGCACCATTTTTTTTTCTATCTCCAATGTATACGTATTTTTTTGACACATCATCTTTCATGATTCTCATGATTTTACCAACTTTACTCAAAGTTTAATTTTCTTGCATATTGACCACTCCTTTTAAATTATAATTGAGATGATGAAATTCTATTTTTTTTTTGTTTTAACATATTTCAACCAAAATTGTGTCGTATAAGAGTAAAAATAATTTTCATAAATTATTTAAATATTTTCTACGTCCCAAAATAGATATCTAAAAAAGTTTCAATTTTGTGTTTTTATCATTTTTTTTTTATATGCTGTACATTTATTTTGAGATAGAAAAACTATAATTTAATTTGTTTATTTACAGTATTGCAATTTTTAAAATTAGAAGAACTAAAATGTAACAATGAAAGTCTTGCACCAAATTTGGTGCATGTGAATAGTGTTGCACCAAATTTAGTGCAATACTATTCACTTGCACTAAATTTTTGCACTAAATTTTGTGCAAGAATTGTTGCATATTGGAGATGAGAATAGTGGATATTTGATAATTTAGTGCAATTTTTGGTGCACATTGGAGATGCTCTTACTAACTAAAATTGCCCTTCTTTATTTTCTCATATATAAAAAAAATTCTACATTCATCCTAAATGAATGAATGACCAAATTTCATTTAGGGGACATTATGAAACTGTTCTCTCTCTTTTTTGTTTTTGAAAATTAAATGACTTATAAAATATTCTTGTGAGTGTTGTTATTTACTCCTCGAAAGGTATGTTTTTTTCTTTCCAAACTATCATTATATCCACTTTCTAAACACTTAGGGGAAGAGTCTTTTACTTGGGACAAAAGAATCTTGAGGATGAACATTCATTTAGGAGGGAGTGAGTTTAATTTTTGCGATTTGAAACTGTTGCAGTGTCAAATTTGCTGTTAGGGCAGTTAGGCCCCAGCCGTAGGAGGAGATTGCTCTTTTGGATATGGACGACAAAGATTAAAGAGCTAAAAAAAGGTCCCGATGGTAGTCTTTATTCTCAACCGCCCGTATCTATGAAAGACAATCTCCAGTCTCCACCTCAATCCCTACCAACAACTATAGCAGCAACTTTGCGGTTCTAAGTCCCAGTTTCCGTACTTCCTATGTTCCAAAATCAATGTCCATAATTTAACGGATGTAAACAGGTAGATGATCTTAATAGTATCAATTTGTCAAACATAACATTATTTTTATTTCGGTTTATACTGCAGGTGATGTACTAATGTTTGCACTTGGTAACATACAAATATTGCTGGTGAACCAACCTGAAATGGTGAGAGAGATAACCACTTGCACTTCTTTGGATTTGGGAAAGCCGTCTTATCAAGCCAAAGAAAGAGGTTCATTGCTTGGCCAAGGCATTCTAACTTCTAATGGCCCTTATTGGGCTTATCAGAGGAAGATTCTAGCCCCTGAACTATACATGGACAAGGTTAAGGTATGATATATACTCTTATATACATAGTATATATGTGTGTGTGTATTCATCTGTACTGTATGGTCTAATTGTTGATCGTCTAACTGCCCCATGAATGAACTTGTATACTTGCAGAGAATGTTCAACTTGATTACAGATTCAACTAGTATACTGGTAAATTCTTGGAAGAGGCTAATTGAGGCTGAGGGAGGAGTGGCTGATATCGAAATAGACCCTCATATGAGAAGCTTCTCGGGAGATGTGATATCAAGAGCTTGTTTCGGTAGCAACTTTTCAAAGGGAGAAGAGATCTTTCTTAAGCTTAGAGCTCTTCAAGATTCAGCCTCTAAAGTCGCCTTCTTTGGCGGGATTCCTGGCTTGAGGTCAGCCTTTTCTTCTCTAGCTACTTTGAACAAATTGTTAAAGTGCAAGTACTAAATGCGAAATTGTTATTTTTGAGTTGTATCAACTTTCTCATGATAAATAGGAACCACAAGATTGAACTTTATCACCAAATTTACTCTTAATCAAGAGCAAATTTGAAAATTTTGTGGACATTCATTTTGGGACGGAGATGGTAAAATTAAGTAGCATTAGCTACGTCATTTCAGAGATTCAGATGTTTTTCCGTGTATAAGTAGCCTTTGCTACGTTATTTGATTATTTCAGAGATATAGGGTCTGTTTGTTTGGGCTGAATGTGGTCTCTAAACTGCCCAAAAGACAGCCTTTTTGGACCATTAAGAGGCTTCATTCAGCCCAAACAAACAGGCCATTAGCTGGCATTCGTGTCTTAGTTCAGCTATCCTAACAAATAGTATATGGGCAACAGGCATCTTCCTACAAAGAGTAACAGGCTATCATGGGCATTAGAAAAAGAGACCCGTAAGTTAATCTTGGAAGTGGTGAAGGAAAGGAAAGAGGCTGGTTCTGAGCAAGATCTGCTGCAAATGCTTCTTGATAGTGCTCAAAGAAGTGACCGGAGCCAAAATGCGATTGACAACTTCATTGTTGATAACTGCAAGAATATCTACACAGCAGGTTTTGAAACCACCGCGTGTTCAGCTAATTGGTGCTTTATGCTACTGGCAGCATATCCAGAATGGCAAGATCGAGTCCGTGCCGAGGTACTTGAGGTTTGCCAGGGCCAAAATCTTGATAATGACATGGTCCGCAAGATGAAGCTGGTATGCATTTTGACTCTTTCTTTGAAATTTTACTAAACACTCAAATAAAGAAAATGCTTTGAAATTTTACTAAATCTCTAAAAATTGGCCCTCAAAATGACTATTTAGCCATGAGGTTTGGTATGGTTTCGCCTCACTCGCCCCCCTCCATTTGTGAACTTTAATTTTTGATTTACGATGACTATTTCGCCCTTCAATCTTCAAAGTGTCTTTGGAATATACATTGGGTAGATTTCGGGATAAAATAGACATTTCTCATCAATAAAGTTGACAAAAAGGGGGTAGTGAGACGAAACCAAACCTCATAGGGGAACTAAGACTTGTCAAAACCTCAGGGGTGGGCAGGGAAATTAACCCAAATGAGCACAAGCGCGCACACACAATTCTTCTATTTGGATGTGGTAGTAACTAGTAATATATCAATTCGTTGCATATTACAATTTTGGTTTCTGACATGCAGCATGTGTGTTTGAATGATGATTTTGTAGTTGAGCATGGTGATTAACGAGGCACTGCGTCTATATCCACCAGTTGCAGTTGTGTCGAGGGAGGCCTTAAAGGACATGAAATTTGGCAACATAAATGTGCCAAAGGAGGTTAATATATGGACCTTGGTTACATCACTGCACACTGATCCTCAAGTATGGGGACCCGACTCGTACGACTTCAATCCAAACAGGTTTGCGAATGGGATTACGCACGCGTGCACACACCCACACTTGTACATGCCATTTGGGGTCGGTCCAAGAGTTTGTCTCGGGCAGAACTTAGCTATATTGGAACTCAAAATCTTGATTTCGAGTATTTTGTCCAACTTCTCTTTCACTCTCTCCCCGAAATATGTGCACTGCCCAGCCCTGAATTTGGTCTTGGAGCCTGCTTATGGTGTTCATATTTCGGTCAAGGAGCTTGATTGAGGTCAATTTTATCAAGTTTGGAGAACATTAAACAGTTTAGTTCGCGGATAATAACGTTTTTATGTTGCTGTTGTTGTACATTCATGTTTAATTGTGATCTTTATGGTCATTTTCCTTGAAGGTGTGATTAGTCTAATTTGGGTTCAATTGTTTCCGTTTTTCTTTTCTTCTGTTACTCTGTTAAATTTGGTCTTAAAAATCTACGTTGGTTAAGATTTAACCACGTCTTCCCAGCTGTTAAATCAATAATCGACTTTAAAATACCCGTTGTTAAATCAATAGCCGGCTTAAATAACTGTTTTTTTGAAAATGGACACTCATTTAGTGACAGATGGAGTACTATTTGTCTTTAAATAAATATTCCAATTTCATTTAAATGCATATTTTGAAAATCTCTACTTTGTAGACAATTAAATGCATGATCCCATGAATATTCTTGTATTAATTTTTAAAACATTTAGTTTAGCAAGTATAAAAAAATTAGTTTAAAAATTTGGTAAAAATAAACATTCAGGAACTTTAAAAAAATTATTTTGAGACTAAAATTTTTGAAAATGAATATTCATTTAAAAACGAGAGTACATATTAATACTACCATTTAGGCTTGACAAAGACTCATATGCGACGGTC
Source organism: Campanula takesimana (assembly GCA_026119855.1). Classification (NCBI taxonomy): domain Eukaryota; kingdom Viridiplantae; phylum Streptophyta; class Magnoliopsida; order Asterales; family Campanulaceae; genus Campanula; species Campanula takesimana. The sequence goes on along the minus strand of JAOWBW010001275.1, from coordinate 223,795 downwards.
GCACGCTGTGCGGCGGCCGTCTCATATCAGGATTTGTTCCGCTGCTTCTCACACGCACCTGCTCCGCTACAGCCGATCGCCGGATCCAACCCTCCCACTTCCCAGATAGCGACACATGTCATCCTAAAAAAAAAAACCAATAACTTTAAAATGATATATCTTGAGATTTATAAGTCAGATTTTTTTTTTTAAAAAAAAAATGCCGTTGTGTTCGTCTCGGCGAGACGAATAAAACTACATAGGTCATGATATGGTTTGATTTTTTTTTTTAAATATTTTTTTAACATACAAAACAAGTGAGCTGCTCGTCATAATACAATGTAACACTTTCTTATGAAGAAAGTAACAGTTTGGTCTTAAAAAAGTAACACTTTTATTGTAAGATGTAACAGCAGTTTCGCAAATAATATAAACAATTTTTTTTATTAGAAAAAGTAATAATTGAAGTGTAACACAGTGCATATATGATTGTAATATGTTATAGAGAAAACTACCGTCTAGTCCCTCATCCTAAGCCTAATTACCACCTAATCCAACCCAATATTTCCATCTACCATTTAGTCCAAGCTATTTTTTTATTTACCACCTAGTCCATTAAAATTATTAAATCCCGAAACTACCCTACTATAAATGAAACACTACCCCCTCCTCCCTCACGCAATCACACTCACGCACGCACACACACGCTCTCTAACCTTACCTCCGGCGACCCCACCCCTCCCCACCCCCGGCGACCCCACCCCTAACCCCGGCGACCCACCTCACGTCACCGGCGCACCATTTCTTCTCCGTCACCGGCGGGTTTCAAAGCTAACGACAAAGACATCCCGGCGAGTCGATTTCAACCGGCGACCCCACCCCTCCCCTAACCCCGGCGACCCACACCTCCCCAGCCCCGACGACCTTTCTCCCGTCACCGGCGCACCTTTTCTTCTCCGTCACCGGCGAGTCGATTTCAACAGATCTGATTCTCTCTCTTTCAGATATAGATCTATCTCCCTCCATTTCTCTCTCTTCCACCTCCGGCCATCTCCACGTTCCCTCCTCTTCCACATCTGCGATCGGAGTAAATCACCGCTGTTTCAATCGTAGTTGTATGCGTGAACGGAATAGATTTTGCACCGGCCCTTCATCTCCGGTAAACACACCAAGATCTGTTCATGCATTATTTCAAATTTTTGCTTCTCATTCTGTTAGAACTTAGCTAGAATTTGATTTAAAGTACTCCAGCATTCTCTTAAGTTTCATTATGCTTGACATTTATCTCGTTTGTCTCAGTTGGTTTCTTGTTTACCGGAATTTTGTTTTTTAGGAAGAAGCTATTTTAAATAGAAGTGTAGAAGCTGAATTAGAATAGAGGAAAATCATGGCTTTCTTTGAGTAAATACTCCTGTAAATGAAGGAGATGTTGGAAATCATAGCACTGATGAAGCCCAGCCAGTTGAAAGACAGCTCGGTCAATGATGCCATTGACACACCTGCATTCAATCTTAAAGTCAATACTTTGACATACAGTAAAATCACGAAGGCTGAAAAATTGTTTTTTGTTGGTAGTTGTTATTCGAAAAAGTGTGAATTTGTTTTTTGTTGTTCGCAGAAAAATTGTGAATTTGTTCTTGAAAGAATTGTAATTTGTTTTTTGAAACAACTGTGAACTTATTGTTAAAACATTTGTGAACATGTTTTTGGAACAAGTGCGAACTTACAATTGCGTGCTTGTTTTTTGAATAAGTGCGAACTTGTTATTGGAACAATTGCGAACTTACAATTGCGAACTTGTTTTCGAAACAAGTGCGAACTTGTTATTGGAACAATTGCGAACTTACAACTACGAACTTACAATAGTGAACTTGTTCTTGAAAAAAAAAAGTTTTTTTTTTGAAAAATGTGAACTTGTTCTTGAAACAATTGCAAACTTGTTATTGGAACAATTGCGAACTTACAACTATGAACTTGTTCTTGAAAAAAATAGTTTTCTTTTTTTTAAAAAAATGTGAATTTGTTCTTGGAACAAGTTCACATTGCGAACTTACAATTGTGAAATTACAATAGCGAACTTACAACTGTGAATTTTTCTTTAAAAAATATTTTTTTTGAAAAATGTGAATTTGTTCTTGGAATAACTGTAAACTAGTTTTGGAACAACTGTGAACTTATTCTGGAATAACTGTGATTTTGTTCTTGAAAAAAATATTTTTTTTGAAAAATGTGAATTTGTTCTCTAGAGCTGTTAATTTGTTCTTGTAGAAAATGTGAAATTGTTTTTTTATATAAAGAATAATTATTTTTTTCAAAAAAAATAAAATGGACAATTTATTATATAAACAATAATTAATTTTTAAAAATAAAATAAAATGGACACCGGAAAATGGTCGCCGAAGGTGGCTGCCGGAAAAAGGTGGTCGAAGGTGGTCTTAGGAAAAGGTGGCCGGAAGTGGTCGCCGGAAAATTTCGCCGGAAAAGGCACCGGGAAAAGAGGCTGGGGGTGGGCGCCGGAAAAGATGACCGGAAGTGGTCGTCGGAAAAAGGTTGCCGGAAAAAGGTTGCCAGAGGTGGTGGTCGGCCGGAGGTGGTGGCCGGTCGGTCAAAGTTGTTGACCGGTGAGAAGTTGAAAGATTGAGGAGGGAGGGGTAATCATGTAATTTCCAGTCATTTAGTAAGGGCATTCATGCCCTTTTAATATCCCTTGGACTAGGTGGTAATGTTGAAAATACTTTGGACTAGGTGGTAATTTAGATTCTAATGAGGGACTAAATGGGAGTTGCCCCTATGTTATATAGATGAATGCAACAGTTTTATAGAGTAAATGTTACTTTTTTCTTTAAAAAAAGAGTAAAAATTCATGTATACAAGCGGTTTTGTATTTCAATTGAATGTAAACCCTAGAAAAGTGTTCCAATTGAGGGGAAAAAAAGTTATATTCATTTATTATAAAATGCATGTCCGGTTTTGAGCCCGTGCAACCAGCCCAATTGCACAAGGACCAAAAATCTTTGGGGCCCCAAATTTAATATATTTATTATATATATAATTAATACCAAATTATTACACACATGCGTAAGTTGCTGGGCTGGTAAGTCGTTTGCAAGTAGTATCGGCGTACGGAGCTCGATTCCCAGCCATATATATAGCACATTACTGTTTGTTTGTTTTTTTTCTTTCTTCTTTTCTTTTTTTCTTCTTTTCTTCCTGGACTTTTCTTATTTCACTTATGGGCTACTCTTCTTACTTGGGTTTTTTTTTTTTTCTGATTTTCATTTTTGGGCTTCCCTCCCATTCTTTTTTAGTTTAGGCTTTCTTTTATTTTATTTTCAAAAACTTTTTTTTTCTTTCATAAAAAAAACATTATTGCAATCAATTTTAATCGTTTTATTGTGTATTTTTTTAATTACTAAGGCCTCTTTTTTCACATTTAGCACAGGGTCTCTATAATTATTGAGACGAGCCTGATAAAATGTAACATTAGTTTAGTTGTTTAAATTATGTTACCTTTAATCTATTTCAGTAAAATTGTGGTACATTTTTTTGGAAAAAAAAAGTGTTACATTTCTTAATAAAAAGTGTTACTTTTGTTGGCGAGAAAAAAATAATCAAAAAAAAAAAGTGAAAAAAAAAAAAACCGGCTTGGCTGCCTGTGAGCCGTCTCAGGAAAGGCTTGGTAAAATTACGCGAGTGACAAAGCTTTCTTTCCAAAGTTTAACGAAATTCTAACTCTAAAACTCTCTTCTTTATTCTTTCAAAATAAATAAAATAAAATAAAAATAAAAATAAAAATAAAAATCTCTTCTTCATTGATTACATTGTGCATAAATCAATGAACTTTTTGTTAACTTCCGTGCATGGGAGAAAACGAGGTTGACGATGATGACACCCGAGGGTGGGTGACCCATAGTAATGCCAAAACTGAGGCACGTGATTGTGGTTATCGACGTGTATGGATGGCCAACGCCGGTTCCGGTTCGGAACCCGCGGTTCCGATTCGTCATTTTTGTGAACCTTAACCGGCCCTTGGTTACTCCGGTTCCAGTCCTGTTCCACGCACTTTTTTTTTAATCATACAATAATGAATAAACAAGTTAAAAATTATTGAAAAACAAGAGATTTCCGGTCCGGTTCCGGTTCGCAATTTATGTGAACCGTAACCGGCCCGGATGAATGGCGGTTCCGGTTATTCCGGTTCCGGTTCGCCATTCCGGTTCGCCATTTATTCGCCGGTTTGCTCCGGTTCCGTGTTTCTCCGGTCCGGTTTGGCCATCCCTATCGACGTGCATGGTGCCAATTTTTCCACTTGCAGGATTATGAATCTATGTGGATAGGGTTCGGCCGGATTTGTAAATACTCCCTCCGTTTCATAATACATGTCGTTTTAGACTTCTTCACACATATTAAGAAATGCAATTAATACATATTAAAAAGACATATGCCCCTAAAAGTATCCAACTACCTAGGCATTTAAATGCTTATACAAGAAATAGTACACAATTAATGAATAAGGGTATAATAGGTAAACAAGAGTAATTCTTTCTTGTTAATAGTAAAACGTCAAATATTTTGGAACAAAAAATTGCTCCTAAAACATCATGTATTATGAAACGGAGGGAGTAACTGAAAAGTATCGTAAATGTCGGTGTTAATATTACAAAGCGTCAGTCATTCGAACTTGCGTTTATAAATATTGTCACTGACACTTTTCATAAGTATCGGTGGTAGTGTTAAAAAGGGTTAGCAATCTACACTAACACTAATAAACATTGCTACTTACACTTATCAAAAGTGCCAGTGGTAGTGTTAATAAGTGCCATGGTAATTGGCTGGCATTACAAAAATGTCACCACACCATTTTAAAAAAGACGTTTTACACAGATTTAGGAAAGAACACGGTTTTCCCCGTTTTTCACTTAATTTGGTCTATTTATAATCCATTAAAAATAAAATTAATTCCAAACTAAATATCAAAAAGAGGATGGATTGGTCACAAAACTTCAAGTCTTCAACGCATGAACAATTCTATATCCCTACTGTCGTAAAAGATCAATGTTATTGGGAAAATGCTCACAAAATTTGAGTCATAAAATGAGTTGTTAAAGCATTGGTTGGATGTTTAATTAGCCATCAATGGGGTTTACAAACACAACATTCAATCATGCTTAAAAGATCAATTTGTAACCCAAATTTTGTAAGGTTTTTCGTGACTCTAATATTACTCATCTTAAAAACATGTTCTCACTTTGTGACTTTGTCACCTTGATTGAATTCGAACAATAATTCATGAAACGTTAATCATCCAATTGAACTCTAAAATTTATGATTGTTATGCCATTGAAGATAATAATAGCTCACAATTTTTATAACGATTTGCTTTTTCTATTTCATAATAACTTGCATGATTTTGTTCTAATATGAGAGTTAAGAAAAGCATATATATATTCAGAAGTATTATGAACGGGAAAAGAGTTGTGTGTATGATGATTTAAGAGTTAGACTCAGAGTTTAACTGTGTGAGTATAACAGCTAAAATATGGTAAATAACAATAAATAAAAAATTGGATATTTTAGGAAACTAAACTTACTAATAGAACACTAAAAATATAGGTGCAAATATGGTAGTTAGGGAATACTCTTATTTTCTAAAATAATACTCTCTACGTCCCATTTTAAACTTCAAAAATTTTCATTTGGATGTCCCATTTTAAACTTCAAAACCTAAAAATGAAAGTTTTTTATACTTCTTTATTTGTGGACTCCACATGTCATACTTACAATAATCACCCATGCATTAACTATTTCCTACCCCACTTTCTCTCTCCTACCAAACTATCTACACTCACAACAAATCTCATTTTTCTTAATTCTTGAACCCAAAAGTTTTTTGAAGTTTAAATTGGGACGGAGGGAGTGTATATACTCCCTCCGACTCAACTCAGGTTAGTGTTTCCTTTTCCGTCCGTCCCAACTCCCAAGTTAGTGTGAACTGCCCAAAAATAGCAAAAAATCTTTACTATTCATTCCACTAATTCTCCCTCATATTTTACTTTTACACTCACAACATTAATCAACTTACTATTCATCCCACTCATTCTCTCTCCTGTTTATTTTTTTATACTCACAAACACCTCCTTCTACTATTTATCTCTCCTACTCGTCCTTAATTTGCGTGCCCAATTTGTATACTCCCTCTGTCCCACCCGAATTAGGTTTTTTTGGTTGGGCACGGGGATTAAGAAAAAAATGTTAGTGGAGTATGTGTTGTGAGTATGAAAAGTAAAGTAGGAGAGAGAAAGTGGGGTAAAGAATAATGAGTGGAAAATTGTTGTGAGTGTGAATGTGAGTCCCATTAAATAAAACACTTCCATTTTTGGGTTGTCCTAATTCGAATGAGACATCAAAAATGAAAATTTGTCTTAATTAATTCAAGTGAGACAGAGAGAGTGTATATATACTATATATATACCAAAGAGCTCTAGCTCAACTAGTATCGAGGGTTAGCTTCCTATATGGAGGTCACGAGTTCGAACCCCGTTAGGGACATTTGTGTAGCCTATTTATAGGCCTAGCTGTAGCCTTCTTCACGGCCATTTGATCAGTGGCGGATCTAGGATTTTCAACCACCGGGTGCACAATTTACACTAAATAACTCTATACCAAAATTTTTTAAAACGTAATTATATTCAAGTACATAATTAAGTATATAAGTTCAAAACAATTGTCTCATAAAAGAAAACAAGTACACAATTTACACTAAATAACTTGAACTTTTCCTTTTACTAAGTTCACATCCCTTCTAGTTAAATTACCACTCTAATTAATTTTTTTGGGGGTGCACTTAGTAAAAAAAAAAAAAAAAATTTAGTTAAAAAATTTGGGTTGACCGGGTGCATGTGTACCCCCTGTTTACACGTAAGATCCGCCCATATTTGATGCCCATGGGCAATTTATCTATCATTAATAAAAAATATATATACTGTATACTATATGTATATATATAGAGAGAGAGAGAGTGTGGGGAGTGAGTGAAAACATGGAGGTCCAAATAAGGGTGTTGATCAAACTAATAATCTCCGGCGTCGTCATAGTTGGGTTGGGAGTTTTATTGCGGGTGTACAATACGGCGGTGGTGAAGCCGAGGCGGCTGAGGTCAAAGCTGAAAGAGCAAGGAGTAAGTGGTCCACCGCCGAAGCTACTGTTTGGGAATATATTGGAGATAAAGAAATCCCGAGATGCTGCTGCGGCGGCCATGCCCAAAACCGCCGGGAAACCACCGCCCTCTCACAACCCCGGTGCCCTTGTCATACCCTTCTTCGATCCCTGGATCAAACAATATGGTACTCCCTCCATCTCTGAATCAATCTTTATCACGCTTTCTTACAAAATATTACTCCCTCCGTCTCAAAATAGATGTTGTTTTGAGAGTTAATTTTTGTCTCAAAATACAAATAATTGTCGTTTCACTATTTTCAAAGTTTTTTTTTTATTCTATACCAATTATACCCTTAATAATGATAGTGAACTATTTCTTACCTAACCATTTAATCACCTAGGTAGTTGAATTAATTTAGGGGTATTTGAGACTTTTTCACATGCATTAATGACATTTCTTAATATGTACTCCCTCAATTTCAAAATAGATGTCGTTTCAACCACTTTACACATATTAATAAATACAATTAATGTATGTGAAAAAGTCTTATATACCCCTAAAGTAATGCAATTAGCTAGGCAATTAAATAACTGTTTAAGAGATAGTTCACTATCATTAATAAGGGTAGAGTTGGTATACAACAACAAAATAGCCTTGAAAATAGTAAAACGACATGTATTTTGAGACAAAAATTAACTCTCAAAACGACATCTATTTTGAGACGGAGGGAGTATTAAACACTTCAAAACGACATTTATTTTATTTTGAGATGGTGGGAGTAAAAAATACTCATCCCGTCCCAAAATAATCTTCATACTTTTTAGGTGCTTACTAAAATGAAACTTTGAGCAATAAATTTAAGTTGAGTTAATTAGCCTAATGAAAATCTAGTACTTGTTATATATAGACCATTATCAATACTATCAATAACAAGTTTTAGATTTTTATTAGTATAATTAAATTAACCTAAGATTATTGCTCAAAGTTCCTTCGTAGTAATGTTCAAAAAAGTATTAAGATCATTTTGGGACGGATGGAGTATAAAAAAATTCAAAGGAATTCATAGCTCCGTTTTTTGGGAAGTTACTGAACTACTTCCTCTTCCTTTCCTTCTGTTTCATAACAAATTGCACTATTTTTTTATGATACGAAAATTGAGGAGACAGTATATATATAAGTATATTCAAAAACATTATGAATGTGGAAGAAATTTATCAGTTAGCCACCCGAAAAAAGAAATTAGTGCAAAATGTTACGGGATATAAAGATATGGAGGAGTATATTTATTCTGTTATCAGAGTGAGCACAACCTAAACTGAATGCAAAGATATGATACAAACTTTTAGGAGGTAGTACTTAGTAATTAAAAAAAAATAAAGGGAGGATAAATTTGTTTAGTTTTTTCACTATGGTTTTAACTGCAGGTGATGTTTTTATGTTTGCACTTGGTAACATACAAATACTGCTGGTGAACCAACCTGAAATGGTGAGAGAGATAACCACTTGCACTTCTTTGGACTTGGGAAAGCCATCTTACCAAGCCAGAGAGAGAGGTTCGTTGCTTGGCCAAGGCATTCTGACTTCTAATGGCCCTTATTGGGCTTATCAGAGGAAGATTCTTGCCCCTGAACTATACATGGACAAGGTTAAGGTATGTTATATACATATGATGCATGGTCAGTTTGGTTTGATGCGCGTAAATCAACTGGTTCGGGGTTGTTTATGTCTCGTGTTCTAGTTCTGCGAATACATATCTATATTAATACGATCTCGTACTTTGTATATATGTATACTTTGTAGGGAATGTTAAACTTGATTACAGATTCAGCTAGTATATTGGTGCGCTCCTGGAAGAGGCTAATTGAGGCTGAGGGAGGGGTAGCTGATATTGAAATCGACCCTCATATGAGAAGCTTCTCGGGAGATGTGATAGCAAGAGCTTGTTTCGGTAGCAACTTTTCAAAGGGAGAAGAAATTTTTGTGAAGCTTAGAGCTCTCCAAATGGCTGCATCTAAGACATCTTTGTCGTTCAAAATTCCAGGCCTCAAGTGATCATCACCTTAATTTCTTCTCTACTTTAAAATCGTACGATTCAACCTTGTCAATAATAATTATTTGTTGTTTTTAACGCGATTTATTTATACAGGCATCTTCCTACCAAGAGTAACAGGGAAACATGGGGGTTAGAAAAGGAGACGCGTAGACTGATCTTGGAGGTAGTGAAGGAAAGAGAAGAGTCTGCAGGTTATGAGCAAGATTTACTGCAAATGCTTCTTGATGGCGCTCAAAGATGTCAAGACCAAAGCCAAGATGGAATTGACCGCTTCATTGTTGACAATTGCAAAAATATCTATATAGCTGGTTTCGAGACCACGGCTTGTTCGGCTACATGGTGCCTTATGCTATTGGCAGCATACCCAGAATGGCAAGATCGTGCTCGTGCAGAGGTTCTTGAAGTTTGTCAGGGCCGAATACCAGATAATAATATGGTCCGTAAGATGAAGCTGGTAAGGACACACATACACATTTTCTTGAATATATATATTGGTTGTGAGCGTGGCGGATCTAGGACAGTTTCCAAGTGGGTGCACAAATTACACTATAATGCTTCAAAATATGATTGTTAAAAAAATGCTTGTTGTGGGACTTGATCCCACAACTAAAGGGTAAAAAGTCTTGGATTTTAACAACTAAACTAGATGTACCATTTGATTTAGTGGGTGCACATGCACCCATTTGAACAGGTGTGGATCCGTCCCCTGTGCGATACAAATTTTAGTTTAAAAATTCTGAGACCATGTAAGCTAATTTGAATGGTGATTATGTAGATGAGCATGGTGATAAACGAGGCATTGCGTCTATATCCACCAGTTGCGGTTGTGTCGAGGGAGGCCTTAAAGGACATGAAATTTGGCAACATAAATGTGCCAAAGGAGGTGAATATATGGACCTTGGTTACATCACTACACACTGATCCTCAAGTATGGGGACCCGACTCGTACGAGTTTAATCCAGACAGGTTTGCGAATGGGATTACGCACGCTTGCACGCACCCACACTTGTACATGCCATTTGGGGTCGGTCCACGAGTTTGCCTCGGGCAGAACTTAGCAATTATGGAACTTAAGATCTTGATTTCGATCATTTTGTCCAACTTCTCGTTCACTCTCTCCCCGAAATATGTGCACTGCCCGACACTGCATTTGGTGTTAGAGCCTGCTCATGGTGTTCATCTTTTGGTGAAGGAGCTTTGATTGAGTTAGTGTCTTGGCCGGAGTTGAATTGCAGAAATAGGATGCTATATTTCAGCTTTAAAATCACCTTTTGTTGTTCTACGTCCCTTCATTTTTCATTTGTCATCCCATCTTTTGTTATGCTCTACGTTCGTTCAAGCTTGTTTCTTTCACTTTTACTTTTATTATTTTTCCCAATAAAATTAGAATTAGTTGTACTCCAACAACGGACTCATTTCAGACACACTAGTTAATGAGGTTGGTTAAATTTGACGGAAATGTTGTTGTTGCGGTCTATGTAGTATTATACTTGTTAAATATTTAATGAATTTGTGTGCGTGAGTGAGGGGCGTGTTGGAGCAATTATCCTATATCGAGAATTAACTAGCAAACCAAGTGTTACCATGTTCATGCAACTCCGAATCCTCAAACCCAATCTTATTGAAATTATTTGATCAGTCCACTACATTCCATGATCTCATTTTATACTAATATCAACACTAATTTAATTTGGGCACCAAGCATGAGGCATACATATAAAAAGAAATAGATAACTTCAGGGATGCTTAATGTATCTTTAATTCAAGTCTCCCTATCTTAGTTGATTATTTAACGCTGAAAAGATAATAACACAATCCCGAAGTTGTAGCGATATTCCACTGAGAATCAAAAAATGTCAGAGATCTTGTTACATTATACTCCTTCCCTCTTTTTCTTTACGAAAATAAATGTTACTAGTACATTTTATTATTTTAATTTTATTTAAAATAAATATCATATTTATAAATTAGCAACCGTTTTTTGCCTTAGTACCACTCATTTTTTTTTTGCCTTAGTAGCACTCTTTTTTTTTTTTTTTTTTTGCCTTAGTAGCAACCGTTTTTTGCCTTAGTAGCACTCAATTTTTTTCCCCTTCGGCTTAACAGCCCTCTTTTTTTTTTCTTCCGGCTTAACAGCCCTTTTTTTTTTTTTTTTCTTTTCCGGCTTCTCTGCCACTTACCCCATCTCATGGCCACCGATCTCATCATTCTTCCAGCGTAAAATCGTCATTGTGACGTGGTTGGAACGTAAAGTCAACATCAATGCAACATCATACAAGACCGGGATCACATCAACGCAAACTTTCAAGATTGGACTCTCCTATCGGTCGTCCATCTTGTAGGGGCATATTAAAGAATATTAAATATTCCTAGCACATATTGTAATTACCAAACATAGAGATTGTATCTTATACATCAAGTTAGATTATTCTAGAGTATTACTTTCCTTATTGTATTAGTTGTAACGACCTCAAAACCCGTCCCTATTTATTTTATATTTTTGGGGATTTTAATTTGACATTATATGTGCATTTTATGTGTTACATCATAATTTATGACTTGCACATATTGTATGATTAAATGTGCTATTTACTTAGTTAGTAGTAATAATGATTAAGGAAGTTAAATGATTAAGTTGAAACTTTAGGGTCCTTGTTGAAAATATAAGTTTAGGGGTTAAAGTGTTAAAAACGGAAGTTAGGTGACTAAAGTATAAAAATGAGGTAAAAAAATCTTTATAACTTATCTTCTTCTCCCTCTTTCTCTGTGATTCATTATGATGAGCATTTCTCTCGTACTTTCCTAGGTTAGGAGAAAAAGGTAAGTTCAACCCATTTCGATTTAATTCTTTTTATTTACTTATCCGTTTTAAAAACTAATTATATAAAAATGATCAGGGCGTTGAGTAGGTCATTTCTACCCGATCAAATATTATTTTCTCGATACTTTTTCCGGAAATAGGGAAGTTACTAATTCCCTTTTAAATGTTAAAATGGTCATATATGTTATACTTGATACTTGTACTTGTTAATTTTGTGATTTGGATAATTTTTGTGATACTTGTAATTTTGGGACAAAGGGAGTATTCACCTTCTGTATAGGAATGAAGAGTTAAATTGAAAGTAATGTTTTGGGGTGGTTGTTGCACTATTGATAATAGTATACTCCCTCCGTCCCTATTTACTTTACAAAAATTGCTATTTTGGGTGTCCCTATTTACATTACAAAATCCCAAAAAGGAAACTTTTAAACATTTTTTAAATAGTGGGACCCACTTGTCATACTCACAACAACTATCCACTTACTTTTCTCTACCCACTTTCTCTCTCCCACTCAACTATCTACACTCACAACACATCAACTTTACAATAATTTTCTTAATCTTTGTGCAAAGCCTCATTTTTGTAAGGTAAATAGGGACAGAGGGAGTAAGTGTTAGTAAGTTATACTCCTACGCGTGGGACGGATGAATTTGGCTTGCAGGAGAAATTTGGGAATTTTGGCTCATGGGCGACCGCCCAGAATGGGTTTGGGCGACCGCCCACAACTATTGAAAGGTTTGGTCTGGAACAGAGTATTTTGGGCGACCGCCCAGTCTGGTTTTGGGCGACCGCCCATAATTGCTGAAATGTTGAGTTGTTCCAATCCAAGTGATTTAGAGTTCAGTCTTGGTCTAGGTCTTAGGTGATATCCTAGAGTACCTAGAGGGTTGTTGTGGAACACCCTAGTGTTTGAAATTGGTTTCTTTGTGAACATAAGAGTTGTGAAATTTGACTGAATGTTAATTGGATATAGTTGAACAACCTTTGATGTGGTTTGGATTGGTTCATCTTTGTGATGTGTTTGGCTTGGTTCCCTACTTTTGAATCATTGCCCCGGTTGTTGTTTAAGCAAGTATTTATTAGAGTGCTTTGTTTGAAAGTCCAGCTGGTTTTGTGTTATCGAGTGGAGGTGGAAAGGATTATAGTGGCACACAGTCAAGTTCACTATAAGGCTTTTCCACTAGACCTTTTTTGCAATCGAGTGGAGGTGGAAAGAATTATAGTGACACACAGCCAAGTTCACTATAAGGCTTTTCCACTGGACCTATTTTCCCCAGTCCAGATTGGCCTTGGATGGGATGAGTTAGCTCCCTCGAGTGAGCATTTGGGTTATGACTTTGTGTCATATTTTCCCTGTTGTTATTTTGGTTCTTATGGTTATGGTTTTGTTTTCGGGATCCCGGATTCAGCTCTTTGATGCTGCTCAGTTGATACCTCTCAGATGGTTATATGTTTGATTCGAGAACCTTGGCTAATGTTCTTTCGGTAAACCTTGACTAAGTATCCACTTATGAGTGTTTTATTCCGCCTTACGTGTGGAAAGATGAGTTGGCTTTACCTATCATGTTATGTGCTATGTGAATGTTTATTGACATTGTTCAATTCCGAGTATCATTTCAGCATGTAACGTAGTTGCATTTTAGTAGCTTACTGAGATTCATTCTCACCCCTTATTTGTTTACTTTTTTAGATAAAGGCGAGTCCAGGGGATAGGACACTTTGGCACGGGAGGACGTTAAAGTGGTAAGAGTTGGGATTTGTTTTGTAAAGGCTACATTACATAGATGTAATACCTTTTGGGTAGAGTTTCCGTGACTTCATCATTTTGTAACACCATTATTTTGGATAATGTTGGTGTATGTACATTTGTATAAAAGTTTGTAAGCCTTCGGGCTAAGTACTTTCGTTTGTGAAAGAGTTTGTTTGAAAGTTAAATGAAGTCTTTGAACTTCAAGTGTGGATTTTGTTAAACTTTATGAAAGTACATTTCGAAATTTTTTCTAAAAGTGTTTTATAACGTCTTCCAATCGTGTCCCGAGCGTGGGGCCAAGTAGGACCATGGGTCGGGGGCGCGACATTAGTTTTCCTAATTAGATTAGGACTCTAGAATACTCATTGTAACCCTATATATATGTATTGCTAGTATCAATAATACTTGAGTCATTCATACAATATTATTTGAGTCTTTCATATCAATTATCTCTCTCCATGTATGATTGGCTCCGACTATCTCTTTCTCTAATCCTTGACAGGGTGTTGGGCAACAAGGAATAGTTTGACCAAGTGTTTTCAATGTACTCCAAAATGACAATTGATTCACATATTGGTTTGCCACCATGAACAAGCACTGGAATTTTCTTGTGAACTGGGTTGTAGTTTAGATGCAAATCGCTTTTATTAGAGAGGTCTTCTTCTATGTATTCATATGATATGTGCTTTAGCTTCAGACCCCAAATTACTCTGTAGCAAAAGGGACTAGCCCATGCTCCATGTAATTTCAGATCTCCCATTTTTATTTATTATTTTTTGATGAATTTGAGTCCATAATCTCTCTCCAGTAGCTCATTTTATAGTTATGATAATTAACATTACTTTTACTTGGGCACCAAGCATGAGGCTTATTAAGGCAATACTACTAACCACAAGTTTTCAATTCAACCGGGGTTAGTACCAAAAATAATAATTAATGGGGTAGATTAAAATAAGTTTACGTTGAATTCAAAGATAAATTTGGCTTTTGTTTATCTCAACACGGGACCTTGTTTGATATTTTATTTTATTTTTTGTACTTCAGCTTGTTCCAAAATAAAATGTTCATTTTTTAAAGTATTATGTTACTTTTTCCTCTTCTTCTGTCCCAAAACGAGTGCTTATATAAAAAAAATATCATTTTAAAAAAAAAAATCATTTTGAAACAGGATAGTATTCCCTCTGTCCCAGAATGATAGTCCTCCTATTTTCATGGGTTTTACGAATGAACTTTGAGTAATAATTAAGGATACTTTTAATTATTCTAATAAAATTTTTGAAATTGTTCTTGAGACACCATTATAAATACTATTAATATCAATTTTTAGATTCACATTAATATAATTATAAGTAGCATTTATAACTGCTCAAAGTTCCCTCGTAGTAACAACGAAAAAATGTGGACTATTTTTCTGAGACGGAGGGAGTATTAATTAAGAATAAATGGAGGAGTATTAATATTGGGACAGAGATAATACCTTCTTTTTTTGTAGTTGCTTGAAGGAATCACGTAAAAGGATCAAAACTGAAATCCCACATTTTGTGAATCAACGAGTCTATTTCTAGACCACTTTAGAAGTGTATTTTCCTTTATTCAACGTGATCATTTTTCTGCCCTTCTTCGTGTAACTTTTGTTCGAAAATAAATATTGCCGAAACAATTAATATTCAGTATAATAAGGCATCTTTTTGTTTAGTTGGAATACTCACATGAAACTAAAGGAGTTGCACAATCAACAAATCCGTTAAAATTAAAATTTTAATGTTTGTTACCAACAATCAACAAATCCGTTAAAATTAAAATTTTAATGTTTGTTACCAAGAAGTAAAGATTTGTGAACGCGAGAATATTAGTACAATGATAAAATTTAACGAAACAAAGTGCGGTAGCAAATGCACAGGTAGACCCAAAATACAGTCGCAAATTTAATAGTTACTGCATCCAAAAGCAGTGGCAAGCCACGTTGACCTAATGGGGGACCCCCTTCATTTTTGGAGTGTGTCAATTTTAATACTTCCAAATTTTTTAATTTTTTTTTTCCGAAAGAAATACTTCCAACAATGGACTCATTTTAGACACACTAGATAATGAGGTTGGTTATATTTAATGAATTTAACACATAATTTAACGAATGTGATAAAAACCCATTTGAATATCAACAATTTAGTTAATTCATCTTTTTATCTAAGAATCTCAATCTACAATAGTGACTTAAAATCCAAACTTCTCAGTCTTATGAAAAACCTGTTTTACATTAAAAGATTATGTTTTACATTAAGAGATGAAAAAAAGTTTTACACTAAAACGAGTGTAAAACAATTTTTTTCTCCAGATTTTCACTCATATCACATGCATAATTAAGCTTGATTCCCGAATTACTATAGCAAAGGGGAATAGACCATGTTCCATGCAACTTAGTATAATTTAATCATTGTACATGCAATGTACAAACAAGAAAAACACATTTTTTTTAAGAAATTAACAAGTTAACTGCGATATTTATTTTGAAACGGATGAAGTAATGACCAAATTTTAAACGTAGGATGTTTACTGCTGTAGGCGAAACAGTGGTTACATGTGCATATATGATGTAGCAATTCCAGTCCAGATCCGGTTGTAATGGTCATAATGGGACATACTTTAACATAAAGTCAACTAATCCAGCTAGTTTCAAACATTAATTTGGATTCCATTTTTCTACCGCAAATAAAAATATTCACCATGTAGATGCCATTATCATGTGACAAATTTTGAACTGATCAGTTGATGATTTGTTCAACATACATATCTATATTATAAAACACATTGGATTTAACTGTTTTCTAAAAATACATAAAGAAGGGCTGAGATTGCTCCTTCTGCCAAGATCCAACAGTGTGGAATCTGCAGGGGGAAACTATCGACATTGTTACCGTCCGAACAATGGATGATATCGAGGATAATGGGTTGTCGCAAAGTCTCAAGCTTCCCATTCGGAATTGATGCTCCGCTCAGGATGACTCGGATTGGCCTTCGCTCAAGTTCTTCAATAATTCGGCTCTCTATCGGTATCTATGGATCAATTTATGCCAATTTTTTTTTCTTGCTCTCGACCTCTGTTATTTTGAGGCAATCTTTTGTTGTTTTTTTTTGGGATATGTTTGTATGTTACTTGTGTTGGGGTATCAACCCAAGTCCCACATCGGCAATTGAATGAAGAATTGCCTAGTTTATAAATGTGTCCACCCACTCCATTAGTATGAGGCCTTTTGGGAGATGACCCAAAAACAAATCCGTGCGGGCTGGGCCCAGAGCGGACAATATCATACTAGTGTGGAGTGGTGGGGGTGGTCGCGGTCCCAACAACTTGGCCATATAAACTTAGAGCAGGGCTGCTCCAAACCTACCTGTACTATAGTTGAATGGGATCTCATATTGATGATAATTCGGGTGTCTTTTGTCATGCTTCTCTGACCTGCTTACAAATTAGGCTATTAATTGATGCTGCTGTTTTTATCATGTTTCTGAGTATGAACTAAGTCAACAAAAGCTCGGTGAATTATGATTACAACTGTTTGTGGGCTGAATTATGATTTATAAATCCTATGTTTTTAGAGTTTAACTGCACTGTTGATTCCAAGTGACTCCGGACCAATGTGTCAATCACCATGAGCCTCAGTTACTTAATTCTTCTCTGCATAGCATCATCTTTCATTGCTTAGATGAGTTATTCTAGACTATATGGAACTTTTCTTGGTGAGCAATGCTTGGGATCAACCAGAAAGAAAATCTTTGACTCCCGAATGACGCTCTCGAATTGCCCGCTCACACATCATTTAGAGTCAGAAGACATTTTGTAATAGCAATTTTTTTTTTTTTTTTTTTTTTTGGTGGAATTTCTTGAGTGTTATTGGCTTAATTACACATTGTTCAATCCGAGCAACCACTCTTCTTTTAGGAAGATCTAATTTGTCTCTTTTAGGATGATGTAATTTGTCTGGGGAGTATAGATTGGCCAACATTATTGGATTCATGCTGAAGGGATTTGTAGGTTTCTTTGTCAAGCTCATCTTCATCTTTGGATTTATTTAAAAAAGTATTGAGGAGTGAAGTTTAAAAAAGTATTGGAGATTATGGGGAGCCATTTTTTAAACAGTTTTGATTTTCGGTTCAAGAAAAAAGAAGAAGGATTTGCTTTTTCCTTCCACTGCCTCTGTTTCCATTTTTTTTTAATGTTTGGTTTTCAATTTAATTTGATGCTAGGCGTAGAATTCAGGTTCACAGTTCCACTATTTTGGGAATCAGGCATGATTCTGATTGATATTTGTGTAGTGAGTAGAGAGAAAATGCATACTAAGAGTCCAGGACAAGTTTTCAGTGTTTCAAGGTGTTTTATTTAGTTCATTGACCAAGTCTTTAAGCTTTTTTGATTTTGTGTATCCGTATAATATTTTTAGCAATTGGTCACAATACATTCACACATATGGCCTAGGTTGCTGTTTCATTTTCATCATTTTGTTGATTGTGCAGAAGTTGCAGTTTGGGAATTGGCCTGATTGCCTTCGATTTCCACAGATGTGCTGTTTGTGATCTTGATCTTCTAGGATGCAACAGAGAATGTTTCTCAGTTGTAATAATTTACATCATATGCTATTGTCATTCAATTTATTTTCATGGGGACTTAATCTTATATAATGCATTCATAGCATGGCATGTGTAAATAATGCTATTAGCTTAAGTTAAACATGCTCAAGTTCAGTTTCTTTTAGTTAGTCTATTTATGTTGAAGGTTTCATTTTATAGTTTTCTGGTAACAATACACTTCAATCCATGTGTCTAAAATACATTTGAAACTTTTAATGGGACGAAGAAAGTAGACACACACACACACACACATACATATATATACTATATGATTCCAACTTAAAGTCCTTAATACTCAATTAATAACTTAATACATTTTTATATTTCATCTGCTACTATATTCTTTTAAGTCTTTTCTTAAGTTTTTGTGATTATCTAAATGTATTCATATGTTGCTCCTCATGATATTGTATTGTTTGTGTCTACTAAAATGAGTAGTTAGAAAAATTATCAAACTTCATATTTTGTGTGAAATCAGCAAGTGTAGTTAATTTTTGTTTTTTGTCTGCTTTTTGAGCAAACAAATTCATTCACTCTATCCGTCCGATTTCCCCAACTCAGTTTAATCCTAAACTGTGCTTTTAGTTCCATTGGTAAATATAAATGTGTTTTTTTTTTTAACAGCTTTTATCGTTCCTGTTTTAAAGTTTCTTTTACTCTTCTTCTTCTGCTTCTCAAGTTTCCAAATTGCAATAAGAGTCAGGCTACGGCCTACAGTCTTCAGATGTTGTGCCTGCAAGGTGTTTTTTTCTGTTTGTTTTTCAACTTTGCTCATGTCAGGGAGGTTTGAAGAGTTCATTTTTAATTCTAAGTTTTATCAACAGAAAAGTTGTGAGTAGGGCAAAACAAGATCAGACTGTTAAAAGTGGTAAGGGAGATTTCCATGTAGTTCGAGTCGATTTTTATTTTTTTAATTTTTTTAAGGGATTAGAAGCTCTTAAAATTATGATGATGTTGTAGAAAGTCATATGGGTGATGATTTTGTGTCTTTATTTTTGTTTATACTTTTTAGTTTTACTTTTAGTTCCCTTTGTAAGTTTGCGAGATTAACTTAATTTGTAGAATTTCTAATGGGAAGCAAATATGACCCGTGCCTTGGCACTAAGATCATTTTTATGCAGTGGAATGAGTAATATGATTTGATTTTCAAGAAATTGGGAGAGCTTTCAGTAGTGTTCATCTTTCAATTTTCTCATTTTATGCACAGAAGTAATGTCACCGTGCCATAAGTATGGGCACAAGTACTGGTCTGTATTATAAAACACATAAGAAAAAACTGTCATCTAAAAATACATAAAGAGTGGCTGAGATTTGTTCTTAACTGCCACCATCCAATGGCTACCATTTTTTTTTAAATTATTTTCCTGCTTTTATTTCGCCAGTTGAGATTAGTTCTCAAAAATTTATCAAACGGCTGTGGTTTGACGGTTTCCAAAAGCGTTTAACCTTTTCTTCTCCGGCGTTGGAATTATCCCCACCCAATCGATCATGCCTCTCCTAGGAAAATCGGTACTTGATTTTATTTTATTTTGCGATGCTCCTGCAATACGATCCTATTTTGATTCTTAACCCAGTCAAAATCGTTTTTTGTTTCCAACGGCTGTTGATTCTTTTGAAATCCCCTGTATGTTTATTCAGAGGTAGCGTTTGACGATCGTGAAGGGTGTTTTAATTGTTTGGTGTCACATGGATATTACATACCAATGGGAATGTAATTGTGATTGGGGCTTAGCCTGCAGGCAATTTGGTTATAGAGTGTAGAAACTGAGCTGGCCAGACACCTTTGTACAATGAAAATAGAGGGAGAGAATAAGTTTGTTGGTATGGATTTCGGTGGGGAATTATGGCTAGGCAGTTGTTATATTCACTTCATAAGGTTAGGGATAATTGTTCCTGATGTTGATACAAAAGTTGAGAATTTCTTTTTGGCCAGCTTCTAGGCAAGTAGGCTTAGGCAATTGTATTTTTCATTTCGATTCTCCGTGGTTTTGTAATTTCTTTGGGGAAAGTGTAGTGGATGAATGGGTTAAATTTGTGTTCATTTGTTATTTGATGCATTTGTATTTTCCATTTTGATTCTCTGTATTTTTGTAATTTCATTTGAGAAAGGGTAGGGGAGAAATGGGGTTGATCTTGATTGTCATTTGTGATTTTTTTTTTTTTTTTTTTGGTTGAATGTCACATTGGTGTTTTTTTGTTTTTTACTTTTGTTCAGTTTAAGCCCTAGGTTTTGAGTTTTTCTTAGTGTTCGGGAGAACCAGAGAAGCTGAGTTACATCAAGACAGGTTGTTAAGTGAACGACATAAACCGACTTGGTTAAATGAGACTCATACATTCTGGGCTCACACCCCTGAGGCCCATTAACGAAGCCCACCTTCTCGGAGGCCGACATCCAGCAGGCAGACCTTGCCTAGGCCGAGTTCCAATAGGCCCGATCCCTAGCCGGCTTCCGTGACAAAGCCGAGACAGATGACGGGACGACTTACACCATATGTCTCCTTCTATCAGGAATCCACTTATAGAGTTATACTACAACTCTAAAATTGAGAGCCCTTATCCAAACAAGGATAACTCTCCTATCAGATAACAGGGCTTAATCCATCCTTATCAGGAGTCTATCTCCAAGGAATATGAGTCCTACATCACCACGGGCTTCCTGGCTTTCTGGACAAGTCAGAACTCATACACCCACGCCTATAAAAACAGGTCCTCTACACAGGAACGGGTAACGAACTCTTGGGCCCTAACTAGTCCATTGATTTCTCTCTTCACAGATCACCCGAATTCTTACTCTCACGCCGGAGGGCCTTCGCCGGTGAAGCCCCGGCTAGTTCACGTTTTTTCATTGTGTGCAGATTCCGGACACGAAGATATTCTTTGTTGGGATTATCCGAACCAATAGACGGAGGGCTGATTCAACACGTTTCGTGCAGCATCAGTTTGGTTCCATTGCCGGGAAACGTTGTTTGAAGAACTCTTCCATTCGGAAAACTGCAAATTCATCATGTCCAAAGTCCTTACTGACGGACAGGAAGCGAGCGTCACTCCCGACGCTAGCCGGAATCCGCCGCCGCCGAACATGGCAAACAATAATGCGCTGAATCAAGGTCTCCCTCCCCCCCCCCTCCGGGACATGGAATGCACACTCGCTCCAGAGGCCCGCCACCTGAGATTACTCATCAGTATGGGCGACGGAGGCGAACTGTATCACGTCCTCTACCTACCGAAGCTGGCCCATCTAGGCCCTCCCTCATTGATCGAAGGGTATTGCTATAACAGAACCTCACTACCCTTCAGCAATTAGCTGATGCCCAGCGAGCTCTCTTGGAATTCGACCCGGATCACTCCCTAGCTCCTTTCATTCAACCGACTGACAATAGAGAGGTCAGGGGAGACGGCGAGAGAAGCGAACGTAGGGAAGACCTTCCAGCTGATGGCAGAAGTCGTCAGGATCCACCTGCACCTCCCCGAAGGAATCGAGCCGCCCCACCTAGACGAGATCCACCTCGTCGCACTCCGCCGAGACGACACCGAGAGGATCCGGACATCAGCCGAGTCGTGGGAAGAGGTCGAGATAGAGAAAGAGACCGACCTAGAAGTTCCCACAACAGTTCGGGATTCAGTGAACAGGTCATAATGGACCTACGAGAAAGGATTGATAATATAGAGATGAATCAGGGGCATAGGAAACCAAAGACCGACTATGACGCAATGCGTCCATTTACCCAATGGATTAAAGACTCTCCACCCTCTCCACAGCTGAAACTCCCTCATTTGGAGAAATACTCTGGCAATACTGACGCCATGGATCACCTTCAATCCTTTGAAGGAATGATGGCTCTCCTATCTAACAAGGACGACGTGCTCTGCAAGGCCTTTGCTAGTACGTTACATGGGGCAGCCAGATCCTGGTTCATGGACCTGGAAAGAAAGAGCATCGACTCCTTCTCTAAGTTGAAGACGAGTTTCTTAGAATACTTCGCCACGGCTGGGGCCAGGAAGAAGAGGTTATCAGACTTGGCGAACATTGTCCAAGGGAAGAGCGAGTCGACCATGAGCTTCTACAACAGGTTCAGGGACTTGGCCGATTCAATAGAAGAAAGACTTACTGACAGGGAAATCATAATGTGATTTTATAATGGGCAAAGGTCAGAGGACCTCACCTACGAACTGTCAGTAAGAGAACCTCTCACCAAATCTGAGCTATACCAGATGGCTTATGCTACAGCCAATGCTGAGGAAAAGAAGAAATTGTTGTCCGGGTACCGAGATCGAGATCACGGAAAAGAAAGTCGGCTCACTTCGGACTCGGCACAAGGCACCAACGGAAGGGGGAACAGAGGAAAAAATAGAACCCGGGGCACAGAGGTCTTTACACCTCTCACAAAGCCGATTTCCGAGATAATGACCCTGGTCAACTTACCGGACCCAAAGCCTCTAAGAGACAATCCAAAATTTCCCCGGGACTCGAGCAAATACTGTGCTTATCACCAGGACAATGGGCATGAGACCGACAATTGCTTTGCCTTGAAGAAGATACTGCAGCGATGGGCTGATCAAGGAAAGTTGGATGGGTTCATAGCCAAAAAGGATAACAAGCGCCCGAGGGAAGACGAGAGAGAAGGTGGCCGAGACGACAGACCTCCC
Organism: Campanula takesimana; assembly: GCA_026119855.1. Taxonomy (NCBI): domain Eukaryota; kingdom Viridiplantae; phylum Streptophyta; class Magnoliopsida; order Asterales; family Campanulaceae; genus Campanula; species Campanula takesimana. The sequence goes on along the minus strand of JAOWBW010001275.1, from coordinate 200,762 downwards.
CGGGCAAAGTTAATCGGCGTAATCCGGGAAGAAATTCCTTCAAATACACGGCTAAGAGAACAAATCCATGAGCTTAGCAAGGTCTACCACATTCCCCCGTGGATCCATAAGTGGGAGGAGGTGATCAGTTTCTCCCCAAACGAGTTGGCCGGAAACAGGGCCATGAGAGAACATCCTTTGGTCATCACTGGACGTATAGATAATTGTGAGTCAGAAAGACTACTTATAGACTCGGGAGCCGCCAAAGATGTGCTATACTACAAGACCTTCAAAGAGATGGAGCTGCCGGATACCATGTTGGTCCCCTACAATGGGAGATTAGAGGGTTTCACTAATCATAAAGCCGAGGCTAAAGGAACGGTGGACCTACTATTGGAAGTCGACGACTACCCTTACAAGACGTCGGCCACGATCACTTTCATTGTTATGGACCTGGCTAGTGATTATCATGCCATCCTCGGCTCACCTAGTCAAGGAAAATTGGGAATGGTTGCCTCTCTGCCTCACCAAAGGGTGAAATTCCCAACTCCAGAAGGAATAGGATGTGTCCTTGGAAACCCAAAACACTTCTTAGAACATGTCATGAGGTCCAGAAAAACTAAAGCTCGTAGGGAGGTTGACACGCCGGAAAGGAACATCGTCATATCCAAATCGACCATGGTGACAACATCAGCCCCCAAGATAGGTGTGATAACAATGGAAACATCTGAGGAAACTATGTCACTTGATGACAAGACGACGGAGGAAGGCGTCACTTATGGATTGGATGGCTTTGGATCTATATCCATAAACATAGATCAAGATGAGCCAAGTTCCTCAGCCCTCACTCTCGTCCCGAACTCAAAGGCCACAGAGCCGGCAACCATAGGGGTCGAGATGGACAAACTCCCAGATATGGGAAACCTGAGCTTGGAGGGCGAAAGAAAGAGCCCGGATAACAAAGAAAAGAAGATCAAGCAAATCACTGTGGAAACTTTGGAATTCAGAGAAGGACCCGAGCTGAGACCGGTCGATCAGTTGGACGAGATCATCATTAACCTTGACTACCCCGAGCAGAAAATAAAGATTGGGAGACAACTTCCCCAAGAAGAGAGAGAGGAACTCATCACTCTGCTCAAAAGCAACTTGGATGTATTTGCATGGAGGGTAGAAGACATGGTTGGAGTTAAAGAAGCCGTAGCTCTTCATAAGCTAGAGGTCGACAAGTTTTTTAAACCAATCAGACAAGGAAGAAGGGCTTTCTCCACCAAGAAAAAGAAAGCAACCGAGGCCGAGGTGGATAAGCTGTTGAAGGCCGGGATCATCCAAGAAACAACATACCCGGAATGGCTAGCTAATGTCGTGATGGTGAAGAAGCAGAATGGGAAGTGGAGAATGTGTGTTGACTTCACGGATCTCAACAAGGCATGCCCAAAAGACAGCTACCCGCTTCCCAGGATCGACAAGTTGGTGGACTCCATTGCCGGACATCAAACTCTGAGTTTCCTGGATGCTTATTCCGGTTACCACCAAGTCAAAATGGCCGAGGAAGACATAGAGAAGACCGCCTTCCAAACAGCGGGAGGGAATTACTGTTATGTGATGATGCCTTTCGGCCTCAAGAACGCCGGTGCAACTTATCAAAGGATGGTGAACAAGGTGTTCAAATCCCAGATCGGCAGAAACATGGAGGCTTACATTGACGACATGGTAATAAAAACTAAGTCAGGAAGTCACGTCCCGGATCTAACGGAGACCATAAGGAATCTAAAGGAGAACGATATGAAACTCAACCCTAGTAAATTCGTGTTCGGGGTCACAGCAGGCAAGTTCCTCAGTTTCATGGTATCCCAGCGCGGCATTGAGGCAAACCCGGAGAAGATCCAAGCCTTGGTCGACATGAAAGAGCCGACATGCATAAAGGAGGTTCAAAGATTGAACGGAAGAGTAGCCGCCCTAGGAAGATTTGTCTCCAAGTCGGCAGAGAAATCACTTCCTTTCTTCAAGGCTCTAAAAGGAACTAAAGACTTCGTCTGGACCAAGGAGTGCTCGGAATCGTTCAAGCAATTGAAAGAGTACCTAGGCTCACCCCCTTTACTCAGTAGTCCGATCATGGGAGAAACACTCTCGGTATTCCTGGCTGCAACAGACAAGGCCGTGGCAGCCGTGTTAGTGCGCGAAGACAACGGGATCCAGAAGCCGGTTTACTATGTCAGCAAAGCATTGTCAGAAACCGAGAGTAGATATTTTAATGCCGAGAAGATAGCATACGCCTTGGTCGCCGCTAGAAAATTGCGCGCATATTTCTCCGCTCACCCCATCACGGTCTACACCGATGCCCCGCTAAGAAAGATACTTCACAAGATGGACAGTTCCGGCAGACTACTCAACTGGTCTATAGAATTGACCGAATTCGACATAACTTTTAAACCGAGGAAGACATTGATGGCGCAGCCCCTGGTAGACTTTCTGGTCGAGACCGCGTTCTCAAGCGAATATACGCCAACCACCCGGAAGAGGAAATTTCCCATGGACAGAGAACCTCTAGAAGCGCTCCCACAAGATTGCTGGATCTTATATACAAACGGGTCGACAACCAAAGATAGAAGCGGGGCAGGAGTGTACCTAACCAATCCAGGCGGCGAGCATGTAGCACGGGATTTCATCAGATTTAAATTCCCAGCTTCTAACAATCAGGCCGAGTACGAGGCCTTGATCTTGGGAATAGAAAGGGCGAAGTTCTTTGGTGCCAACAAACTGGTAGCTTACAGTGATTCCCAACTCGTGGTGAACGAAGTGAAATGAGAATATAACACCGAGAACCACGTGCTAACTAAGTACCGGGATCTCGTCTTAAGTATGACAAAAAACTTGGAGTTTTGGGAAATCAGGCAAGTAGGACGAGACCACAACCAGGAGGCCGATCTGTTGTCAAAAATGGCCACGTCAGAAGAGACCAACCCACTGATCATCTATGCCGACCAACCTGCCTACGAGAGACTTGAGATCCTTATTCTGGATGATGAAGAAAGAACCTGGATTGAAGACTACAAGGACTACATTAAGGAAGGCAAGTTACCGGAGGACGAGATAGCGGCCAAAACGATAAAGAGGAAGTCGGCTCGATACGTAGTCTGGAACGACATTCTGTACCGTAGGTCATTCTCCAGACCTCTCCTGAGATGTGTCTCCCCTTAAGACACCCAGAAGCTGTTGGCCGAGATACATGAGGGAATCTGTGGAGGACACCCGGGGGCCAGAACCCTTGCCGATAAAGTGATCACACTCGGTTATTACTGGCCGAACTTAAAGGAAGAAGCCAAAGCTTATGTGAAGATCTGTGACAAATGCCAGCGTTTCTCAGACCTGCCCAAAGTACCGCCAGTGGAGCAAACCCTCGTCATACCGACATGGCCATTTGACATGTGGGGAGTCGACATCATTGGGCCTTTCCCTTTAGCCAAAGGAAGCAACAAATTTGTTATTGTAGCAGTTGACTATTTCACGAAGTGGGTGGAAGCTAAGCCTTTGGCCAAAATCACAGAGGAGAACGCCATCAATTTCATCCATGACTATATCTGGTGTCGGTTCGGTGTACCTCATACTATCGTGACCGACAATGGACTCCAATTCTCGTACGCCTTTACCGAGGAATTGGGCAGGCTTGGAGTTAAGCACAAGAAATCATCCGTCAGTCACCCTCAAGGCAACGGTCAAGCCGAAGCAGCAAACAAGTTGATATTGAAAGCTCTAACAAAAAGCCTGGAAGGAAGTCAAGGAAAGTGGCTGGACGACCTCCCCCTTGCTTTATGGGCAGTTCGTACAACCACTCGGGGGCCAACTGGGGAGACTCCCTTTGCACTAACTTACGGTTCAGAGGCTATGGCACCAGCCGAGATGGCCTTGCCGACCTTCAGGGTATCCAATTATGACGAAGTGGCCAATGAATACAACCGACTCCTCGACTTAGACCTGGTTGAAGCAAAAAGGCTGACGGCTCAGTTAAGAATGATTAATTACAAGCAAAGGACTAAAGCCTACCATGACAGCAAAGTAAAGAAGAGAGTTTTTGAAGTCGGCGATTGGGTACTCAGAAAGATCGAGTCGACACACTTGAAAGCCCAGCAAAACAAACTCTCCCCCAATTGGGAAGGCCCCTACATTGTCACTCATATCATCCGAGAGGGGACCTACATGCTCAAAACTCCGGAAGGAAAAGAGTTGAAACACCCCTGGCACTCGGAGCACTTGAGGAAATACTATCATTAGTACCTCGGTATTCTACCTACCTTTTATTTGCTTAGATTTACTTTCTAAATTAGATTTTATAGCTTAGATATGTCTAATTTGATTCTCCTATAAATAAAATTTCCTTTTACAAGATTTTTATTGTTAAAAGCACAATCCCGGCACCACTTAAGCCATGTCGATGTAATCAAAACCTAGCTCTAACGGCTAGTGCTCTGAAATTTGGATTAAGATTATTACATATGGTCCCCACGACAATTTGAGACTAGCCTAGAGTTAGTCCTTATCAAACCATGCTCCTAAATGCTCGTCCCGATGGTGAACGACCACGGCCTTCTAACATAGCTTAACACGGCTATAATAAAAAACCTAGCTCTAACGGCTAGTGCTCTCAAACTTGGGATAAGACTATTGCATCTGGTCCCCATGACAATTTGAGACTAGCCAGGAGTTAGTCCTTATCAAACCGAGCCCCTAAATGCTCGTCCCGATGGTGAACGACCACGGCCTTCTAACATAGCTTAACACGGCTATAATCAAAACCTAGCTCTAACGGCTAGTGCTCTCAAATTTGGGTTAAGATTATTACATCTAGTCCCCATAACAATTTGAGACTAGCAACGAGTTAGTCCTAGAAAAACCGAGTTTACAAACACTCGTCTCGGCCATGGTGGTGAACGACCACAGCCTACAAAGGGCCTCAACCAGGCTAAGCAACGCCTCCTCACTTCAAACAAAGTTAAGACGTCTCAAGCAGAGATAGAACATTAACAAGTGACGAGACAATACTTGTCAAGTGTTTACGCCTCCCACTACAAGAAAAATGGCAGATACCGACGGAACTTACCGACGGACTATAATCCGTCACTAATTGCAACGAATTACCGACGGAATAGCAACGACCTAGAGGGGGAAACAAAATCCGAAACTAGGACGAGAATACCGACGGTTTTAGTGACGGAAATACCGAGGGAAAACATTAATATGGCGCCAAAATTTTGCGCCTTTCATTACCGACGGATTTATGACGGAATAAATGATTTTAATTTTTTAATTATTTAAAATAGAATAGCGACGGATCTAAGTCGTCGCTATATGCATTAAAAAAATCTATATTTTATGTAGCGACGGAATAGCGACGAATAGAGTTTACCAATGGATAAAATCCGTCGGCACGTAAATAGCATATTTTTACCGACGGTTAAATCCGTCGGTAAATAAATTACATATTTTAATGATTGTATAATAAAGAAAAAAAGGGACGGACAATATCCTTCACTACAAGTATATATATATATTTTTTAAACATATATAAATATTTTAGAATTTTTTTAAAAAGAATTTTTTTTTTCAAAAAGCTAATATAAAAAAGTTAGTAATTAACTAAACAAATGATTGTAAAATAAAGAAAAAAAGGGACGGACAATATCCTTCACTATAAGCATTTTTTTTTTGAAATAGAATTAAATATTTTAGACTTTTTTTAGTAAAATTGTTTTTTTTTTTCAAAAACTAATATAAAAAAGTTAGAAATTAAACAAATAATTGTATAATAAAGAAAAAAATGGGACGGACAATATCCTTCACTACAAGTTTTTTTTTTTTTTTTTTTTTTTTTAATATAGATAAATATTTTAGAATTTTTTTAGTTATATTTTTTTTTCATAAACTAATATAAAAAAGTTAGGAATTAACTAAAAAAATGATTATATAATAAAGAAAAAAAGGGATTGACAATGTCCTTCACCATAAGCATTTTTTATTTTTTTTTTCGAAATGAGTTAAATCTTTAGACTTTTCTTTGTAATTTTTTTTTTCAACACTAATATAAAAAAAGTTAGAAATTAATTAAACAAACGATTGTATAATAAAGAAAAAAAAGGGATAGACAATATCCATCACTATGAGTATTTTTTTCATTTTTTTTTGAATTTAGATAAATGTTTTAGAACTTTTTTTAGAAAAAATGTTTTTTAGTTATAGTTATTGGTCATAACTTAAATTTTTTTAAAAAATATACAATTTTTGATGGGCGGATATCAAATATTAATTTTGTAAAGTATAAAGTTATTTGAATTCATATAGGGTATATATATATATATGATAAATGGTATGGGTATATGATGTATATGATATATATAGCAGTGTTATAAAAATCGTTAGGCGGCCGCTAGGCGGCGGAGCTGCGCCTAGCGCCTAGACCGCCCAGGCCGCCTAGACCGCCTAATTCTTTAAAAAAAAAATCACTACTAACCGACATCTCAAATAGTTTTCTTTATATTTTTTTTAAGAAAAAAATATATATGCTATTGTCCGTCCCTATTTTTTATTTTATATCTCAAATAGTTTTCTTTATATTTTTTTTAAGAAAAAAAAAAATATGCTATTGTCCGTCCCTATTTTTTATTTTATATACTTCCATTTCTTTAAAAATTCTTTACTTTTTTTTTTATGTAACTTTCTTTGAAAAATTTCACTATTAACCAAGGATTATCACATTATTCTTTACTTTTTTTTATATACACAAGTATATTTATGGATGATGTGGCACTTAGTTATTGGTTGTTCAAGTTGCACAAGGATTATCACATTATTCTCTGTTGCTTCATCTAAGCCGTTCATTTCATGACTCATCTATGGCTTGCAATGTTTCTCTCTCTATCTCTCTCAACAAAAACAAAACCCTTTTCCCTTCTCCACTTTCATCATTCAGAAAACAAATTCCTCTCTCCCTTCTCTCTCATCCGCCCCATCCCTTTCACCCCTCTTTCTCTTCTTCATCTCCGACGGTCCGACCTCCGCCTCCGCCTTATTTTCCCTTCCATCAGCCGCCACCCCACTTTCCCTTACCACCGCCTCAACCCACATCCCCTTCCCTCCATCCCCACCCCACTTCCCTTTCACTTTGTCCCTCCCCTACCACCGCCACCAGCAACTGCGGCGACGCCTTCAAGTTCTTGCCCAGGTCTTCTCTCTCAATAGCTCTCTCTTTCTCTTTTTCTCACCGTCTCTCTCTCTCTCTCCTTATTATTTTTTTTTTTTTTTTCAGATCTGTTAAATGTTAATTAGAGAAATCAAGGAAGAGCAAACTTGCTCTTGTTGATGAGAAATCCCCATTTTTGCCCACTAAGAAAGAGGAGGATGCTGGATTTGATGAGTTTAATGGAGCTTTTTTTTTTTTTTCTCAGATCTGAATTATGGCTTTGCCCGCCACCATGAAAGTACTGGGTCTTATTCCTGGAATTTCTATGATTATTGTTATGGCCCTTTCTGACCGAGGCTTCAATTGAGATGTTAATTAGATTCAGTCGGGCTGGGAAATCGGTTTCTTATGGTGGTGTTATGGACTAAAAACTTCAGATCTGTTAACTGAATTTTTTGAAGTTGAGAGATCAAAGCTGAAAAGAGAACTTTTATGTAAGGGCTGAGATGAGCATTAGAGAAGTTGAGGGAGCATAGTGTAACTATTGTAATATTTTTGAAATATTGAGGACTGATTCCAAAATCTCTGAAATATTAAGGACTAATTTTAAAATAAGAGAAATTAAAGAAATGACTTAAATTGATTGACATCATAATTTTTTTAATAAAAATATTCAGCATATGTGTATATTTAAAAATATATTTAATATATATTTTTGAATATATATATATATATGCTATTTTTTTTAAATGGTGTACAAATTTAGTGACGGAAATAATCCATCAGTAATATTAAATGTAAAATGGTTTAAAAATAAAACGACGATTTAAATAAAGACGGAAACTTCGTCGCTAATCTGTCGGCTTAGTCTTTGGATTGGTCGATTATTTTACGATTTTGCCGATGGATTATTAAACAATGGCGACGGAATAATCCCATGGTAAGGCAATTGAAAATCCGTCGGTAATCCGTCGAAAGATTTTACCGACGCACGTTTTAACATCGGAAATTAAACGTCGAAAATCCGTCGCTAAATAAATTTAGTGACGGATTTTGGGTGATTACTGACGGAATAATCCGTTGGTATCTGCCTGTTTTCTTGTAGTGTCCCATATAACTATGGGACCTAGGCATACACTTTCAAGATAAACAGAAAATAAGTGTTTAGACTCCACCAGTCACTCTGGGCCGAGTCGTACAAATACTTAAAACAAGCAAAAATATCAGGTGTTTGCTCTCCCAAGTACTCTGGGCCGAGCCATACAAATACTTAAATCATTACAAAAGAAAAATTGTTCAATCCAAACAGGCCTCCTACCCAAACTAATCAAGGCCATTTCCTGCTTCTTCCTCCACCTGCACAATCAAGTCGTCTAGATTCCCTGCTTCAACCGGAGGAGGGACCCATTGAGGATTTCCAGCCTGGTGGTCTCGGCTCCTGATCACTCTCAAACCCTTGTCAGAATAAGGGATCTGGGAATGAGCAGCACGAGCTTCAACCCCGTAAGCATCCTGATTATAAAGCCGGGCAAGTTTGTCGAGAGTTATGTTAACTTCAGGGTCGATCCAGAGAAGCCGAGATAGGTTGAACCATGCATCATTGTAAGTGCTCCCTACCTCGTCCTGAACAGCTGCCCTCATCTCCGGCCCCTTCTTGAAGGCTTCGACAGCCCTCACCTCTCGACTTGGGATGCTCTCCTCCATCTGGTCAAGCCTCGCCTCAACAGCGACCTTCTCAAGCATTAGACTCTCGGCTCGTTGGTGCTCTTTCTCCAAGTCGGCCTTAGAAATATCGGCTTCTTCTCTGGCCGTCCTGACAATTGTCTCGGCCCTTCGAACAGCTTCAACCGCATCCGCCGACTTATCAGCTGCCTTCTTCAACTCGACTTCAAAAGATAGCTTCTCATGCTCAAGTTTCCCTACCCTCTCCTTAAGCTCGGCATTAGAAGCACGCAAAGGCCCAACCTCGTCCTCAAACTTCTTGGCGTTACTCACAGCAAGCTGCATGAAGGCATACTCATGTTGGGTAATGGAAGCCAGCTGCAAAGGAGAGAACAGTATGGCGAAGTATTAGAGTCAAAAGTAAAAAGTCAAAAAAACTAAGGAAGCGTGAAAATACCTCGCTGATGAGTAAACCTTTCCGGTTCCGAAGCTGAGTGGAGGTCGGCCTAGTGTCTACCAACCTTTGAGCAGTTCTCTGATTCATGACCCTCTTGATAACAGCCGCACCAAGCCTAAGAGCGGGGCCAGAACGGACAGAGTCGTCAAGATCAGGGATGATCATCACATTTCCAAGAGCATTGGCTTCGTTAATCTCGGTTTCAGTAGGAGCCGAGGCCGAGCCACGAGTTGAGGGAGTCCTCTTGGAAGGAGGCTCAGAAACATCCCCAAACTCTTCTAACGGTCTCTTCCCCCGACGGCCCACTTGATCCACTTCGACCTCGATCTCATCGTGCTGGCCTAGATCCTGTTCCGGTGCAGGGATAACTTCCACCTCAACCTCCCTTTCCACAATCTCGATGTCGTCCCCTCCACCCGCCTCTACCTGGACGACAGATGGACCAGTAGGAATGAGGGCAGTACCTTGGGCCTACAACGCCTCTTGTCGGGCCCCCATATCAGCATGACGTTTTTCAATCCCCCGGGTGCGCGACAGCTGCCTCTTCCTTCTCGCCGCCATGGCGGGGTCAAGCTCCTCGGTGTCAATAATCTGGAGGTCGTCCATCGAAAGATCTTCACAAGTTAAGGAGACGGTTAAGGACGATAATAAAGCAAAACAGGAAATGGGTAATAAAAGTATCAAAGGAAAAAGCATTACATCCTATTATATCTCGCGCCAGGAGACACTTGTCATTCTCGGCTTTACAAACGTCACACTCCGAGTGAAAAACAAAATCGGGATGTACCACCCAGCCAGGAAACCGTCTTCCTCTCTCCACCACAACTCTCGGCACAATACCGCCAATCGGGCCCCTCATCAAACCGGCTTGAACATGATATTTGAAATCTAACTCGGTCCTACCCCAATCAAAGGTAGCTGAGGCGGCAAACTCTTCTAACCTCCTTATCAAGCTGGCACTCCAGGATGTCCGATGTACGGCTTCAGGCCTCGCCGGGCCTTTGTCAGGGCCCAGGAATTCCCATCCAAGTCGGCTCTCAACCTTGATAACGTTGTTATTCCAGCCGGTTACTTTATTCACAACATTGGATATGGGAATCATAAGTTTAGGCTTGTGGGGGTTAGATTTGATAGTAATGGTTTTGGAAGAAGAGTTATAAGACGACTTGAAGAAATGGTAAAAAGCCGACATACAAGGCTCAAAACCAAGGCTACGACAGAGAATGATAAAGCCGGTAAGATACCTCACGGCATTAGCGCCCAGGTGAGCCGGAACAATATTCCACTCTTCCATGTACTCGTTAATGAAAGGATCCAGGGGAAGGCGAAGACCGAGTTGAAACTGCTTGTATAAAAAGGGAAGGAAGGCGTCGTTGTAGTAGAAACGTTCTGCCTCTCTCTCGTTGGCAAACGGGTGGGCCCTACTATGGGAAAGTTTGAACTCCCGACGATCCACACCATAATTATCGTAGAGATCTTTAATCATGGCGTCACCACCGGAAGGATGTCTTCGGTGAGTCGAGCCGGAAGGACCTGCCACATCTCGGCCTCCCCGCGCGACCGCGACCTCCTCTTCAAACCTATCTACAATCCTCCCGGAAACGCTTTCCTCGGCCATACCTGCATCAATCAAGGGGTTAGAATCATCCCGTGCCGAGGACGTGGTGACCTTCCCCCCCCCCCCCCCGATTCAGCTTCTGGGGCCGAGGAAGGACCCTCAAAAAGAGATCGGAAAGCCGACTTGTCCTTAACATAATGAAGAAAAATGTGCCGAATAATGGCGTCGAAAGTGTTGAGAAGAATTACGCCATCTACGCTATCATCAAGGGTTCTAGGGGCAAAAAGGCCCGAGGGATACCTAACGTCGTCTCTAGGAGTTTTGTTCAGAAACAGCAGATCACTAATGGCTATTAAGGACAGCATTTTCCATTTCCCCTCTGACAGCCTATATACCCTAATGTTCCGCTCATAGAAACCATACATGATGTCGGGGTCAAAATGGGGAATATCAGACATGACAAAAAGGAGAAACTATTCTAAAGTTAGATATACTAGTGGAAATGCAGAGGGGAGTAAAGATTGAAGCTTTGCAATTCCCAAAACCCCAACAAATGGCAAAAAATCGTAGAGGGCAAAAGAGGACAGAACAGTACCTTCGTCGAAGTTGCAATCGGAGAAAAAAGATCGGCCGACAGAACGGAGGAGATTGATTGAAATCAAACGGCGGGATTGGCAACAAAAATCGAGGTCTCTGGAAACTCGCCGGCGGTGAATACGCTATTCCCTTGGGTAAGAATTTGAAAATGAGAAGATTTGAGGGATTTTGAGCGTATAAGTAGGGCGGGTTAAAAAATTACGGGTCGGTTTGACCCGGATCTGACCCGTGACCCACGGGTTGCACGTACACCCACGAAGTCATCATCAAACGCATTTAATGGGCCACGTTTTTCAATATAAGTGTCCCATCAATCAAGCACGTGCGCCGTACAAAATGAGGAGAAGAAACGATTGAGGTGACCCGACCGCCGTTTAAAGACTGCCAATACCGGACCGACACGTGTCAGGACGAGGACGATATGCCTAAGAGTATCCAAGACGGCATAATAAACCTAAATACGAGTAACAGGACGAGGTCGAGACAGTAAACAAGCATAAATTAAGCCGAGAACAAGTCATCTCGATATTTGAAAATCAAGGTCATCATCCCGGCAACTTCAAGAAAATTGCAAATACGTGTCTCCATCATCAAATGCTGAGATCATGAGGCGATAGCGACATCAAGAGTATTTGTGACAAGATTAACAGAATCTACTTTATAAAAGTAGTTGAATGACCATGTTCAGAATGGGAAAGATAAATCTCAAACAAGACATTGATAGGCCAAGAAAGGCAAAAAGTTTTATATATATTAATGAACCCCCACAACTGGCCGGGGGCTTGACCTGAGCAAAATCATAAAGAAAACTAGTTGAGAACATTGATTAAGAGATCAAGAAAGATCACAATCTTGATCCTGGTCATCATTATCTTCTTCCCACTCCAAGTCTCCGTCGTACCCATATTCATCAATGATGATGGGCTCTGGATCATCTTCGCTTTCCTCGTCTCCATCATCATCTTCACCATCATCCGTTGACTCTTCTGCAACAGAGTCATCATCGGAAGACTCATCAACAGGGTCTTGTTCTTGAAATTCGCCGTTGCTATCGGACGGCGAGTCCTCTGCCGGAAAGGAGGAATGGTAGGAAGAAGGCATGAAATCATCGCTGCTTGATGATTTGGGACTCCCAGCTTGGTTTTCTGAGGAAGAATCAATTTCCTCCGGGAAAGCATCATCGTATGTTCTTTTTGGAGCCATTCTGAAGATTCTTGAAAGAGAAATAAGAGTTTCTTGGGTAGTGAATGTCAAAAGGCGAACACTTAAATAGCCCGGGAAGATGGAAGGGTGAAATATTTATACTCCTCATTATGATGAAGCAATTAATGAGGCTTTCCCTTTCCAAGAAAAACAATGATTTCACCTGAGGGCGAATCAGCATGACATCAGGAAATCTAAACCCTTGGGGATTTTGGCGGTTGGCTGTCAAATCATGATAAATGAAGCTTCAGAGTCAAGTACATAAAACAGTTCCTACTCGGCATACCGAGATAGAAACTCGGGGGCCACTGAAGACATAAACCGACTTGGTTAAATGGGACTCATACATTCTGGGCTCACACCCCTGAGGCCCATTAACGAAGCCCACCTTCTCGGAGGCCGACATCCAGCAGGCAGACCTTGCCTAGGCCGAGTTCCAATAGGCCCGATCCCTAGCCGGCTTCCGTGACAAAGCCGAGACAGATGACGGGACGACTTACACCATATGTCTCCTTCTATCAGGAATCCACTTATAGAGTTATACTACAACTCTAAAATTGAGAGCCCTTATCCAAACAAGGATAACTCTCCTATCAGATAACAGGGCTTAATCCATCCTTATCAGGAGTCTATCTCCAAGGAATATGAGTCCTACATCACCACGGGCTTCCTGGCTTTCTGGACAAGTCAGAACTCATACACCCACGCCTATAAAAACAGGTACTCTACACAGGAACGGGTAACGAACTATTGGGCCCTAACTAGTCCATTGATTTCTCTCTTCACAGATCACCCGAATTCTTACTCTCACGCCGGAGGGCCTTCGCCGGTGAAGCCCCGGCTAGTTCACGTTTTTTCATTGTGTGCAGATTCCGGACACGAAGATATTCTTTGCTGGGATTATCCGAACCACTAGACGGAGGGCTGATTCAACACGTTTCGTGCAGCATCATTAAGGTAACCACAGATTATCATGTTGGAACAATTTTAATCCCTGAATGCCACACTCACTTTAGAATAGGATTGAGGAAGAGATGAAGCGGAAGCGTTAAGAACAAATACCTGTTGAATCCATTATGAAGTAGGGAGAAATGAAGAAGAAGAAGATGTAGGAGAATGATCTTCTAAATGATGAATGTCTTTCCTCTTTTACTTCTTTAACACTTAATGAAGATTTATGGAGAGAGTACTAATGAAAAATGGAGTAGTCTTAAGGGTTGATGGAATGCCCTTTATATAGTAGACTTGGTGACATTTCATTTAGGGACCACACCCTTTCAAGATTTATGATAATAAATTACCCTTTTGCCCATCACAATTAGGTAATATATATCCAGGAATTCTACACATTTTATTATCAACTATACTTTATAATTTAATATCATAATCATAACTTTATGAATGGAAGTCTAAATGACTTGTGTTGCAAGCCATGTCCTTACAATCTCCCACTTGGGTTGCAAAACAAAGTCCTTCCTTTAATTTATGATCATAACATAAATGACAACCCTTATGTGCGCACTTTATTGTCATTTATAACAATCTCGTCCATTAGCCATGCAAGTATAGGACTAAAGGGGCAGTCGTTGTAATTGATTCGCAACTAAACCCACAATAATCACGTATACAAATCCAACTAAATGACATAGATCAAAAGTATAGATGTGTAGCATGGAATCATAATGAATATATACATATTCTTCCAACTAGTCCAACTTAACCAAATGAGATCAAAACTTTAAATAATAGAACAACTAATGAAAGAACAACACAAACTCCCACTATACTAAATGTTATCAAAAGTTGTTACACCCATATGAGCAACATGCTCGTGAAACACTGAAGATGATAACTTTTTCATAAATTGATCCTTTAAATAGAGTTTGTTTCTATAAGTTGTATCCCTTTCGTTCATTTTGTACTCTTTTCTTTATAACAAGATAATTAATGTCTAAATCCATAAACTCTTGTTAGAGTACAGAACTGCTACCTGATAGTCATTTCTTAATTGGTCTTTCGACACTTGTTTTGACAAATTACAGTCCATTAAAACATATGCAGCCATATATTTAACTAATGTCGGAATACCTAATGATCTCAAGATGATCCGACTTTAAAACATAGGCATGTAGTTCTTTAGTGTTTTGTAAATACTTCTATCATTCTTTTGGCTGCTACTTAATGTTCTTTCCGGATTGCTTTGGTATTGACAAAGCATCCCAACGTTAAATGTAAGATTTACGTATACATTAAGCTTCCTACTGCTGGTGCAAAGAGGGAATTTTCCATATACTTGGATTCAAAATTTTCCTTTAGGACACTGTTTGAGACTAAGAATGTCTCCTTTAAAATTAGGGGTGTCATGTGGTTTACAGTTTTGCATGCTAAACCTTTTGTAATACCTTTCCATATGGCCTTTTGTGATAATCCTAAAACATATCGTGAGCGATCACGGTGAATTTGGATTCTTAATACAAAGATGCCTTACCAAGATCTTTTATTTCAGATAAGAAATTTCTCAGTTTCCTTAATAAGGTTTATATCATCACTAGCAAGCAAAATATCATCCACATATAAGACCAAAATTATAAATTTACTCCCACTGAACTTATGGTATACTTAATATTTACCAAGATTCATTTCAAAACTTAATGAAAGAATGACTTGGTTAAATTCTAAATACCATTAATGAGAATTTTTACTTAAGTTCATAAATGAATTTCTCCATATAAATAGTTTCCTTAATGTCTCCATTAAGAAAATTTTTCTCTAATATCCATTTAATGAAGCTTAAGATCAAAGGTGCTATTAGTGCCATAATGATCCTAAGGAGCTTTTAGAAGATACCGGAAAAGTGTTTCTTTCTTTGTAATCAATACCTTTCTTATGAGTTAAAATCTTTAGCAACTGGATGGGATTTATATCTTTCAACATTACTTTGTGAATCCTTTTAGGTCTTAGAGACCCATTTATAGGTTTCACATCCTTATGTAATGAAATAAGATCCCAAACGTTGTTCTCTTTCAAAAGATTGTAACTCTTTATTAATGGCATTAATCTTCTTATGAGAATTAGGACTATTGATGGTTTTATGGAAGATAAATAGATTATCTCCCACTATACCTAAGTGTCCTTTATTCTCGACAAGATACACTTAATGAATATCCGGAATTGCATTCCTTCTTACTCTATTTGATCTCTATAAGGGCACCGGTTCTTACTAATTTTGAGGTTGTTGAATTTCCTTATAGGGAAATCATATTTATTTTGAATTATATGTTCTTCTTGAATGTTAAGTTCAAAACTTGATATCCAATTGGAACTATGGGAAGTGGTATATAAATGGATTCCATACAAATGAATTCCTCTTCCTTTTCAAATTCAAAATATTACTCCAAATTCTCCCACTAAATTCAACATCCTTAAAAGAACCTAGCAATTCTCGTTTTTCAAAACGTTCTAACTTTCGGGTTGTAAAATTTATATATCCCCTAGTTTTCTCGGCTTACCCCATGAATAACTACTAATAATCTTACGTCTAACTTTCCCTTAGTAGACTTATAAAGTCTATCCATATGCTAGACAACCCCATAAATGAATATGGTTTAAGGATGAATAAGGAACGCATCCTTAAATTATTAAGGGTTTATATTAGTAGCCTTAGAGGGAGCTTTAATGAGAATAAAGGTTGCGGTTTTAGCGTATCGCCCATAATGAGTGAGGTAAGACAAGTATAAAACATACTTATTACCATATCCTTAAGGATTGCAATATGTCTCTATTACAATATTCATGCTAGGCGTACCCGGCTCAATGTAGAGAGATATAATCCCACACTCTTTCAAAATAGCGAGTAAAAAGGACCTAGACGTTGTTCCTTTTAACAATCATTCCAAAGATGTATACACCATCATGAATGACCCTAATGTTCTTGATAGTCTTCAAAGTTGATTTCCAACTTTGTCTTTATAAGACTTTTACAACGTCCAAACTCAATATTTTATGAAGCAAATAAATGTATTCAAACTAAGAGTTTAGTCATTTTGAACATAATAACTATTGTTGACCTTTTCCATGAAGGAATAATTAATGGCCTACAAATATCTGAATGCATTAGTTCATTGAGACACTTGATGCTCTCGAGAATACTACAATGTTTGTAAATTTACTTTAAGGCATTTAATGCAAAAGTATTTTCCAATTTATCAAGTTTGTTTAAGATATCCTTTAACATAAGCTTATCAGTTTCCTTTCGAAAATATGACCCAAACGCTTATGCCTTCATAAAATATAAACTTTACTTGATAACTTTTGCTTTTACCACTTTGGTGTCATTATTTATGGAATTTATATATTGTGTAAATAATGTCAAGTAATTAAAGATTACCTGACTATGTACTAGTACCATCAACCTTGGAATAAAATAAAATCACATTTATTAAAATGAACAAAACAACCTTCTTTATTCAAAATTGTGATATATATCAAATTCCGTCCAAATGACGATACATTAAATGTAGTATTTATACAAATAATACTAAGTACTTTTAACAATATCCTATAAGATTCCGATGCCTTTTCTTTCAACCAGATCCCAGCTTCCATATAGATGATTCTTCATCTTCTCCAGGATTTCGGTATTTCAGGCAACCCTACATAGACATTCATTATGTGAGTTGATGTAACAGAATTCAACCACTATGTATATGTAGGAAATGAAACCAAATTAGCCTTTATCACAAACAATACCAAATGACATACCTTTCTTAGCACGCCAAGCGTGATACTTAGGGCAGTCGTACTTCATGTGAGTGAGGTCCTTGCAAAAGAAGCATTCTTCATGATCATTAGATGATCTCTTACGCTTCTTATTTCTTGCAACCGCAATTTTCTTCCCTCTTCTTTTTGTCCCATGAGAAGAGGTAGATGCCAAACATCCCTCAATCATATCAAGGAATGTTTTAGCATCAACGTCCTTGGAGATACCGGTCAAAATGGTCTCCGGGACAACTATATTCATGATCATTAGGCTCACACGGTTGGAGCGTTTCCACTTCTCCTCATTTAAGCAATCTTCTTGAGTGCTTTCATTAGAGAGAGGAAGAGGAAACGGTTCTCTTAATGCGTGATCTATGTCCATATAGCCTAAGATCATCATCAATTTATTTTTCCAAGTTTTAAAATTAGTCCCGTTTAGCATCGGAATTGAACTCATAGCAGTGATTACGGACGAAGCAATAAGTAAATCTGTTGGGTTTTGAGAACAAAAAAAAAAGAATGAGAACAAAACATGAATAAGAAACTACAAAATGAAAAATGATTAATTATATCAACGAAATCCATCAATAAGATAATCAACATGACATCAAAACTAATCTTTGGATTGCGAGTTGACTCATAAATGATTGCCTTAGGTAACAAGTAATTTGAACTTATATTTTAATAAATACTTAATCTTCCTTTGGGCCGACATAAGTACCTAAGAAAATATCCTAATGTTCATTTTATTTGTTACCACATGAATGCCTAAGTTTAGTCAAATGTCAAGATCTTCTTTGGAAAATTCATGTCATTCACATATTAACTTAAACATTCAACACTTTAATAATTTTGCATTTAAATAACGTTAATCACTTAGGTGATAATATTATTTAAATAATGAATAAAATTATTTAAGCATATAATTAATCAGGGCTTTAAGGTTTGAAAAATGAATGTTTTTTGTTCAAGAGAAAACAACAAAATAATGCAGAACTTGATTTTCTTTCGACATACTTAGCACGACCGTGCCAAACAAAGGGCACGACCGTGCCAAAATATGGGAAAAAACAAGTTTTCACGGTGCAGATGGCACGACCGTGCCAAAATAATAGACACGACCGTGCCAAACGAAACGGTCCGACCGGTTTAAACAACACACCCGTCCGGAGCACCAATGTACACACCGGTTCAAGGTAATAGAGGCGCACGGCCGTGCCAAAACAAAGAGCACGACCGTGCCATATAATCTGCACTTCTGAATTTTTGTCTAAATTTTCCTCAAAATCAAATGAATTGCAAGTAGATCCGCATGGTATGTACTTAAAACATAAAACCATGTTATTTAGGATAATCTTGCCTTTTAAAATTAATGGAATCAAGTGAGTAGATCCACATGGTATGCACTTAAAACATAAAACCATGTTATGAAGGGATAGTCTCACTTGAACCTTTTAATGAACAAAAACTTTCAAACCATTTTTCTTAATTTTAGATGAAGATCATCAGCACTCTATTAACGAATTAGAGTCCCTAATCGACATCAAAAACCTTATGATTCAACAGAGAAAATGAATCAAAGTAAAGCATGAAAGCTTTTTCTTAATACAAGAACTCAAACTCAAACTAAATAATGAGCGGGGCTCTGATACCAATTGTTGGAACAATTTTAATCCCTGAATGCCACACTCACTTTAGAATAGGATTGAGGAAGAGATGAAGCGGAAGCGTTAAGAACAAATACCTGTTGAATCCATTATGAAGTAGGGAGAAATGAAGAAGAAGAAGATGTAGGAGAATGATCTTCTAAATGATGAATGTCTTTCCTCTTTTACTTCTTTAACACTTAATGAAGATTTATGGAGAGAGTACTAATGAAAAATGGAGTAGTCTTAAGGGTTGATGGAATGCCCTTTATATAGTAGACTTGGTGACATTTCATTTAGGGACCACACCCTTTCAAGATTTATGATAATAAATTACCCTTTTGCCCATCACAATTAGGTAATATATATCCAGGAATTCTACACATTTTATTATCAACTATACTTTATAATTTAATATTATAATCATAACTTTATGAATGGAAGTCTAAATGACTTGTGTTGCAAGCCATGTCCTTACATATCACTCTCATCTTTTATAGTTGTCCCCCTAATTAGTTGAAGCATCAAACACCGTAGATTCTACCAAAACTTACGAGGTATGACTAATGTTAAAGAGCCAGGAGTAAAAAAACAACATGGTTTTTTTTATTAGGCCTCTCGATGAGTTTGCCAAGTTTGAAGTTATTCAATGTTTATTGCCGCTCTTCTTAACTAACAGGTTGCAGGTGGGAAAGAAGCAGGATTACACAAAATTGTAGGTGGGAATTAAGTATGATTACACAAAATAGCTTACACATTGGCCTTCATGTTTGAATCATGTCTACTAAATGATCAAGTTGAGTTGAAGATAAAAACTAAAAATACTACTACCTCCGTCCCGAAATGAATGTTCAAAATTTTGAATAATAAAATTTTCAACTTTTTTGGAGATTCAGTTTGGGATGAAGGTAGTACTCTAGACACCCCCTCCCCCTCCCCCCCAAAAAAAAGAAAAGAAAAAATCTCCCACGCGTGTGGTAATGGGATTATATTTTTTTTTGGTAATTTTCGGTTTAGAAACAAATGTACATAGCATTTCCAACTATTTTATGTGTACATGTGTCTGTGTAGAACCTTTGAAAGTATGGAGTGAATGTAGTTCATTTCAAGTATATACATTTAGGTATTTGTCGTGGCTTTCTTATAGGATTTGTAGAAGAGTGTTTTTGAGATGCTGTTAGTTTATGTTTTAATGGGATTTGTTTTCACTTTTTGTATTATTTATGTAAATGTTGTTAATTAAGCAGTAGTTGTACGTTTGTTAAAAAAAAAAAAAAAAACAGTAGTTGTACGTTAATTTCATTTTCCTCATAAAAATTTAAAAAAAAATGATAATGGTAGCGTTTATAAAAGTATATCAATAACAACAATTTTTAGGTTCTCATTACTAGGATTATTAATTAGCTTATGATAATTCACTTTGCAATGCGTTGACTGATTCCGCACTGTCGCCGTGCCATTGGCACTGGAATGAGTACTAGTGTTTATATAAATGTAGTAATGTAACTATGTAAGTGTTGGGATAAATGCCTTTCAAGTTAGGACGCTGGCTTAAAGGATTATACAACAGAGATTTCGTGATTCCGGGACAAGTGGAGTATAATGAGACGAAGACAAAACCTGTTTTCCAGGCTAAGGCTGTTTTCCAGGCTAAGGCTTAAAGCCAAAGCCATAAAAACAGAGAGCATGCAGCTTGCCAGAATCTTCACGCAAGGAACGGCCGGCCAAATTGGGTTTGAGTTTTACTTGTTTGGTTGGTTCTTGGCGTGGGTTAAAGGAATGAGATTCCTTATAATATGAATTGGTCAAGTCAGGGGCGGATCTTGTAGTGTGCCTACCATTGCCCAGGCAATGGTTAAAAAAAAAAAAAAAATTTTTTTTTTTTTTTTTTTTTGCATTTTGAGTAAATAAGTTCATAACTGTGCGCCTAGATTACATAATTTTTAGGTAGCTTAGTTGGTTGAGATGTTAGTTTTTTTGCCAAGTGACATGGGTTCAACTCCCACTAGTTGCAAATAGTTTCCAATTTTTTTAAAAAAAACTCTAATAGGTGAGCTTTCTTCAAAGTTTTTGTAAAATTCTTTTGATACCACTTAAAAATATTTTTTTCCCTCTACTATGTTTTTCTTTTTAAAAACATCAATGTAACAAAAAAAAGTTAAAAAAAATCTTAACCATCACTTTAACTGACATTAATATAAAATTTTGTAGTTGTTCATGACATAAGCTTTCTTGTTCAAATTCAAAAAAAAAAAAAAAAAAAAAAAATCTTGACCACTTATGTTTTTAAATTTGCTCATCATTTTCATTTCTATTTTGTCGATTTATCAACTATTATTGTGTGTGAATGATTTTTTTCTTTACTAGCTATTTTTAGAATGGAGCATCGACCTTTTCCAATAATTCCCAAAATTTTACTTAGGGTAAATTGCCTAAGTATTTTACTACCTCCGTCCCACTTGAAAAGGTTGAAGGTTGATATTCCTTTTTGAGTTACACTTGAAGGGTAACTTTCGCCTTTAAGAAGCACTAATACCAGAGTACACTAAAAAAAAAAAACGGGGGCGCTGCCCCCAAACCCCCGCTCATTTTAGTTTCACGGTATTTTTTTTTCTCGCACAAAGTAGGCAACACCAAATGTTTTAGTGTAGATCCGCCACTGGGTCAAGTCAACCAGGAAAGGAATCCTAGTTATAATTTAATTAGGCACTTTAGGCCTTGTATATCATGGATGTATATATACTCTCTTCTGTCCTAATTTAGCTCAGTAGAGATTAATAATTCTAAATCTAGGGGTTGCACAAAGTAGATTAGTGTGATCTTGTGTAACCACCCAAAAGTTCATAGATGTTATTGGTGCTCAATGGAAGTATAGTGGAGACTTATATATCACAATCAAAGCCCATATGTTTCCGATATGGGATGGGGTATTATAGCATGCTTGTCAGAATCTTCACGCAAGGAACGGGCCGGCCAAATTGGGTTTTGAGTTTTACTTGTTTGGTTGGTTCTTGGCGTGGGTTAAAGGAATGAGATTCCTTATAATAAGAATTGGTCAGGTCAAGGAATTCTAGTTATAATTTAATTAGGCACTTTAGGCAGTGTATATATATACTCCCTTCTGTAGTAGATTAGTGTGATCTTGTGTAATTGTTTCTCCAGTGATAATAATATTCTCTCCCCTCCCCTTGGATGTAGCCAAGTTGGTGAACCACGTAAATCCGTGTTCTTGTGATTGCTTTCTTTTCTTATCAAGTCTTGTTTAATTGCTCTAACAGTAAGCATATACACACACACAGAGAGAGAGAGAGAGAGAGAGAGAGAGAGAGAGGAGAGAAATGGAAATTGGTAATGGGTTGAAAACGGTTATGTCCATTGCAATTGTAGTGGTACTTGGATCACTAGCAAAGTTGTACAAACAATTTGTTAAGAAACCTAGGTGGGAGAGGTTGTTCCTGAAAAAGCAAGGCGTAAATGGGCCTCCACCGATGTTGTTACTTGGCAATCTCCTTCAAATGAAGGCAGCCGTTGATGCAGCAGAAGCGGAAGCTGCCGCTGCCATCGCTCACAACCACCCTTCTTCCATCAGCACTCATGATATAAGCCCAATTGTCTTTCCCTTCCTCGACCAATGGACCAAACAATACGGTAATACATACTCCATTTTCAAGAAATATTAACTCCTCACTTTGTTTTCGTGGTAAATCATTTTTATTGATAATGTCCTTATGATGTACTAATCGATTTGTAATTTTTTTGGATAATTACACTTAATAAATTACTGATAAAAAATTAATTAAATTGAGCATGAAAATCAAAATATGACTACGATAATAAGACAGACAGAGCATAGTGTATACATACATACATATATGCAAAGATATGTGAAGAATTGTGATAATTTTAGTAGAAACTTACTTTCTAGTTAATGTTCCGAGTTTTGTTAGGATACCGTCTTCAAAGAAAGAGTGGTTAATAATTGGCCCATTTTTTATTGATCAAAGCATTCTCCTTTTGTTAGAAGAAAATCAACCAATTAACCTGACATTATTGTAATTTTATAGCTCATTTTATTTACCAAAACACTTTAGAAATACTATTCCATCCTGATCTACTTCGTAATAGCTATTGCTTTTAGAAAGAAAAAAAAAACAAAATAACTATCGATTTTTGGTAAAATAAAATAAAATTCCTATTCTTCCTTTGCATTGAAATTTGTTACTCATTATTAGTTAGTTTACTATATGAAGTAATAGAAAAAATAATAAATAAAGGTAAAATTAAAACTTTTATTGTCAATGTGCAATAATAATTGTCTTCCTTAAAATACGTAAAAACTCAAAAGCAACAAATATTTTAGACCGGAAATAGTACCAACTTCAACCTCTGAGACCCATCCAATTTCTCATACATATACTCCCTCCATCCCAGCTCACTTGAGACTTATTTTTATTTTGGTCTGCCTCAGCTCATTTGAGACCTCCCCAAAATAGTCAACTTTTGATAATTTTATATTGAATCCACCCCACCACTCATTCTCTCTCTTCATTTCTCACCACTCAATTTATTCAACCAACACTACTATTTACCCAATTCATTCACTCTCTTCATTTTCTACTACACATTTTCTTTATTTTATTCTATTTTCTTAGTTATTGTGCCCACTTTTTAAGTCTCAAGTGAGGTGAGTCGGAGGGAGTACATGTTTGATTCTCACTTATCCAAGATTATTATGAAGAAACTTTGAGAACAATTTGAGATTCATTTAGCTGTCTTAATGAAATTTTAAAATTATTGCTCAAGTTTTTTCGTTGTAACGAAAAAATAGTAGAAATTTATTTTGAGACGGAAAGAGTATAATGAGCTTTAATTAAATGCAGGTAAAGTGTTTGCATTTTCACTAGGGGTAAATACGATATTGCATGTGAGCGAACCGGCATTACTTAAAGAGATAATAACGATCACTTCCTGGGATTTGGGAAGGTCTTCACTTCTAGAGAGAGAACTTGGGCCTTTAATGGGCCAAGGCATTCTTGCCTCAAATGGGGCCCATTGGGCTAATCAACGAAAACTTCTTGCTCCCCATTTGTACCTCGACAAGGTTAAGGTAAGATTCCATTGAAAGCTGTACTCACATGTCCGGAATGATAATTTCCTAGTTAGTATGAATAAATGTTGAGCAATATACTCCCTCTGGTCCAAAGTAACTGTCGCTTTTGTTCAATCTGTAACTTTGACCAATAATTTAAATAAAAAATAATGAAGCTAATAAAAATTTAAAATTTGTTATTGTATTATAATTAATAATACTTTAATAACAATTTTTTTGATTTTTATTAGGATCATTATTTTTGGTTTAAATTTATTGGTCAAACTATTATCCGTTTGACCAAAAGTGACAGTTATTTTGGACCAGAGGGAGTAATAGTTTAATTATTTTAATACAAAACAAAAAATAAGAAAAAAAAATTGAACAATTTATTTTTTTTACTTAAAGTTCATTCAATTTATTTTTATTTTTTTAAAAAAACATATTATTTGCTTTCGACAAATATCTCAATTATGAGAATCTTTATTTGTTACTTTTTTTTTAATCAGATTTGTTACTACTTTTGTTTAGTGGTATGGAAGATTTCAAGTAACGTTTTATATTATTTATTTTACTGAAAGTATCAATGAAAGAAAAGAAAAGGATATTTTATTTTTCTTAAATTTCCTTAAAATAAATTGTCTCAAGGGTTGAAATATTAAAAGTGATTGTTTATTTATTAATTTCAGGGAATGATGAAATTAATTACGGATTCTTCCAGTGCACTGATAGATTTATGGACGAATAAAATAGGCCAAACTACATTTATCCCCCCAAAGTATACACCAAATCCCACTTTGCACCCTCGCGCGAAATTCGTCCCACTTTGGTACCTCATGTTAAAATTGTCCCACTTTGCCCCCCGGAACTCAACGGGCGTTAGGAATTTAACGAAATTTCTCATGTGCTGGTCACATGATGGGTATTTTAGTCATTTCAATTATTGCTTTTAATTTCTCTTTAAGTTAATTTTTCCATTATTTTAATGTGCTTAAATATAAAAGTAAATAATTTATATATCCGTTATTTAGTACAAAAAATGAAAAAAATGTATTTAAAATTAAATAACATACTGAAAATAATTTTACAAAAAATAAAAAATAAATTAGATATTAATTACTAAAGAAATAAAAAAGAATGAAAAAGAAAAGGAAAAAAAAGTAACAAAAAATAAAAAGCAAAAAGCAAAAAGCAAACCCAATCTTCTTCCCAGCTTCCCCTATCCCCATTTTTCTTCTCCGTTCATCCCCCACCACCCCGTTCTCTTTGCTCCCTCCCCTCCACCGCCATTAACACTAACTCCGACAACAATGGCAAAATCTGCAACAATAATGGCAAAATCTGGAACAACAATTTAAAAACTCCAACAACAATTCAAAAAAGCTTCAGATCCACTTCCTCTCCTCCATTTTCTCTCAAATCTCCCCCCTCCCCGACTTTCCTACTTCTGCTACCCACCCCACTAACCCACAGTCTTTTGCCCTTCTGTCTCAAATCCCCCACTTCCCCCAACATTCCAGCTGATTCAAACTTAAGAGAGACCCAGAATGAATATTTGGTGGGAACTGGGAACTAGATCTGATATTTTTCTTCTTTTCTTTTTCAAATTTTGATCTTTGATTGTGGGAAATCTCATTGGTTGATGTGAATTTAGGATTGATTTCTTGTTATTGTTGTTTAAATTAATAAAAATGGTCCGGAAAGAATGAAAGAATGAAACTGATGTTTGATAAAAGAAGAAATATGGTGGTGAATGGTGGTGTTTGGTTGGTGGCATGGTGGTGGCGGCGATGGAAGTGGCATGGCGGTGGCCATCACCACTTTGGTGGTGATGGCTGTTTGGAGGTGGTGGTCATGGTGAAGAGTTGATAGTTTTTCATGGTTTAATGACACTTAAGCCTTAGGTTTTGGTGCTAAAAGACATAAATATCCATCATGTGACCTGCACATGGGCAATTTCGTTAAATTTCTAACGTCAGTTAGGATCTGGGGGGCAAAGTGGGACAATTTTAACATGGGGTACCAAAGTGGGACGAAATTCGCGCGGGGGTGCAAAGTGGGATTTGGTGTATACATTGGGGGGGTAAATGTAGTTTGGCCAATAAAATAAAGACGAAAGGTGGAGAAATAGATATAAATATAGATACAGATATGAGAATATTTTCAGGGGATGTCATATCTAAAGCTTGTTTTGGGAGTAACTATATCCAGAGTGAAGACATTTTTTTGAAGATTAAGAGATTGGAAGTGGTGACATCTAATATGCTCACTGCTATTGGCATTCCTGGATTAAGGTAAATTAAATTTTTTAAAAAGACATTTTTTTTCGAAGATTAAGAAATTGGAAGTGATGTCCCCAAAAGAGTGGTCCAGTGGTAAAGCCAAGCCTCACCCTCGGTGAATGCTAGGTTTCGATCTCTCTCCTCGTCTCCTTCTGGCGTGGACATCGTCAAAATAATAATAATAATAATAAAATATTGGATGTGGTTCTGTGTCAAACTGCGCTCTAAATTAAACCACTTACATTGCACCCCTAATAATGTCTTGACATTTATTTTGCTTGTCTATTTATCCTCACTCATTCTCATTTATTTATTAAATTAATTATGTTCCTATATTTAAATAGACATATTCCAACAAAGAAAAATAAGGAGGCATGGGCATTAGAGAAGGAGGTTTACAAGCTGATCATGAATATTGTCAATGGAAGAAAAGAATTAGAGGGTAAAGTGGAGACAAAAGATTTGATGCAAAATGTTGTTGAGAGTGCTGAAAACAGTGGACTTAGTAAAAATGAAATAAACAAATTCATTGTTGACAACATTAAAAACATGTACTTTGCTGGGTACGAATCGACGGCGGTTACAGCGTCGTTGTGTCTTATGTTGTTGGCTTCAAATCCAGAATGGCAAGTTCGGGTTCGCAATGAGGTTGTTCAAGTTTGTAAGGGCCAAACCCCAACTGCCAATATGCTACGTCAATTGAAAGAGGTATATTTTTTTTCTTTAATTGGACTAACTTTTTCTAGATAAACAAAAAAGAGAAATGACACTATCATTTTGGACAAAAACTTGTGTGAGACGTGTCTCGTTGAGAGAGTAAATGGTTTGCCGCCTTATGGGCTGGGCGGGCAAGCCCATTTCTTCTGTCATCAAGATCCGTCTCATGCGTGAAACCGTCTCACACAAGACTTTCTCATCATTTTGAAACAGAGAGAGAGAGAGAGAGAGAGAGAGAGAATTTCTCTTTAATTCATGTTCAACCTTAAAATGTCTAATCTTTTAGCGGGACGGGGGGTTACAATGGAATCCAGAGGTGCGGTGTGTGGTGCTTAATATTCATGCTAATTTTCTATTTTTTTGGGAGGAAGTATTCATGCAATTAAACATTTAAAAACATTTATAAAAATGTTGATTAATGAAACATAATTGATGTATTTTGCAGTTAACGATGGTGATATATGAAACTCTGCGTCTATATTCTCCGGCACCAGCAATGGGAAGGGAAATAATGGGCGACATGAAAATTGGGGGCATTGACTTGGTCAAGGGCATGCAAATTTGGTCATATGTGTACCCATTGCACACCGATCCTGAAATCTGGGGACCTGATTCTCTTGAATTCAATCCTCAAAGATTTGCCGATGGAGTAACGGGTGCTTGTAAAATTGGACACTTGTACATGCCCTTTGGTGTGGGACCCAGAATTTGTCTTGGTCAACATTTGGCGTTGAACGAGCTCAAGGTACTCGTATCTTCCATTGTTGCCAATTTTAGTTTCACACTCTCTCCCAACTATGTCCACTCCTTTGACTTTACCCAAGTTCTCCGTCCTAAATTTGGTGTCAATCTCGTGATTAACAAATTATAAACTCGCATAGTGCGAGGGGTCTTGATGTATTTCTTGATTTTCTTATGCAAGGTATTGTAGTCTTTAATTTTCGTTTGGTAATTTAGCATTCTATTTTTTGTAAGAGACATTCAAGTTCATTAGTTATGACTTTGTCAATTTGATGTTTAGATAATGTTATCACTTTTTGGCTCAAATGATTATTCATTTTGTTTCAAAGTATTTCTTTTGTATCATGTAATTGTACCTTAATATTTACTGCTGTACTAATTTAAAATTTATAATGTAATTTTAAAGTCAAACCAGACTTATATAGATACAAATTTAATTTTGTTGATGGTCATGGACCCTTGGGAATCCTATGTATTCCCAACAACATCTCTCCTTTGAGCGAAAAACTCAACCATCTCCCCAAGATCGGGAATATTGTCTTTAATTATGGGAGCGTTATTGAAATTATTTATCCATTCTCGCCACTGAGGAAATGAACGTGATGACACCCTAGATTTCTGGGATCACGGAGATAGAACTCCAACTTTGCTGTCTCTTGATCCTAATCACAACACAAACAAGAACACCGTTAAGACCAAGGCCGGGTTGGAATCCGGCTTAGGCCCTCGGGTGTAAGAGTAAGATCTCTGAGGAAAACCTAAGAAGAAGGCTCAATGAAGACCTTGTGTGTGTGAAATGGATAGAGCACGTACCTTTCTCATGGGAGCGAAAAGAAGTATATATATGACCAAAGGAAAGAAACCTGCACAAGGTACTAACCACCCTGGTACTGGGGGGACACGTGGCGAGTCCCCAGTGGATCGGTCAGGAGAGTGGCTGGGAAGGTGGCGTGTCTGTCAGGGAAGCATGGTTCCATCACCAACCGTTATGGTGTGTCAGGTACGGATAGGTGACGCCTCGCGTACGTTTGTGCCAGCTGGGCACCACGGGCTCCTCAGGATGGCGGGAGGCAGAGTCATCTCGGGCATATATATCAGGGAGATCGATCCCCTCGGGCTTACTAGCCCGCGTTCCTTGCCGGTTCGGCAACCAGAGTTCAGGTCCGGTTCGGGCGCGTTAGGTCACATTAATTTAGACCGGCGAGCATCCGGCCCAGAAGGCTCGGTCTCATCAGTGGCCCCTAACTCCGAGGGTTAGCTCATTCATGTGCGGCGCGAGGAGTTATACTTCCTAGGCTCGGTTCGGGCAAATCGCAATAAATGCGGGCACGGATCGCAATGGGACGGGAGTCTTAGAATAGTGGTTGACGAAAGGACAGGTGGGCCCCTTGTGTCAGGCTAGTGGCGTAGCCATCTGTCTTTTGACATGACCAGGAACACGTTCATTAAATGCGAACCGTCATCGGTATTCGAAAAAACAATTCCCGCCTCTTCACTTTTCGGGTTTCGATCGGGTTACCAGATATTTCGGGTCGATCCGACCCATTTCCGGCGCTATAAATACCACGGAAGCTGAATCATTCCAAACTTTCGTAACTCCCATCTTTCTACCTTCCAGTTCCAACGAAGACTTTGCTTCTCCGGATTCCTGACTTTGAAGATCTCGTTCTCGTTCATTACTTCTAATTTACAGGTATTGCTCCGCACTTCACTTTTTCTTCTTTGTTTCGATTCGTCGTCTTAATTTCTGCCATTCTTTTCGTCGCCGTTTTTCGAGCGCGAACCCTAAAAACTTGCTCCTGTCGAGCTTTCGGATTTGTACGAGATTCGTGTGACTTCTCGTAACCTCGTGTCTTCGAGTCCGAATTCTGGACCCTAATTTTTGAAAATTTGTTGAAATATTGTTGTAGCCATGGAAGGGCTGGATTTAGGGCATGAACTCCGTCCTGACCTGTTTGGTTGTTGCCGGAGGACCGGTGGGGTATACAGGTTCCTGTTGAATGCCTGGAAACGGCTGTCTTTGAATGAGTTCATTGCCATAGGTTTAGCGTATAGCTGGGAACCCTGGGTCTTGCCCCTGTTGTGGGAAACAGGTCCCTCCGTCCATTACGATTCCACAAGGCTGAGGGTGTTCGGGGGAGAGGAACACTTGGGCATTTTTGTCATGGCTGTTTTAACTCGATTCCCCGATAATGTAGATATGGCTGGAAATGCTAGAAGGTTGGTAAGGTCGTGCGGGGAGCGTGTAGCCTCGAGTGGCCTTGATTCTCATAGTTGGATGGACGCTCCTTTTAATGACGAGGACGAACGGGCACGATCTCCGGGCTTGGCCCCTGGGGTTATTGAGGTCACGAGCAGTGCGGAGGCTTCCGATCAAGAAATGGGAGTTGATGGTGAATCCGCTCTTGAGGCTGAGGTTGGGGCGATCGTGGCTCACGGGCTAGTTGATGAGTCTGAGTCATCTGAGACACCCTCTGACCCACGGGGGGATTTAGAGAGAATGGCCCCAGATACCGCGCGTATGGTCAAACGCGTCCGCTCCCCGGTTCAAATTTTGGCTTCCTTCCCCGAGGGGCCCGACGATAGGGTTGCGAGCCAAGCCGGAGCCTCCAGTTCTGGAGCGGGCATGGTGGAGGAGCAGGACTCCGATGATGAGTTTTTAACAGTGTATCACATCGATCGCAAAATCTACCTTGTCGGCGGTCTTGATGATTATACCTCTCCTTCAGGAAGCAATTTGGCTGGTCCTGCCCGCGTCCGGGCAGATAATATCGCTTGTGTGTTTTATCCCGTTCAATTTGAGAATGGCCTCCGGCTTCCCTTGGACCCGTTCATTTGCGAATTCCTGGAGTTTTCCAAGTGCCTTCCCATGGACTTGACTCCCAACGCAATTCGTTATCTGGTATCTTTTATTGTCGTAAGCAGGGTACTGGGATATGAACCCTCTTTGTCCGCCTTGTACGTTTTCTTCACCCATCAGGTCACCGCGAGCAGTTTGAGCTTGAAGACGAAACCTAGGTCGAAAAAGATCTTTTCTGCGGCTTCTAACAAATTCGATCAGTGGCAGAGATATCCTCTGGTGATTCAGAATCGACTCGGGTGGCCTTTTTCAAAGCCTGATAATACTTCCCCGCTGTCTATATCTTCCAAGGATTATCCTAGCTCAGATGGGGGTATTGAGCTTGCGTCCGCCATGCAGGATTATCTCGCCCGGCATACGAAATTAGTTACTTTAGAGGACCAGACCGTGGTCGTGGTTGAACAAGTTTTCGACGTTCAAGCCATCATCAACAATGAGAGTCTTTTGGCTTACGCCGGGGTGGTCCCATCCCGAAATCCTGATTTTGAGAGCAGGGTTAACATGACTCCTATGTGGCGGGATCCTACCTGGAGGGTTCACCAAGATTTTGCCTTTGCCCATGAGTGCCCTGCTTGCCGATTGGGGGAACAATGCCCGGATCCGGGCTTGACTGGTCTTTTTCATACTTAATCAACTGAAATTTCATACCTGTTAGTTGATCCGATCATATCTGACTGACTGTTACTTTTGCCCGCAGATCCCACTGATACCATGCCTCCCAAGAATATTAACGCTTTGAGATTGGCCGCGAAGCAGCGGGAGGCTGAGGCGAAGCAGCAGAGGCAGCCGAAATGCAGAAGGCCGAGGCCCCAGGGAGAAAACTACCGATCACGGATCTTCTGGACAAGTCAAAAAAGGTTGTTGCCGTTGTCCCGACGACGGGCGAGCTTCCTCTACGGCCCCGCGGGAGCGGACGGGGAAAAGATTTGACGGGCTCGGGGTCTCCCACTCTCTCGCACGATGCAGGCAAGACTGTGCCCGAGGCTATGAAGAAAAGGGGGTCTGAGTCCGATCGCTGACCCCTTGCCTTCAAAAAATAAACAGCCTCGTCTGGAGTCTCCTTCTCGCGGTTTTACCGTATCTTCCCCCGCCAAAGGGACCTTATGCTCGGAGCGCTTCCCCGTAGAATTAATTGAAGATAAGGACCGAGCTAAGGAGTTTGGGAAGAAGGTAGCTGAGGCCCCTGAGGTATATGGGGTTGATCTCCATAGCCGCCGCGGCTTCAATTCTTATGTTGGCGATGGGCTTCTGCACCGTATGAACTTCCCGGACTATCAACAGAAGGTGCTGTCCAAGACCAACTTCCTGACCGCCCTGGGTCACGCGGGCTTGGCTATGGCTGAGGTTAGTGTCTCATTTTTCTTGTCTAAACAGACGTGCTCTTTCTTTTTATATATCGATCATTTGGCCCTCTGATTCCTCCTCCCGCTTTTAATATAATCTCCATATGCTCCTTTATTGAAACAGGTTAGCAATGACCTGCTATATATGCGGTCTCAGTATGAAGCCGAAGTTGCTTTGGCCGCAGCGAGGGGGAAGAAATTGGCGGAGGCGAAGGATGAGATTGCCCGCTTGTCCAAGGTCCTGGAGGGCTCGGGAGAGGAGCTTAAAAATAAAGATGCCGAGTTGATGACTGCGGTCAAGGAGAACTCTAAATTGAGCAACGATCTCGACGCAGCTCGCGAGGCCAAAGACCGAGCTGAGGCTGAAAAAGCAACTGTTGAGTCTGAGAAACAACGACTCGAAGCTCGCCTGGCCGAGGCTGACAAGCGGTTGGAGGAGGAGAGGGAGAAGAACAGGAGCTTATCTAAAAAGGTTGATGAACTAGATGGCAAGGTTTTGGATGCCATGCGGTTTGAGAAAGACCGGGAACTTGTTCTGAAATAAGAGCGAGGGAAAGCCGTGGCCGAGTTTGAGGCGTCTGATGCTTATAGAGAGAAGGTGGAGGAGGCAAGCATAGAGCAGTATAACTCAGCTCTCCATACAGTAGGTCGTAACCTGGCAGCTACGGGCAAATACACTGCGCAAGAGATTGCGATTCTTTGCTCCATTACGGCCTCAGACCCTCAATGCTTTGCTGGTCATGCTCTAGTGCCCTTTACCACGGACCAACTCTCCGAGTTTCCCGAGTCTGTCAGATCAACTCTCCCTCCCGTCGCTCCGGTCACAGTCCAAGATCTTCTTTCTGCTATTGATGGATTCAGATATTCTGCCGCGGGAACCTTGCCTTTGGTCGCAGCTTTGGAGAGAACTTTTGGCCCCGGCGGCCCGTACATTGATGGTATGGTTCTTCCTTACTCTCCCTATGCCTCCGCTCTTGCTGATGCTTCTCAGGATCAGTCTGGATCTGTACCTGACACTGATGCCTCTGCCTCTGTTCCAGAGATGGAGAATGCTCCTCCCCCGGCCTCTTGAAGATCAGACCGGGTTGCATCCTGGGGAGTTTTTGTAATAGTGTAGGTCCGGACATTTTCGAACAAGTGATTTTTGGTTTGTATATGTATAATTGTTTTCAGTTTTGCTATTGATTTCCTCCCTTGCGTGCTCTTTTGCTGTCACTCTTTTGATTACATAGCTAAGAAGGTTTGTTCTCGTATGAACTATCTTTGTTTCCGCGCACGCGATTTAGCTCGAGAGCGTATGGCCGCACCTTCTCCCACTTTAGTCTAGCTTGAGGGCGTAAGAAACGGGCCCTGCGGTCTAGCTCGAGGGCGTATGACCGCGCATCTTGGGTCTTAGGAATTTCACAAGGAAATAATCCCACCAAGGAATTCATTCTCCCACTTTAGTCTAGCTCAAGGGCGTAAGACATGGGCCCTGCGGTCTAGCTTGAGGGCGTTTGACCGCGCATCTTGGGTCTTAGGAATTTCACAAGGAAATAATCTCACCAAGGAATTCATTCTCCCACTTTAGTCTAGCTCAAGGGCGTGAGACATGGGCCCTGCGGTCTAGCTCGAGGGCATATGACCGCGCATCTTGGGTCTTAGGAATTTCACAAGGAAATAATCCTACCAAGAATTCATTCTCCCACTTTAGTCTAGCTCAAGGGCGTGAGACATGGGCCCTGCGGTCTAGCTCGAGGGCGTATGACCGTGCATCTTGGGTCTTAGGAATTTCACAAGGAAATAATCCCACCAAGGAATTCATTCTCCCACTTTAGTCTAGCTCAAGGGCGTGAGACATGGGCCCTGCGGTCTAGCTTCGAGGGCGTATGACCGCGCATCGTTCGTAGACTTGCAAACGGCATCCGCATCGCGGCCATGCGGTCTGGCTCGAGAGCACATGACCGCGCTTTGAGAACGAACATACTTGAGTAATTTCAGAGAACGATAGCAGTATTATTTACTTTACTCGAACAGATTACATTGCCATTTCGTTACAATACATGAGTAATTCCACAATTTCTAACTGCCATTGATTGCAAAAAGATTTCAAGATCTACAATTCTGTCTTCTAAGGGTAATACTTTTTCAGATGATCACTATGCCAGGCGTTTTTCAAGTCTTTTCCTTCTGCCGTTAGAAGCCTGTAGGTTCCCTCTTTGATTACGCGGGCAATCTGATAAGGGCCTTCCCAGTTGGGCGAAAGCTTGTTGTATCCGGGCTGCCTCCCTGTGACTTCAACTTTCCTCAGAACTCAGTCTCCCACGGCAAACGATCTCTTGTTCACCCTTTTGTCATGATGGACTTTGGCCTTCTGCTTATAATTGACCATTTTTGCTCGTGCTTCCAACCGTTTTTCTTCGGTAGAGTCTAAGTCTTTTCTGCGGGCTCCCTCATTCTCTGTTTCATTAAATTGGGCGACCCTATAAGTGGGCAAGGCTACTTCCACAGGTGCGACCGCCTCTGATCCATATGTCAGGGAAAAAGGGGTTTCTCTCATTGAGTTCCTTGTCGTGGTTCGGACAACCCATAGAGCAGTACTGAGCTCTTCCATCCAGCGACCACTCCTTCCCTTCAAACTTTTGTGCAAAGCGGTCATTATCAACTTGTTCGCGGCCTCGGCCTGTCCATTTCCCTGCGGTCTTGTGACTGAGGATTGTCGATGTTCCACGTTGAGTCTCTTGCACTCCGCCGTGAACTTGTTTTGAAATTGGGGCCCGTGATCGGAGACAATGGCCCGCGGTAGACCAAACCGACAGAAGATGTGATCGTGGACGAACTTGATGATACTTGCTTCCGTAGTACTAGTCAGTGCTTTTGCCTCAACCCATTTTGTGAAATAGTCCACTGCGACCACGACCATTTGCGCTCCCCAGGGCGCTTTGGGATATGGCCCAATCAAATCAATCCCCCACATATCAAATGGCCAAGTTGGGACTACCAAACTCTGCTCGGTGGACGGCTGCCTTGGTATGTTGGCGAACCTCTGGCACTGGTCGCATTTGCGGACCTAGTCTTCTGCATCTCTTTTCATTGTTGGCCAATAACACCCGAGGAATCTGATTTTGTCGGATAGTGTCCGGGCTCCGGGATGTCCTCCACACACGCCTTCGTGAACTTCGTATAACAGGTTGGTGACTGTTTCGGACCTGACACACCTCAGCAGTGGTTTGGTAAAGGATCTCCGATAAAGCACGCCATCAATAATCGTGTATCTAGCGGCCTGTTTCATCAAGACTCTTGCCCGGTCAGGGTCGTTGGGGAGGGTTTGCCGCTCGATATATTCCCTGATCTCGTCAACCCAATCTTTTTCCGAATCTCCAATTTGGTGGATTTCTATCCTGTCAATGGCTGGGAGCTCTATGAACTCTATCCATCAGTCCACACTAAGCTTGGCAATGTCCTCGTTTGTGATCCTGGAAAGCAAGTCCGCCTCGGAATTTTCAGCCCGGTTAACTTGGTTCAGCTCATGGTATTCGAATTCCTTTAACAAGTTTGTCGCGAGCTCCTTGTATTTGACCAAAACCGGGTGATTTGTTTCGTATTCCCCTTTCACCTGGTTTATTACTAGTTGTGAGTCGCTCTTCACGACCAGCTTCGATACTTTCATGTCCCGGGCTAATTCCAAACCCGTTATCAATGCCTCGTACTCGGCCTGATTGTTTGAGACCGCGAACTTAAATCTCAAGGCTCGCTTGAACCTTTGACCCTCCGGGGCGGTCAAGAGAATTCTGGCGCCGCTGACAGTCTTTCCCGCGGATCCATCCACACTTAACGACCAGCAATTTTCCGGTCTCTCCCCTGCAACTATTGCCTTTTCGCCTCTCTTTTTCTTTGTCTTTGCGGGTTGGGTTTTGTCCGGCTCGCTCTCCTTTGATTCAAATGTGGTCTCTGCCACAAAGTCCGCCAGTGCCTGTGCCTTGATGGTCTTCCGCGGGGAGTAGGTAATCTGGAATTCAGTCAGCTCTATGGACCACGATAGCATTCTCCCCGAGGATTCGGGCTTATGGAGTATCCTCTTCAGCGGGGTGTCTGAATAGACCGTGATTGGGTGGGCGATGAAGTATGCCCGTAACTTCCGAGCGGCCACGAGCAAGGCGAAGGCTAGCTTTTCAATGTTCAGATAGCGGCTCTCCACAGCAGATAGTGCCTTGGAGACATAATACACGGGTTTCTGAAGGTTGCCCTCTTCCCTTACCAAAACCGCGGCCACTGCGTGATCGGTTGCGGCCAAGAAAATATAGAGTTCCTCCCCAAACACTGGGCTGCTCAACAGCGGCGGTTTTCCCAAGTAAGCTTTTATTTGCTCAAAAGCGCTCTGGCAGTCCTCGTTCCACTCGAAGCCCTTCTCTCCTCCTCCTTTTAAAGTTTTGAAGAAAGGCAGACACTTTTCGGCTGACTTAGCAATGAATCTTCCCAAAGCCGTAATGCGGCCATTAAGCTTCTGCACCTCCTTAACGCATCTGGGGGGCTGCATGCTTATCAACGCCGTGATTTTCTCGGGGTTTGCTTCGATCCCTCTTTGGTTCACCATGAACCCCAAAAATTTTCCTGCCTTTACTCCGAAAGCGCACTTGGAGGGATTAAGCTTCATGTTATTTTCCCGGAGGTTGGTGAAGGTTTCTGCCATATCAATGTCGTGAGAGGTCTCCTTGGTCTTGATAACCATATCGTCGATGTAAGCCTCCAGGTTCCGTCCTAATTGATCATCAAAGACGATTCCTACCATCCTTTGATACGTACCGCCTGCGTTCTTGAGGCCAACTGGCATGTTGTTAAACGTGTAGGTTTTGCCCGCGGCATAGAAAGCGCATGAAGGGACGTCATCCTCCTTCATTTTGATCTGATGGTAGCCCGAGTACGCATCTATAAAGCTCAACACCCTATGCCCGGCGATAGAGTCTACTAATTGATCGATCCGGGGAAGAGGGTAACAATCTTTAGGGTAGGCCTTGTTCAAATCGGTGAAATCCACGCACATCCTCCACTTTCCATTTGCTTTGGTTACCATGACGACGTTGGCTAACCACCTCGGATATTTGATCGGGCTTATGATTCCTGCTTTCAGTAGCTTATCCACCTCGATTTTGATCGCCGCTTTCTTCTCTGGTGAAAAGTATCTTTCTTTCTGGAGGACCCGGGTAAATGTGGGATCGACGTTCAGTTCATGCTCGATGACCTCTCTACTTATCCCCTTCATATCTTCGACGGTCCAGGCAAATATATCCGCGCTTTTTCGCAGCAGCTCGATCAGAATCTTCCTTTCTTCTGCGGGGATTTCTAGCCCGACCTTGACCGTTTGTTCGGGGTAAGCGGGGTTTATGACTACATCCTCCAGAGCATCGTTGGGGCGGATGTCCCTTATTTCCCTGTCGTGCAGCGAATCAATCACGATGTCTATCTGCTCGGTCTTTGCGGCAATACGACGAGCTCTCCTACTCCGTTTAAATTCTGCCCGTGTTGAGTGGAATGACAAAGTTCCAATCATGGCCGCCTCCTCGGTCCTGTTGCTGTTGGTTTTGACCTTTTTTGCCTCCCTCGGGCTTACCAATCTTGTCCCAACGCGCTCTCCCTTCTTTTCTTCTCTATTATTTTGAGAAAAGCTCGGGCTTGTTCTCGATGCATGCTATCCCTGCGGGGGTGCTGAACTTAATCTTCTGGTGAGGGATTGACGCAACGATTCCTAGGGCAGCCTGAGCGGTCACTCCCAAGATTGCGTTGTACTGGGATTTCAGATCGATCACCATGAACGTGACACGGGCTGTTTTCTCGAACGGCCTCTCTCCAATGGTCACTTCGAAGTCAATGGTCCCTTTTGCGTAGACCGTATGATTCGTGAACCCTTCCAACAAGCACGCATATGGGGTTAAGTGCGCCTCGGACATCCCCATTTCTTCTAAACAATGGAAGTAGAGTATGTCCCGTGAAGCCCCGGTATCAATGAGGACCCTCCCAATATCCGCTCTACCAATAGCCATCTTGATTGTCAATGGCTGTGTTGAATGGAAAAGGGTGGAGGCCAGCTCGCTCCTCTTGAACCCGATCATTTCCTCTTGCTCGGGTGGGTATGCAGGTATCAGGAACACCTTTTCCAATTTCTTGATCTGAATAGAGAGCTGGGTGTTGCTCGGGGCTTCTTCCCCGATGTACCGGATGTCGTAGCGTTTTCCCCGTCGGCGTCGTTATCCCTAACATATTGGACATGTCCTCGTGGGGCTTCTCCTTTATTGCTGGGCCCCTCAATCCATTTTTTCAATTCTCCGGCCTCGACTTTCTGTTGTATTATCTTTTTCATCTGAAAACACTCATCCGTGTTATGCCCGTGGCTTTCATGGTAGCCGCACCACTTCTTCTTGTTCGCCTCATAAGGCTTTCTTTCTAGGGGTGGGGGAGGAGGCAGGGCTTCTGCCCGCAGAATCTCAGTCCTTGGGGCTATCAAAGGAGTGAAGGTGCTGTCAGTTCTTTTGAAATTGGTCGCGCCCCTCGGTCTTCCTCTATTTCGGCCGCCACTGCCCCCCGAATAGCCTGCGTGGTACCTTGAGTCATGAGCGGGCTCGAGCCTATCCCTTATGCTCCTGCGAGCATCTTCCATGAACGAGGGCTCAACTCCGGCCATGGCAATGGCTCGATTGTACATTTCCTCCGTTCCCTCGGGCTTTCGACAAGCGAACTCTTGCCTCAAGGTATAGGATGTCAATCCTCCCAAGAAGCACAGCTCGATGTCATTTCTCGTTAGGTCCACGATTTGTTCGGTCATTTTTCGAAACCGTGTAATGTACGCTTTCGTACTTTCCCCGGGATATTGCTTCACATCGCACAGGTCCGATTTCGGTCTTGCGACCTCCCCAGCGCCCGCGAACGAATTCAGGAACGACGTCCGCAATTGCTCGTAGCTGCAAATGGAGCGGGGTTTATGGGCCAACAACCATCCCAGCGCCTTCCCTTGAAGGTGGATGCTAGAGCCTTGCATTTTACGGTCTCATCCGTTGAAAATAGAGCCATCTGCCCTTCAAACCGCCCAACATGGCTTTTGGAGTTAGACGAGCCGTCATAAGCGTCTAGCGTGGGGACTTTTCCCCGCTGGATTGGGGAATCAGCTATCCAGGAGGCAAAAGCATCGATGGGTCCAATGCACTTTGCCACACTTTGTTTAGACTCCCATAGGTCCCTGATCATCCCCTGGACCTTGTAGTCAATCTCTTCCCCGGTTTTTACCTTTTTTGCCGTCCCCGCAAATTGCTCTCCGGTTCTAACAGTTGCTTTTCCCTTGTAGTGGCCTTTGGACCTTCTAGGTTGAGACTCTCATTCTTCACTCTTTCTCCCTTCCTCTCCTTCTTCATCGTCGTCCTCCACAACGATCGTTCTTTTCTTCTTTCCCTCCACCCTGCTGGCTATGCTTTTAGAACCATGAGTTTTTGATCTTTCAAGAGGGATTCCCGTGTCAGCCTCGACATTGAATAGCTCTTCCAGGGCCAGGTTTAACTGAAGCCCTTCCGCTACTAGATCCTGCCTGTCTTTCAGGAGCTGGATTTTCTTTTGAATCTGCTCAGGGGTGAGGGGAGTGACGGGGACTTTCTGTGCCTTGCGTGCTTTTGATGTTTCGATACGATCTCTCAGATCCGCCTCTCTTCTTGCTTTCTGAGAGGGAGTGCCCGAGCAGCAACTAGGCACCTTGTCTCCCAATCTGGCAAAGATGGATCCTTGAGGCGCTTGTTTCGAAGGGCTAGCATTTGGGTTCAAGATTTCTCTCCCAGTCATTGTAAATATCTGGAATGTCGAGTGTATTTTTAGAATCGTAGAAACAAAAGAGTGGCTTCGAACGGTGGAAACTCAAGATGAGATGACCGAAACTTGAACTGACGACTTGCAATAAAGGGCGTTGAGTCAGACTAGACTGGGAATTCGAAAGAACTCAGAAGATTACACTAGGAAGATTTTCGTTTCCCGGCAATGGAACCACTGATGACGCCCTAGATTTCTGGGATCACGGAGATAGAACTCCAACTTTGCTGTCTCTTGATCCTAATCACAACACAAACAAGAACACCGTTAAGACCAAGACCGGGTTGGAATCCGGCTTAGGCCCTCGGGTGTAAGAGTAAGATCTCTGAGGAAAACCTAAGAAGAAGGCTCAATGAAGACCTTGTGTGTGTGAAATGGATAGAGCACGTACCTTTCTCATGGGAGCGAAAAGAAGTATATATATGACCAAAGGAAAGAAACCTGCACAAGGTACTAACCACCCTGGTACTGGGGGGACACGTGGCGAGTCCCCAGTGGATCGGTCAGGAGAGTGGCTGGGAAGGTGGCGTGTCTGTCAGGGAAGCATGGTTCCATCACCAACCGTTATGGTGTGTCAGGTACGGATAGGTGACGCCTCGCGTACGTTTGTGCCAGCTGGGCACCACGGGCTCCTCAGGATGGCGGGAGGCAGAGTCATCTCGGGCATATATATCAGGGAGATCGATCCCCTCGGGCTTACTAGCCCGCGTTCCTTGCCGGTTCGGCAACCAGAGTTCAGGTCCGGTTCGGGCGCGTTAGGTCGCATTAATTTAGACCGGCGAGCATCCGGCCCAGAAGGCTAGGTCTCATCAGAACGTTCCTCCATAATCGTCACACCAACTACCTCCTCAATCATTCTCAACCACTGAGCTATGCTGCCCAAGACTATGTCCACCATTCCAATCCTCTCTCTGCCGACAAATTTCTTTTCCGGCTCAATTCCAATTCCGGCTAAGGCGTGTTCTTCTATGGTTTTCAGCATTTCCTCCCTTTGATGGCCTTTTCTTGTTCTTCACCCGTGGTCCAATAAACTACCCAAATAACACTTCCCATTCTAAACTTCAAAAATTTTCATTTTGGATGTCCTATTTTAAACTTCAAAACCTAAAAATGAAAGTTTTTTATACTTCTTTATTTGTGGACTCCACATGTCATACTTACAATAATCACTCATGCATTAACTATTTCCTACCCCACTTTCTCTCTCCTACCAAACTATCTACACTCATAACACATCGCATTTTTCTTAATTCTTGAACCCAAAAGTTTTTTGAAGTTTAAACTGGGACGGAGGGAGTGTATATACTCCCTCCGACTCAACTCAGGTTAGTGTTTCCTTTTCCGTCCGTTCCAACTCCCAAGTTAGTGTGAACTGCCCAAAAATAGCAAAAAAATCTTTACTATTCATTCCACTAATTCTCCCTCATATTTTACTTTTACACTCACAACATTAATCAACTTACTATTTATCCCACTCATTTTCTCTCCTATTTATTTTTTTATACTCACAAACACCTCCTTCAACTATTTATCTCTCCTACTCTTCCTTAATTTGCGTGCCCAATTTGTATACTCCCTCCCCTCCGACCCACCCGAATTAGGTTTTTTGGGTTGGGCACGGGGATTAAGAAAAAAGTGTTAGTGGAGTATGTGTTGTGAGTATGAAAAGTAAAGTAGGAGAGAGAAAGTGGGGGTAAAGAATAATGAGTGGAAAATTGTTGTGAGTGTGAATGTGATTCTCATTAAATAAAACACTTCCATTTTTAGATTGTCCTAATTCGAATGAGACATCAAAAATAAAAATTTGTCTTAATTAATTCAAGTGAGACAGAGAGAGTGCATATATACTATATACTCCTTCCGTCCCAGCTCACTTGACACTTATTTCCATTTTGTTCCGTCCCAGCTCACTTGACACTTCCCAAAATAGCTTACTTTTTATAATTTTATATTCACTCTACCCCACCACTCATTATCTCTCTTCATTTTCCACCACTCATTTTATTCAATCAACACTACTATTACCCCACCCATTCTATCTCTTTATTTTCTACCACATATTTTGCTTATTTTATTCTTTTGTCTTAGTTATTGTGTCCACCGGTGTCAAGTGAGGTGGGACGGAGTGAGTATATATATAGAGAGAGAGTGAGGGGGAGTGAGTGAAAACATGGAGGTCCAAATAAGGGTGTTGATCAAACTAATAATCTCCGGCGTCGTCATAGTTGGGTTGGGAGTTTTATTGCGGGTGTACAATACGGCGGTGGTGAAGCCGAGGCGGCTGAGGTCAAAGCTGAAGGAGCAAGGAGTAAGTGGTCCACCGCCGAAGCTACTGTTTGGGAATATATTGGAGATAAAGAAATCCCGA
Source organism: Campanula takesimana (assembly GCA_026119855.1). Classification (NCBI taxonomy): domain Eukaryota; kingdom Viridiplantae; phylum Streptophyta; class Magnoliopsida; order Asterales; family Campanulaceae; genus Campanula; species Campanula takesimana. The sequence goes on along the minus strand of JAOWBW010001275.1, from coordinate 158,510 downwards.
GATGCTGCTGCAGCGGCCATGCCCAAAACCGCCGGCAGGGGCGGACCCAAGAAGGTCCAAGGGGGTGGAAGTGAACCCCCTAATTTTATGTTGACAGTTAAAAAAAAATATTTTTTATTTTTTTTAGTACTAAGTGAACCCCTTTGCTAGTTTTAGCCCACCCCTTGCCAAAACAAAAGAAAAGAACATACAAAGAGAGAAATTTGTATATAATTTTTGTCTAATGTATTTTGTGAACCCCTTGATTTTGGAGCTGGGTCCGCCCCTGACCGTCGGGAAACCACCGCCCTCTCACAACCCCGGTGCCCTTGTCCTACCCTTCTTCGATCCCTGGATCAAACAATATGGTACTCCCTCCATCTCTGAATCAATCTTTATCACGCTTTCTTACAAAAAATTACTCCCCCCGTCTCAAAATAGATGTTGTTTTGAGAGTTAATTTTTGTCTCAAATTACAAATAATTGTCATTTCACTATTTTTAAAGTTTTTTTTTTATTCTTTACCAATTATACCCTTAATAATGATAGTGAACTACTCCCTCCGTCCCACCACAATCGCTACTAATTTCTTTTTCGGTCCGTCCCACCACAATCGCTACTGCCCAAAAAGGAAATATTTTATTATATTTATATTTAACCAACCCCACTATTTAACCCCACTCATTCTCTCTTCATTTTCCACCACACAATTTATTCAACTAACACTACTATTTACCCCACTCATTCTCTCTCTTCATTTTCCACCACACATTTACTTCTTTTTTCTTAATTATTGTGCCCACAAAGTTAGTATCGATTGTGGTGGGATGGAGGGAGTATCTCTTACCTAACCATTTAATCACCTAGGCAGTTGAATTACTTTAGGGGTATTTGAGACGTTTTCACATGCATTAATGACATTTCTTAATATGTGTGAAACACTCCAAAACGACATTTATTTTGAGATGGAGGGAGTAAAAAATACTCATTCCGTCCCAAAATAATCTTCATACTTTTTAGGCGCTTACTAAAATGAAACTTTGAGCAATAAATTTAAGTTGAGTTAATTAGCCTAATGAAAATCTAGTACTTGTTATTTATAGACCATTATCAATACTATCAATAACAAGTTTTAGATTTTCATTAGGATAATTAAATCAACCTAACATTATTGCTCAAAGTTCCTTCGTAGTAACGTTCAAAAAAGTATGAAGATCATTTTGGGACAGAGGGAGTATAAAAAAATTCAAAGGAATTCATAGCTCCGTTTTTTGGGAAGTTACTGAACTACTTCCTTTTCCTTTCCTTCTGTTTCATAACAAATTGCACTATTTTTTTATGATACGAAAATTGAGGAGACATTATATAAGTATATGCAAAAACATTATGAATGTGGAAGAAATTTATCAGTTAGCCACCCGAAAAAAGAAATTAGTGCAAAATGTTACGGGATATAAAGATATGGAGGAGTATATTTATTCTGTTATCAGAGTGAGCACAACCTAAACTGAATGCAAAGTTATGATACAAACTTTTAGGAGGTAGTGCTTAGTAATTAAAAAAAATAAAGGGAGGATAAATTTGTTTAGTTTTTTCACTATGGTTTTAACTGCAGGTGATGTTTTTATGTTTGCACTTGGTAACATACAAATACTGCTGGTGAACCTTGTTGAGATATGGACGATATCTACCATATCTCGGCCATATCACATGTTATTATTCTTTCCTTTCTTGATATATGAAAATAGAGTAGGATATCAATTGGTTAGCTAGTTTTTAGGGATTGATCGACTCCTTTACCAAGGAGGATTGTAAATGTGCGGTATATATAACTTGTATGGCCTAGCCGAATCATTCAAGGAATAACAAAATACGTTTTCCTCATTCTCTTTTCTTAACTTGGTATACAGAGCTTGCAAAAGATGCCAGGCGAAGAGGTTAGTGGAGAAAAGGTTCCGGCCATGGAGGAGCGCCGATCTCCCTACTTTCTGGCGGCAAGTGATCACCCGGGCATGATTCTCACCCATGTTCAATTACAAGGGGAGAATTATGAAGAGTGGGCTAGGGTTTTCAAGGGCTCATTGAGGGCTAAAACGAAAACCGGTTTCGTTGATGGGACAATTGACCGGCCTATCAAAGCATCCGATCTTGATCTTTGGCAGACCGTGAATTCAATGGTGGTCTCCTGGATTTTTAACACCATTGAACCCCGTCTTCGTTCCACTATCTCTTATGTGGAAGATGCGAAGGTGGTGTGGGATGACTTGAAGGAGCGATTTTCAGTTGGTAATGGACCAAGGGTTCAACAATTGATGACCGATCTCGTTAACTGTAAACAGCAGAAGGGCGAGAACGTGGCGGCCTATTATGGGAGGATGAAGAAATTCTGGGATGAAATGAACGATTTTGATGCACTTCTGACATGTTCATGTACATGCTGTACGTGTAATATTGGTACGAAGTTGGTTCAGCGACGTGAAGAAGAGAAGGTTCATCAGTTCGTCATGGGGTTAGAAATCCCAAAGTTTGACAACGTAAAGTCTTCTATACTGAACACAGAGCCTTTACCTAGTGTTAATAAGGCATATTCTATGGTTGTGAGGGGAGAAAGTGTCCGTGGTAGCATGCTTGGTGAATATGTGGAACCTGTCAGCTTTACTGTCAAGACAGTTGCCAGCACAGGTGCCTTATCAGGTGGTCAGTCAGGTGGTCCAGCAGGTGGTTCCTCTGCGAGAAGGGAAGGGGGCAGTTTTGTTTTCTCTCACTGTAAGAAGAAGGGTCATGAGGCAATCACATGTTATAGGCTGGTCGGATACCCATAATGGTGGTCTGAGCAGCGGGTGAAGAATGCAAAAGGACAAGCAGGGGGCCAATAGTCTGGCGCAGGGAGAGAACATGTCAGATTCAATACTAAAACCAATTCGGTACAGACTGGTGCAGAAGGACGGACTGGGATAACGGATGCACATCGGGCAGAAATATTGGGTCTTACAACGGCGCAATGGAATCAGTTCAAATCCCATGTTCAGACATATGTGCAGCCATCTGACTACACAGTTGGTCGCTCAACTGACCACACGACTGGTAAGATAAATAATGAATCTTGGCTTGTTGATAGCGGCGCTAATCGGCATGTAACAGGCAATCTCTCTCTGCTCCTAAATATTCGTGTTATTAAGGCCAATCGTTTAGGCTTGCCAAATGGTCACTATACGGTAGCCAACAAGGAAGGCGATGTTGATATTGGCCCAAATCTAATTTTAAAAAATGTGTTGTATGCCCCGGGTTTCAACTGCAATTTATTATCTATCTCTCAGTTGCTTCGAGATTCCAATGCTCTAGTGCAATTTTCTGACAAATGTTTTGCTATACAGGAACGGGACTCGAAGATGTTGATTGGAGCGGGTGAACAAAACTAGGGGCTGTACTATCTGAGAAGATCAGACGGACCGCGTGTTTGCAGTGTTAAAAATTCTGGGGATTATCAGTTGTGACATCAACGGCTGGGACATCCTTCAAGTAAAGTCGTTAGTTTGTTGCCTTTTATTCATCGTAGGAGTATTAATAAAGATGTCTGTGGTATTTGCTGTCAAGCAAAACAGACTAGAGATAAGTTTTTATCTAGTGACAATCATTCAGTTGGTATTTTTGATTTAATTCACGGTGACATTTGGGGTGACTATCGTAAGCCGTCTTTGTGTGGGGTTTTTTGACTATTGTGGATGATTGTTCTCGAGCAGTTTGGGTTTATCTTCTTTGTTCCAAGAGTGAGGTTTCTCAAATTTTGAAATCTTTTTTGGTCATGGTCGAAAGAGAATTTAATAAACGGGTCAAGAAGGTACGCAGTGAGAATGGCCTGGAATTTTTGTGTTTGACAAAATATTTTCGGGAGATTGGCATTGAGCATCAAACTACTTGTGTTCGCACTTCCCAACAAAATGGTAGGGTTGAACGCAAGCACCGACACCTCTTAAATGTGTCTCGTGCCTTGATGTTTCAAGCTAAATTACCTATAAAATTTTGGGGTGAGTGTGTCTTGGCTGCTGGATACTTGATAAATCGTACGCCTTCGAAATTATTGCATGGCAAGACTCCTTTTGCGATTCTTTTTGGGATTCCCCCATCGTATGAGAATATTAGAATTTTTGGGTCTTTGTGCTATGTTCATTATTCTAGACAGGACAATGATAAGTTTTCCAGACGTAGCAGAAAATGCGTATTTCTTGGTTATCCATATGGGAAGAAAGGTTGGTTGGTGTATGACCTTGATGAACACAAGACCCTTGTCTCCCGGGACGTCATCTTTGTTGAAAAAGAATTTCCTTTTGCCACTGATGCAACACAGGTTTATACAAATTCAGATATCTTTTTGTGTTCCCCTTCTGATGTGGCTGAGGAAGATAATATTTGTGTTACTGCTCCTGTACCTACTCAGTTGACTGACCGGTTAACTGACCAGTTGACTGAACAGTTGCCCAATCAGTTGCCTGGATAAGTGGTTGAACACCAGGCTGTTCCGATGGCAGATTCTGGACAATCCTCTCCTATGCTTGACCAAGTGACTGAACATGTACCTGCACATGTTACTGAACAACAGGTTGATCAGGCTGCTGCTTCCCCAACTGTTGAAGAAATTTCTGAACCTCCGTCCATTGCAGTAGAACCTTTGGGCCGAGGACAGAGAATTCGGATTCCCTCTACAACGTACCCCTCGACTGATTATGAGCTTCCCTCGTCTCAGATTCGCTCTATTCCCAACTCAACTCTTCAGGTACTCGTTATCCTTTATCGCATTTTGTCAATTGCACTAAATTTTCTATGGCACACCGTTGTTTTTTTGCTGCCGTGGATTCAGGGATGGAGCCTAAGAATTTTAGAGAAGCTGCCTCTTCTCCTTTATGGCGTGAGGCAATGAACAAAGAACTTCATGCACTTGATCAGAATGGTACGTGGGAGCTGGTAGATGCTCCTATTGGGAAGAAGGTCATTGGCAACAAATGGTTGTATAAAATTAAGTACCATGCCGATGGGACTGTCGAACGGCATAAGGCACGGCTGGTTATTCTGGGAAACAGACAGGTTGAAGTGGTCGATTTCAAGGAGACTTTTGCACCCACCATTAAAATGGTTACTGTACGGGTTTTTCTATCTATTGCTGCAGCTCGCGGTTGGGAGCTTCACCAGATGGATGTTCATAATGCTTTTTTACACGGAGACTTGAGCGAAGATGTGTATATGAAAATTCCATTGGGACATCCAGCTGCCGCTTCCAATAAAGTTTGCAAACTCAGAAAATCCTTGTACGGTCTGCGACAGGCACCTCGTTGTTGGTTTGCGAAACTTTCCTCGGCATTAAAAAACTATGGGTTTATTCAGTCTTCCTCCGATTACTCCCTTTTCTCTCTCAAGACTTCCGCTGCTGATCTTCATGTACTAGTGTACGTTGATGATTTGGTTATTGGGGGTAATAATTCGGATGCTATCTCTCGTTTCAAAGATTATCTATGCCAATGTTTCCACATGAAGGATCTTGGTCGGCTTAAGTACTTCTTGGGTCTCGAGGTTGCTCGTCACCCAACTGGGATTTTTCTCTCCCAACAAAAATACACTCTCGATATCCTTTCTGAGGTTGGGCTGGGTGGTGCTCGGCCGGCTTTGACTCCCATTGAGCAAAATCACCGGTTAGCCCTGACCACTAGTGCTCTCTTACATGATCCGGAGCCTTACAGGCGTCTGATTGGTCGTCTCATTTATCCTACAATCACACGTCCCGAACTCTCATATAGTGTGCATACTCTTACACAATTTATGACAAACCCCAAAGTGGAACATTGGAAGGCTGCTCTACGGGTTGTACGTTATCTCAAAACTCATCCGGGTCAAGGGATTTTATTGAAGGCACGTTCGGATCTCCGACTTCGGGCCTACTGTGATTCTGATTGGGCGAGTTGCCCTCTTACCCGTCGCTCTCTTACAGCCTATTTCGTTTTTCTTGGGGACACTCCTATCTCTTAGAAAACGAAGAAACAGACTACTATTTCTCGATCCTCGGCCGAGGCTGAATATCGTTCCATGGCTAGTGCTACTTGTGAGCTAAAATGGCTTCGTGGACTTCTTCTTTCATTCAGTGTCCCGCACACCACTCCTATGGAGTTGTGTTGTGACAGTCAATCCGCGTTGCATATGGCTCAAAATCCCGTCCATCATGAGCGCACAAAGCATATAGAAGTTGACTGCCATCTTGTTAGGGATTCTGTACAGTCAGGTGTCATCACAACTCGCTATGTACATACGTCTTCGCAACTGGCTGATATTTTGACTAAGGCTTTGGGCAGTCGACAGTTCCTCCATTTGATGGGCAAGTTGGGCGTTTGTGACCTACACGCTCCAACTTGAGGGGGGGTGTTGAGATATGGACGATATCTACCATATCTCGGCCATATCACATGTTATTATTCTTTCATTTCTTGATATATCTAAATAGAGTAGGATATCAATTGGTTAGCTAGTTTTTAGGGATTGATTGACTCCTTTACCAAGGAGGATTGTAAATGTGCGGTATATATAACTTGTATGGCCTAGCCGAATCATTCAAGGAATAAGTTTTCCTCATTCTCTTTTCTTAACTAACCAACCTGAAATGGTGAGAGAGATAACCACTTGCACTTCTTTGGACTTGGGAAAGCCATCTTACCAAGCCAGAGAGAGAGGTTCGTTGCTTGGCCAAGGCATTCTGACTTCTAATGGCCCTTATTGGGCTTATCAGAGGAAGATTCTTGCCCCTGAACTATACATGGACAAGGTTAAGGTTTGTTATATACTCCCTCCATCCCAAAATGATCTTCTCATTTGCCATTTCTCATTGTCCCAAAAAGTTCTTCACATTTCTACGATTTAGGCTTTAATGTGTATAAACTAAACATGGCTAGTGAAGCAAGTGTTCATATCCTTAAAAAGTTTGAATAGTCAAACGTGAAGATCATTTTGGGACGGAGGGAGTACATATGATTCATGGTCAGTTTGGTTTGATGCGCGTAAATCAACTGGTTCGGGGTTGTTTATGTCTCGTGTTCTAGTTCTGCGAATACATATGTATATTAATACGATCTCGTACTTTGTATATATGTATACTTTGTAAGGAATGTTAAACTTGATTACAGATTCAGCTAGTATATTGGTGAGCTCCTGGAAGAGGCTAATTGAGGCTGAGGGAGGGGTAGCTGATATCAAAATTGACCCTCATATGAGAAGCTTCTCGGGAGATGTGATAGCAAGAGCTTATTTCGGTAGCAACTTTTCAAAGGGAGAAGAGATTTTTGTGAAGCTTAGAGATCTCCAAATGGCTGCATCTAAGACATCTTTGTCGTTCAAAATTCCAGGCCTCAAGTGATCATCACCTTAATTTCTTCTCTACTTTAAAATCGTGCGATTCAACCTTGTCAATAATAATTATTTGTTGTTTTTAACGCGATTTATTTATACAGGCATCTTCCTACCAAGAGTAACAGGGAAACATGGGGGTTAGAAAAGGAGACGCGTAGACTGATCTTGGAGGTAGTGAAGGAAAGAGAAGAGTCTGCAGGTTATGAGCAAGATTTACTGCAAATGCTTCTTGATGGCGCTCAAAGATGTCAAGACCAAAGCCAAGATGGAATTGACCGCTTCATTGTTGACAATTGCAAAAATATCTATATAGCTGGTTTCGAGACCACGGCTTGTTCGGCTACATGGTGCCTTATGCTATTGGCAGCATACCCAGAATGGCAAGATCGTGCTCGTGCAGAGGTTCTTGGAGTTTGTCAGGGCCGAATTCCAGATAATGATATGGTCCGTAAGATGAAGCTGGTAAGTACACACATACGCATTTTCTTGAATATATATATTGGTTGTAAGCGTGGCGGATCTAGGACAGTTTCCAAGTGGGTGCACAAATTACACTATAATGCTTCAAAATATGATTGTTAAAAAAATGCTTGTTGTGGGACTTGATCCCACAACTAAAGGGTAAAAAGTCTTGGATTTTAACAACTAAACTAGATGTACCATTTGATTTAGTGGGTGCACATGCGCCCATTTGAACAGGCGTGGATCCGTCCCCTGTGCGATACAAATTTTAGTTTAAAAATTCTGAGACCATGTAAGCTAATTTGAATGGTGATTATGTAGATGAGCATGGTGATAAACGAGGCATTGCGTCTATATCCACCAGTTGCAGTTGTGTCGAGGGAGGCCTTAAAGGACATGAAATTTGGCAACATAAATGTGCCAAAGGAGGTGAATATATGGACCTTGGTTACATCACTACACACTGATCCTCAAGTATGGGGACCCGACTCGTACGAGTTTAATCCAGACAGGTTTGCGAATGGGATTACGCACGCTTGCACGCACCCACACTTGTACATGCCATTTGGGGTCGGTCCACGAGTTTGCCTCGGGCAGAACTTAGCAATTATGGAACTTAAGATCTTGATTTCGATCATTTTGTCCAACTTCTCGTTCACTCTCTCCCCGAAATATGTGCACTGCCCGACACTGCATTTGGTGTTAGAGCCTGCTCATGGTGTTCATCTTTTGGTGAAGGAGCTTTGATTGAGTTAGTGTCTTGGCCGGAGTTGAATTGCAGAAATAGGATGCTATATTTCAGCTTTAAAATCACCTTTTGTTGTTCTACGTCCCTTCATTTTTCATTTGTCATCCCATCTTTGTTATGCTCTACGTTCGTTCAAGCTTGTTTCTTTCACTTTTACTTTTATTATTTTTCCCAATAAAATTAGAATTAGTTGTACTCCAACAACGGACTCATTTCAGACACACTAGTTAATGAGGTTGGTTAAATTTGACGGAAATGCGGTCTATGTAGTATTATACTTGTTAAATATTTAATGAATTTGTGTTGGAACAATTATCCCATATCGGGAATTAACTAGCCAATGTATGTCTGACTATATAAAGATTTAGGGTCATTCGTCCCGTTGCCAATTGGTTTTGAGATAGAACTTCAAACTTTATAGCGTGAGTGAGGGGCGTGTTGGAGCAATTATCCTATATCGAGAATTAACTAGCAAACCAAGTGTTACCATGTTCATGCAACTCCGAATCCTCAAACCCAATCTTTATTTAAATTATTTGATCAGTCCATGATCTCATTTTATACTAATATCAACACTAATTTAATTTGGGCACCAAGCATGAGGCATACATATAAAAAGAAATATAGATAACTTCAGGGATGCTTAATGTAACTTTAATTCAAGTCTCCCTATCTTAGTTGATTATTTAATGCTGAAAAGATAATAACACAATCCCGAAGTTGTAGCGATATTCCACAGAGAATAGAAAAAAAAAAAAAAAAAGGTAATGCTAGGCTTACAAAAGAAGGTAAGAAGGATACAAGATGTGGCGGCGATATTTTATTAGCTACATTGATAGTGGATCCGACACACTCTAACTAAAAACACCAATACAATTATGACATCTTTTTTTGTAAGCCACATTTTGTAGTCATTTTTTGTAACTTTATTATTTCCCATAAAAAAATGTCAGAGATCTTGTTACCTTATACTCCTTCCCTCTTTACGAAAATAAATGTTAAGACATTTTATTATTTTAATTTTAAAATCAATATCACATTTATAAATTAGGAAAGACTGTACAATTTTATCGTTGTACATGCAATGTACAAACAAGAAAAACACAATTTATTTTTAAAAAAATTGACAAGTTATCTGCGATATTTATTTTGAAACGGATGAAGTATGACCAAATTTTAAGCGTAGGATGTGTACTGGCGAAACAGTGGTTCCATGCATAAATCAATAGCAATTCGAGTCCAGATCCGGTTGTAATGGTCAAATGGGACATACTTTAACATAAAGTCAACTAATCCAGCTAGTTTCAAACATTAATTTGGATTCCATTTTTCTACCGCAAATAAAAAATATTCACCATGTAGATGCCATTATCATGTGACAATTTTTGAACTCAGTTGCTGATTTGTTCAACATACATATGTTTATATAAATGTAGTAATGTAACTATGTAAGCATATTGGGAATTCTCCACGAGAGAGAGAGAGAGAGAGATGGAAATTGGTAATGGGTTGAAAATGGTTATGACCATTGCAATTGTAGTGGTACTTGGATCACTAGCAAAGTTGTACAAACAATTTGTTAAGAAACCTAGGTGGGAGAGGTTGTTCCTGAAAAAACAAGGCGTAAATGGGCCACCGCCGAGGTTGTTACTTGGCAATCTCCTTCAAATGAAAGCGGCCGTTGACGCAGCAGAAGCGGAAGCTGCCGCTGCCATCGCTCACAACCACCATTCTTCCATCAACACTCATGATATGAGTGCAATCATCTTTCCCTTCCTCGACCAATGGACCAAACAATATGGTAATATATATTATTTTCAAGAAATATTAACTCCTCACTTTGTTTTCGTGGTAAATCATTTTTATTGATAATGTCCTTACGATGTACTAATGGATTTGTAAAAATTTTGTGGATAATTACAATTAATATATTACTGATCAAAAATTAATTAAATTGAGCATGAAAATCAAATATGACTATGTTTATAAGACCTACAAAGCATAGTGTATACATACATATATACAGAGAGATGTGAAGAATTGTGATAATTTTAGTAGAAACTTACTTTCTAGTTAATGTTCTAGTTAATGTTGTGAGTTTTGTTAGGATACCATCTTCAAAGAGTAGATTAATAATTGGCCAATTTTTTATTGATCAAAGCATTCTCCTTTTGTTAGAAGAAAATCAACCAATTAAACTGACATTATTGTTATTTTAGAGCTCATTTTATTTACCAAAACACTTTAGAAATACTATTCCATCCTGATTTACTTCGTAATAGCTGTCGCTTTTATAAGAAAAAACCAAAATAACTATCGATTTTTGGTAAAAAAAATAAAATAAAATTCCTATTCTACCTTTGCATTGAAATTTGTTACTCATTATTATTAGTTATAGTTAGTTTACTGTATGAAGTAATAGAAAACATAATAAATAAGGGTAAAATTAGTACTTTTATTGTTAATGTGCAATAATAATTGTCTTCCTTAAAATATGTAAAAACTCCAAGAGGTGGTCTCCCATGAGAACAAGGGGATCCGTCTCATGCATGAGACGGGTCGCCCCATGACCCATGGGCCGAACCCGCCACGTGGCAACCCACCATTGGCCGATTTTTTATTTTTTTTTTTGAGTTTTTTTTTGAGTTTTTATATATATTTTTTTCGGCTTTTCAGTGGTTTAGCAAAAAATAATAGTTACCATCTCTTAAAGTAACATTGTTCATAAGTAAACGTAATACTTGTTTTAAAAAAACAAAAGCTCGTTTTTACCCATTTGAAAAGTAATAACTTATGTATATGAATGTAATAGTAAGTTTATACAAGTAAATGTAACACTTTGATTGACGAAATTGTAACAGATTTCTATAGATAATGTAATACTTTTACATGTATCATGATAAATTTGACCCCATTATAACTTATTGTTTGAAAACAAATAGATATCTATACATATGTATTACAATTATTTACAAATACTATTACATATAAATAACACGTTTGTTACATTTTAGTTATAATAAATATTACTTTTGGCAAATGAAGAAAACATAGGAATAACACTATTACTTTAAGAGATGGTAACTATTACTTTAAGAGATGGTAACTATTACTTTTCACAAACCGAAAAAAAAACCAAAAATAAAAATATAAAAATTTAAAAAAAAGCAAAAAAAAAAAAAAAAAAAAAATTTTTTTTTTTTTTTTTTGGGGCCAATGAGGGGCTGCCACGTGGCAGGGTCCCCCATGGGTCCTGGAGCAGGGTTGTGGGTCGGGTAATGGGTAAAAAAAATGACCCGTCTCACCCATGAGACGGGTTGGAGTGTTCTCACACAAGTTTTTGTCAAACTCCAAAGCAACAAATATTTTGGATCGGAAATAGTACCAACTTCAACCTCTGAGACCCATCCAATTTCTTATACATATACTCCCTCTATCCCAGCTCACTTGAGACTTATTTTCATTTTGGTCTGTCTCAGCTCACTTGAGACCTCCCCAAAATAGTCAACTTTTGATAATTTTTTATTGAATCCACCCCACTACTCATTCTCTCTCTTCATCACCACTCAATTTATTCAACCAACACTACTATTTACCACACTCATTCACTCTTTTCATTTTCTACCACACATTTTCTTTATTTTATTCTATCTTCTTAGTTATTGTGTCTACTTCTTAAGTTTCAAGTGAGGTGGGCCGGAGGGAGTACATGTTTGATTCTCACTTATCCAAGATTATTATGAAGAAACTTTGAGAAAAAATTGAGATTCATTTAGCTGTAAATTTTAAAATTATTGCTCAAGTTTTTTCGTTGTAACGGAAAAATAGTAGAAAGTTATTTTGAGACGGAAAGAGTATAATGAGCTTTAATTAAATGCAGGTAAAGTGTTTGCATTTTCACTAGGGGTAAATACGATATTGCATGTAAGCGAACCGGCATTACTTAAAGAGATAATGACGATCACTTCCTGGGATTTGGGAAGGACTTCACTTCTAGAGAGAGAACTTGGGCCTTTAATGGGCCAAGGCATTCTTGCCTCAAATGGGGCCCATTGGGCTAATCAACGGAAACTTCTTGCTCCCCATTTGCACCTCGACAAGGTTAAGGTAAGATTCCATTTATAATAATTTATTTATTTTTAACACAAATTTAAAAATAAATAAACATTTTTTTGGAACAATTTAGCTTTTTTTACTTAAAGTTCATTCAAATTTATTTATTTTTTAAATATTATTTTGAGGCAGAGGGAATAATTTCCTAGTGGGTTATTTCTAGGAAACATATATGTTCATTTTTATTTGCTTTTGACAAATATCACAATTATGAGAATCTTTATTTGTTACTTTTGTTTAGTGATATGAAAGATTTCAAGTAACGTTTTATATTATTTATTTTACTGAAAGTATCAATGAAAGAAAAGAAAAAGATATTTTTTTTCCCTTAAATTTCCTTAAAATAAATTGTCTCAAGGGTTTAAAAATTAAAAGTGATTGTTTATTTATTAATTTCAGGGAATGATGAAATTAATCACGGATTCTTCCAGCGCACTGATAGATTTATGGACAAATAAAATAAAGACGAAAGGTGGAGAAATAGATATAAATATAGATACAGATATGAGAATATTTTCAGGGGATGTCATATCTAAAGCTTGTTTTGGGAGTAACTATATCCAGAGTGAAGACATTTTTTTGAAGATTAAGAGATTGGAAGTGGTGACATCTAATATGCTCACTGCTATTGGCATTCCTGGATTAAGGTAAATTAAATTTTTAAAAAAGACATTTTTTTTTGAAGATTAAGAAATTGGAAGTGATGTCCCCAAAAGAGTGGTCCAGTGGTAAAGCCAAGCCTCACCCTCGGTGAATGCTAGGTTTCGATCCCTCTCCTCGTCTCCTTCTGGCGTGGACATCGTAAAAAAGAAAAAAGAAATTGGAAGTGGTTCTATGTCAAACTGCGCTTTAAATTAAACCACTAACATTGCACTCTAATAATGTCTTGACATTTATTTTGCTTATCTATTTATCCTCACTCATTCTCATTCATTTACTAAATTATTATGTTCCTATATTTAAATAGACATATTCCAACAAAGAAAAATAAATTAGAGAAGGAGGTTTACAAGCTGATCATGAATATTGTCAATGGAAGAAAAGAATTAGAGGGTAAAGTGGAGACAAAGGATTTGATGCAAAATGTTGTTGAGAGTGCCGAAAACAGTGGACTTAGTAAAAATGAACTAAACAAATTCATTGTTGACAACATTAAGAACATGTACTTTGCTGGGTACGAAACGACGGCGGTTACGGCGTCGTTGTGCCTTATGTTGTTGGCTTCAAATCCAGAATGGCAAGTTCGGGTTCGCAATGAAGTTGTTCAAGTTTGTAAGGGGCAAACCCCAACTGCCAATATGCTACTTCAAATGAAAGAGGTATATTTTTTTTCTTTAATTGGACAAAAAACTATCGAACTTTTAAAAATTTTCTTTTAACTGATAGTCTTATCTGATTTTTCAAACGTAATAATGCTTCATTACAAAGTTTGAAAATTCAGCGATTTTGAATCTTTAGTTTTGGAAATTTGACGAACTTTTTTTAAATAAACAAAAAGGAAAATTGGAACTATTTATTCTTTAGGGGCCACATTAGTATCATATTGTCCGCTTTGGTCCTATCCCGCACGGATTTGTTTTTGGAAACTTCTCAAAAGGCCTTATACTAATGAAGTGGGTGGGTGGGTGCTATTATATACCTTGCAATTGTTTTCTCAATTGCCGATGTGGGACTTTGTGTTGTACCTCAGCAGGAAGTATTCATGCAATTAAACATTTAAAAACATTTATAAAAACGTTGATTAATGAGACGTTAATTGATGTATTTTGCAGTTAACGATGGTGATATATGAAACTCTGCGTCTATATTCTCCGGCACCAGTAATGGGAAGGGAAATAATGGGCGACATGAAAATTGGGGGCATTGACTTGGTCAAGGGCATGCAAATTTGGTCATATGTGTACCCATTGCACACTGATCCTGAAATCTGGGGACCTGATTCTCTTGAATTCAATCCTCAAAGATTTGCCGATGGAGTAACGGGTGCTTGTAAAATTGGACACTTGTACATGCCCTTTGGTGTGGGACCCAGAATTTGTCTTGGTCAACATTTGGCGTTGAACGAGCTCAAGGTACTCATATCTTCCATTGTTGCCAATTTTAGTTTCACCCTCTCTCCCAACTATGTCCACTCCTTTGACTTTACCCAAGTTCTCCGTCCTAAATTTGGTGTCAATCTCGTGATTAACAAATTATAAACTCGCATAGTGCGAGGGGTCTTGATGTATTTCTTGATTTTCTTATGCAAGGTATTGTACTCTTTAATTTTCGTTTGGTAATTTAGCATTCTATTTTTTGTAAGAGACATTCAAGTTCATTAGTTATGACTTTGTCGATTTGATGTTTAGATAATGTTATCACTTTTTGGCTCAAATGATTATTCATTTTGTTTCAAAGTATTTCTTTTGTATCATGCAATTGTACCTTAATATTTACTGATGTACTAATTTAAAATTTATAATGTAATTTTAAAGTCAAACCAGACTTATATAGATACAAATTTAATTTTGTTGATGGTCATGGACCCTTGGGAATCCTATGTATTCCCAACAACATCTCTCCTTTGAGCGAAAAACTCAACCATCTCCCCAAGATCGGGAATATTGTCTTTAATTATGGGAGCGTTATTGAAATTATTTATCCATTCTCGCCACTGAGGAAATGAACGTTCCTCCATAATCGTCACACCAACTACCTCCTCAATCATTCTCAACCACTGAGCTATGCTGCCCAAGACTATGTCCACCATTCCAATCCTCTCTCTGCCGACAAATTTCTTTTCCGGCTCAATTCCAATTCCGGCTAAGGCGTGTTCTTCTATGGTTTTCAGCATTTCCTCCCTTTGATGGCCTTTTCTTGTTCTTCACCCGTGGTCCAATAAACTACCCAAATAACACTTCCCATTCTAAACTTCAAAAATTTTCATTTTGGATGTCCTATTTTAAACTTCAAAACCTAAAAATGAAAGTTTTTTATACTTCTTTATTTGTGGACTCCACATGTCATACTTACAATAATCACCCATGCATTAACTATTTCCTACCCCACTTTCTCTCTCCTACCAAACTATCTACACTCATAACACATTGCATTTTTCTTAATTCTTGAACCCAAAAGTTTTTTGAAGTTTAAACTGGGACGGAGGGAGTGTATATACTCCCTCCGACTCAACTCAGGTTAGTGTTTCCTTTTCCGTCCGTTCCAACTCCCAAGTTAGTGTGAACTGCCCAAAAATAGCAAAAAATCTTTACTATTCATTCCACTAATTCTCCCTCATATTTTACTTTTACACTCACAACATTAATCAACTTACTATTTATCCCACTCATTCTCTCTCCTATTTATTTTTTTATACTCACAAACACCTCCTTCAACTATTTATCTCTCCTACCCTTCCTTAATTTGCGTGCCCAATTTGTATACTCCCTCCCCTCCGACCCACCCGAATTGGGTTTTTTGGGTTGGGCACGGGGATTAAGAAAAAAGTGTTAGTGGAGTATGTGTTGTGAGTATGAAAAGTAAAGTAGGAGAGAGAAAGTGGGGGTAAAGAATAATGAGTGGAAAATTGTTGTGAGTGTGAATGTGTTTCTCATTAAATAAAACACTTCCATTTTTAGATTGTCCTAATTCGAATGAGACATCAAAAATAAAAATTTGTCTTAATTAATTCAAGTGAGACAGAGAGAGTGCATATATACTATATACTCCTTCCGTCCCAGCTCACTTGACACTTATTTCCATTTTGTTCCGTCCCAGCTCACTTGACACTTCCCAAAATAGCCTACTTTTTATAATTTTATATTCACTCTACCCCACCACTCATTATCTCTCTTCATTTTTCACCACTCATTTTATTCAACCAACACTACTATTACCCCACCCATTCTCTCTCTTCATTTTCTACCACATATTTTGCTTATTTTATTCTTTTGTCTTAGTTATTGTGCCCACTGGTGTCAAGTGAGGTGGAACGGAGGGAGTATATATTTAGAGAGAGAGTGAGGGGGAGTGAGTGAAAACATGGAGGTCCAAATAAGGGTGTTGATCAAACTAATAATCTCCGGCTTCGTCATAGTTGGGTTGGGAGTTTTATTGCGGGTGTACAATACGGCGGTGGTGAAGCCGAGGCGGCTGAGGTCAAAGCTGAAGGAGCAAGGAGTAAGTGGTCCACCGCCGAAGCTACTGTTTGGGAATATATTGGAGATAAAGAAATCCCGAGATGCTGCTGCAGCGGCCATGCCCAAAACCGCCGGCAGGGGCGGACCCAAGAAGGTCCAAGGGGGTGGAAGTGAACCCCCTAATTTTATGTTGACAGTTAAAAAAAAATATTTTTTATTTTTTTTAGTACTAAGTGAACCCCCTTTGCTAGTTTTAGCCCACCCCCTTGCCAAAACAAAAGATAAGAACATAAAAAGAGAGAAATTTGTATATAATTTTTGTCTAATGTATTTTGTGAACCCCCTTGATTTTGGAGCTGGGTCCGCCCCTGACCGCCGGGAAACCACCGCCCTCTCACAACCCCGGTGCCCTTGTCCTACCCTTCTTCGATCCCTGGATCAAACAATATGGTACTCCCTCCATCTCTGAATCAATCTTTATCACGCTTTCTTACAAAATATTACTCCCTCCGTCTCAAAATAGATGTTGTTTTGAGAGTTAATTTTTGTCTCAAAATACAAATAATTGTCATTTCACTATTTTCAAAGTTTTTTTTTTATTCTTTACCAATTATACCCTTAATAATGATAGTGAACTACTCCCTCCGTCCCACCACAATCGCTACTAATTTCCTTTTCGGTCCGTCCCACCACAATCGCTACTGCCCAAAAAGGAAATATTTTATTATATTTATATTTAACCAACCCCACTATTTAACCCCACTCATTCTCTCTCTTCATTTTCCACCACACAATTTATTCAACTAACACTACTATTTACCCCACTCATTCTCTCTCTTCATTTTCCACCACACATTTACTTCTTTTTTCTTAATTATTGTGCCCACAAAGTTAGTATCGATTGTGGTGGGATGGAGGGAGTATCTCTTACCTAACCATTTAATCACCTAGGCAGTTGAATTACTTTAGGGGTATTTGAGACGTTTTCACATGCATTAATGACATTTCTTAATATGTGTGAAACACTCCAAAACGACATTTATTTTGAGATGGAGGGAGTAAAAAATACTCATTCCGTCCCAAAATAATCTTCATACTTTTTAGGCGCTTACTAAAATGAAACTTTGAGCAATAAATTTAAGTTGAGTTAATTAGCCTAATGAAAATCTAGTACTTGTTATTTATAGACCATTATCAATACTATCAATAACAAGTTTTAGATTTTCATTAGGATAATTAAATCAACCTAACATTATTGCTCAAAGTTCCTTCGTAGTAACGTTCAAAAAAGTATGAAGATCATTTTGGGACAGAGGGAGTATAAAAAAATTCAAAGGAATTCATAGCTCCGTTTTTTGGGAAGTTACTGAACTACTTCCTTTTCCTTTCCTTCTGTTTCATAACAAATTGCACTATTTTTTTATGATACGAAAATTGAGGAGACAGTATATAAGTATATTCAAAAACATTATGAATGTGGAAGAAATTTATCAGTTAGCCACCCGAAAAAAGAAATTAGTGCAAAATGTTACGGGATATAAAGATATGGAGGAGTATATTTATTCTGTTATCAGAGTGAGCACAACCTAAACTGAATGCAAAGATATGATACAAACTTTTAGGAGGTAGTGCTTAGTAATTAAAAAAAATAAAGGGAGGATAAATTTGTTTAGTTTTTTCACTATGGTTTTAACTGCAGGTGATGTTTTTATGTTTGCACTTGGTAACATACAAATACTGCTGGTGAACCATGTTGAGATATGGACGATATCTACCATATCTCGGCCATATCACATGTTATTATTCTTTCCTTTCTTGATATATGTAAATAGAGTAGGACATCAATTGGTTAGCTAGTTTTTAGGGATTGATTGACTCCTTTACCGAGGAGGATTGTAAATGTGCGGTATATATAACTTGTATGGCCTAGCCGAATCATTCAAGGAATAACAAAATACGTTTTCCTCATTCTCTTTTCTTAACTTGGTATACAGAGCTTGCAAAAGATGCCAGGCGAAGAGGTTAGTGGAGAAAAGGTTCCGGCCATGGAGGAGCGCCGATCTCCCTACTTTCTGGCGGCAAGTGATCACCCGGGCATGATTCTCACCCATGTTCAATTACAAGGGGAGAATTATGAATAGTGGGCTAGGGTTTTCAAGGGCTCATTGAGGGCTAAAACGAAAACCGGTTTCGTTGATGGGACAATTGACCGGCCTACCAAAGCATCCGATCTTGATCTTTGGCAGATCGTGAATTCAATGGTGGTCTCCTGGATTTTTAACACCATTGAACCCCGTCTTCGTTCCACTATCTCTTATGTGGAAGATGCGAAGGTGGTGTGGGATGACTTGAAGGAGCGATTTTCAGTTGGTAATGGACCAAGGGTTCAACAATTGATGACCGATCTCGTTAACTGTAAACAGCAGAAGGGCGAGAACGTGGCGGCCTATTATGGGAGGATGAAGAAATTCTGGGATGAAATGAACGATTTTGATGCACTTCTGACATGTTCATGTACATGCTGTACGTGTAATATTGGTACGAAGTTGGTTCAGCGACGTGAAGAAGATAATGTTCATCAGTTCGTCATGGGGTTAGAAATCCCAAAGTTTGACAACGTAAAGTCTTCTATACTGAACACAGAGCCTTTACCTAGTGTTAATAGGGCATATTCTATGGTTGTGAGGGGAGAAAGTGTCCGTGGTAGCATGCTTGGTGAATATGTGGAACCTGTCAGCTTTACTGTCAAGACAGTTGCCAGCACAGGTGCCTTATCAGGTGGTCAGTCAGGTGGTCCAGCAGGTGGTTCCTCGGCGAGAAGGGAAGGGGGCAGTGTTGTTTTCTCTCACTGTAAGAAGAAGGGTCATGAGGCGATCACATGTTATAGGCTGGTCGGATACCAATAATGGTGGTCTGAGCAACGGGTGAAGAATGCAAAAGGACAAGCAGGGGGCCAATCATCTGGCGCAGGGAGAGAACAGGTCAGATTCAACACTAAAACCAATTCGGTACAGACTGGTGCAGAAGGACGGACTGGGATAACGGATGCACATCGGGCAGAAATATTGGGTCTTACAACGGCGCAATGGAATCAGTTCAAATCCCATGTTCAGACATATGTGCAGCCATCTGACTACACAGTTGGTCGCTCAACTGACCACACGACTGGTAAGATAAATAATGAATCTTGGCTTGTTGATAGCGGCGCTAATCGGCATGTAACAGGCAATCTCTCTCTGCTCCTAAATATTCGTGTTATTAAGGCCAATCGTTTAGGCTTGCCAAATGGTCACTATACGGTAGCCAACAAGGAAGGCGATGTTGATATTGGCCCAAATCTAATTTTAAAAAATGTGTTGTATGCCCCGGGTTTCAACTGCAATTTATTATCTATCTCTCAGTTGCTTCGAGATTCCAATGCTCTAGTGCAATTTTCTGACAAATGTTTTGCTATACAGGAACGGGACTCGAAGATGTTGATTGGAGCGGGTGAACAAAACTAGGGGCTGTACTATCTGAGAAGATCAGACGGACCGCGTGTTTGTAGTGTTAAAAATTCTGGGGATTATCAGTTGTGGCATCAACGGCTGGGACATCCTTCAAGTAAAGTCGTTAGTTTGTTGCCTTTTATTCATCGTAGGAGTATTAATAAAGATGTCGGTGGTATTTGCTGTCAAGCAAAACAGACTAGAGATAAGTTTTTATCTAGTGACAATCATTCAGTTGGTATTTTTGATTTAATTCACGGTGACATTTGGGGTGACTATCGTAAGCCGTCTTTGTGTGGGGTTTTTTATTTTTTGACTATTGTGGATGATTGTTCTCGAGCAGTTTGGGTTTATCTTCTTCGTTCCAAGAGTGAGGTTTCTCAAATTTTGAAATCTTTTTTGGTCATGGTCGAAATCGAAAGAGAATTTAATAAACGGGTCAAGAAGGTACGCAGTGAGAATGGCCTGGAATTTTTGTGTTTGACAAAATATTTTCGGGAGATTGGCATTGAGCATCAAACTACTTGTGTTCGCACTTCCCATCAAAATGGTAGGGTTGAACGCAAGCACCGACACCTCTTAAATGTGTCTCGTGCCTTGATGTTTCAAGCTAAATTACCTATAAAATTTTGGGGTGAGTGTGTCTTGGCTGCTGGATACTTGATAAATCGTACGCCTTCGAAATTATTGCATGGCGAGACTCCTTTTGCGATTCTTTTTGGGATTCCCCCATCGTATGAGAATATTAGAATTTTTGGGTCTTTGTGCTATGTTCATTATTCTAGACAGGACAATGATAAGTTTTCCAGTCGTAGCAGAAAATGCGTATTTCTTGGTTATCCGTATGGGAAGAAAGGTTGGTTGGTGTATGACCTTGATGAACACAAGACCCTTGTCTCCCGGGACGTCATCTTTGTTGAAAAAGAATTTCCTTTTGCCACTGATGCAACACAGGTTTATACAGATTCAGATATCTTTTTGTGTTCCCCTTCTGATGTGGCTGAGGAAGATAATATTTGTGTTACTGCTCCTGTACCTACTCAGTTGACTGACCGGTTGACTGACCAGTTGACTGAACAATTGCCCAATCAGTTGCCTGGATAAGTGGTTGAACACCAGGCTGTTCCGATGGCAGATTCTGGACAATCCTCTCCTATGCTTGACCAAGTGACTGAACATGTACCTGCACATGTTACTGAACAACAGGTTGATCAGGCTGCTGCTTCCCCAACTGTTGAAGAAATTTCTGAACCTCCGTCCATTGCAGTAGAACCTTTGGGCCGAGGACAGAGAATTCGGATTCCCTCTACAACGTACCCCTCGACTGATTATGAGCTTCCCTCGTCTCAGATTCGCTCTACTAAAGTCAGCCCCCGTCACGTTCACCTTCCCAACTCAACTCTTCAGGTACTCGTTATCCTTTATCGCATTTTGTCAATTGCACTAAATTTTCTATGGCACACCGTTGTTTTTTTGCTGCCGTGGATTCAGGGATGGAGCCTAAGAATTTTAGAGAAGCTGCCTCTTCTCCTTTATGGCGTGAGGCAATGAACAAAGAACTTCATGCACTTGATCAGAATGGTACGTGGGAGCTGGTAGATGCTCCTATTGGGAAGAAGGTCATTGGCAACAAATGGTTGTATAAAATTAAGTACCATGCCGATGGGACTGTCGAACGGCATAAGGCACGGCTGGTTATTCTGGGAAACAGACAGGTTGAAGTGGTCGATTTCAAGGAGACTTTTGCACCCACCATTAAAATGGTTACTGTACGGGTTTTTCTATCTATTGCTGCAGCTCGCGGTTGGGAGCTTCACCAGATGGATGTTCATAATGCTTTTTTACACGGAGACTTGAGCGAAGATGTGTATATGAAAATTTCATTGGGACATCCAGCTGCCGCTTCCAATAAAGTTTGCAAACTCAGAAAATCCTTGTACGGTCTGCGACAGGCACCTCGTTGTTGGTTTGCGAAACTTTCTGCGGCATTAAAAAACTATGGGTTTATTCAGTCTTCCTCCGATTACTCCCTTTTCTCTCTCAAGACTTCCGCTGCTGTTCTTCATGTACTAGTGTACGTTGATGATTTGGTTATTGGGGGTAATAATTCGGATGCTATCTCTCGTTTCAAAGATTATCTATGCCAATGTTTCCACATGAAGGATCTTGGTCAGCTTAAGTACTTCTTGGGTCTCGAGGTTGCTCGTCACCCAACTGGGATTTTTCTCTCCCAACAAAAATACACTCTCGATATCCTTTCTGAGGTTGGGCTGGGTGGTGCTCGGCCGGCTTTGACTCCCATTGAGCAAAATCACCAGTTAGCCCTGACCACTAGTGCTCTCTTACATGATCCGGAGCCTTACAGGCGTCTGATTGGTCGTCTCATTTATCCTACAATCACACGTCCCGAACTCTCATATAGTGTGCATACTCTTACACAATTTATGACCAACCCCAAAGTGGAACATTGGAAGGCTGCTCTACGGGTTGTACGTTATCTCAAAACTCATCCGGGTCAAGGGATTTTATTGAAGGCACGTTCGGATCTCCGACTTCGGGCCTACTGTGATTCTGATTGGGCGAGTTGCCCTCTTACCCGTCGCTCTCTTACAGCCTATTTCGTTTTTCTTGGGGACACTCCTATCTCTTGGAAAATGAAGAAACAGACTACTATTTCTCGATCCTCGGCCGAGGCTGAATATCGTTCCATGGCTAGTGCTACTTGTGAGCTAAAATGGCTTCGTGGACTTCTTCTTTCATTCGGTGTCCCGCACACCACTCCTATGGAGTTGTGTTGTGACAGTCAATCCTCGTTGCATATGGCTCAAAATCCCATCCATCATGAGCGCACAAAGCATATAGAAGTTGACTGCCATCTTGTTAGGGATTCTGTACAGTCAGGTGTCATCACAACTCGCTATGTACATACGTCTTCGCAACTGGCTGATATTTTGACTAAGGCTTTGGGCAGTCGACAGTTCCTCCATTTGATGGGCAAGTTGGGCGTTTGTGACCTACACGCTCCAACTTGAGGGGGGGGGTGTTGAGATATGGACGATATCTACCATATCTCGGCCATATCACATGTTATTATTCTTTCCTTTCTTGATATATCTAAATAGAGTAGGATATCAATTGGTTAGCTAGTTTTTAGGGATTGATTGACTCCTTTACCAAGGAGGATTGTAAATGTGCGGTATATATAACTTGTATGGCCTAGCCGAATCATTCAAGGAATAACAAAATACGTTTTCCTCATTCTCTTTTCTTAACTAACCAACCTGAAATGGTGAGAGAGATAACCACTTGCACTTCTTTGGACTTGGGAAAGCCATCTTACCAAGCCAGAGAGAGAGGTTCGTTGCTTGGCCAAGGCATTCTGACTTCTAATGGCCCTTATTGGGCTTATCAGAGGAAGATTCTTGCCCCTGAACTATACATGGACAAGGTTAAGGTTTGTTATATACTCCCTCCGTCCCAAAATGATCTTCTCATTTGCCATTTCTCATTGTCCCAAAAAGTTCTTCACATTTCTACGATTTAGGCTTTAATGTGTATAAACTAAACATGGCTAGTGAAGCAAGTGTTCATATCAATAAAAAGTTTGAATAGTCAAACGTGAAGATCATTTTGGGATGGAGGGAGTACATATGATTCATGGTCAGTTTGGTTTGATGCGCGTAAATCAACTGGTTCGGGGTTGTTTATGTCTCGTGTTCTAGTTCTGCGAATACATATGTATATTAATACGATCTCGTACTTTGTATATATGTATACTTTGTAGGGACTGTTAAACTTGATTACAGATTCAGCTAGTATATTGGTGAGCTCCTGGAAGAGGCTAATTGAGGCTGAGGGAGGGGTAGCTGATATCAAAATTGACCCTCATATGAGAAGCTTCTCGGGAGATGTGATAGCAAGAGCTTGTTTCGGTAGCAACTTTTCAAAGGGAGAAGAGATTTTTGTGAAGCTTAGAGCTCTCCAAATGGCTGCATCTAAGACATCTTTGTCGTTCAAAATTCCAGGCCTCAAGTGATCATCACCTTAATTTCTTCTCTACTTTAAAATCGTGCGATTCAACCTTGTCAATAATAATTATTTGTTGTTTTTAACGCGATTTATTTATACAGGCATCTTCCTACCAAGAGTAACAGGGAAACATGGGGGTTAGAAAAGGAGACGCGTAGACTGATCTTGGAGGTAGTGAAGGTTAGAGAAGAGTCTGCAGGTTATGAGCAAGATTTACTGCAAATGCTTCTTGATGGCGCTCAAAGATGTCAAGACCAAAGCCAAGATGGAATTGACCGCTTCATTGTTGACAATTGCAAAAATATCTATATAGCTGGTTTCGAGACCACGGCTTGTTCGGCTACATGGTGCCTTATGCTATTGGCAGCATACCCAGAATGGCAAGATCGTGCTCGTGCAGAGGTTCTTGGAGTTTGTCAGGGCCGAATTCCAGATAATGATATGGTCCGTAAGATGAAGCTGGTAAGTACACACATACGCATTTTCTTGAATATATATATTGGTTGTAAGCGTGGCGGATCTAGGACAGTTTCCAAGTGGGTGCACAAATTACACTATAATGCTTCAAAATATGATTGTTAAAAAAATGCTTGTTGTGGGACTTGATCCCACAACTAAATGGTAAAAAGTCTTGGATTTTAACAACTAAACTAGATGTACCATTTGATTTAGTGGGTGCACATGCACCCATTTGAACAGGTGTGGATCCGTCCCCTGTGCGATACAAATTTTAGTTTAAAAATTCTGAGACCATGTAAGCTAATTTGAATGGTGATTATGTAGATGAGCATGGTGATAAACGAGGCATTGCGTCTATATCCACCAGTTGCGGTTGTGTCGAGGGAGGCCTTAAAGGACATGAAATTTGGCAACATAAATGTGCCAAAGGAGGTGAATATATGGACCTTGGTTACATCACTACACACTGATCCTCAAGTATGGGGACCCGACTCGTACGAGTTTAATCCAGACAGGTTTGCGAATGGGATTACGCACGCTTGCACGCACCCACACTTGTACATGCCATTTGGGGTCGGTCCACGAATTTGCCTCGGGCAGAACTTAGCAATTATGGAACTTAAGATCTTGATTTCGATCATTTTGTCCAACTTCTCGTTCACTCTCTCCCTGAAATATGTGCACTGCCCGACACTGCATTTGGTGTTAGAGCCTGCTCATGGTGTTCATCTTTTGGTGAAGGAGCTTTGATTGAGTTAGTGTCTTGGCCGGAGTTGAATTGCAGAAATAGGATGCTATATTTCAGCTTTAAAATCACCTTTTGTTGTTCTACGTCCCTTCATTTTTCATTTGTCATCCCATCTTTTGTTATGCTCTACGTTCGTTCAAGCTTGTCTCTTTCACTTTTACTTTTATTATTTTTCCCAATAAAATTAGAATTAGTTGTACTCCAACAACGGACTCATTTCAGACACACTAGTTAATGAGGTTGGTTAAATTTGACGGAAAGGCGGTCTATGTAGTATTATACTTGTTAAATATTTAATGAATTTGTGTTGGAACAATTATCCCATATCGGGAATTAACTAGCCAATGTATGTCTGACTATATAAAGATTTAGGGTCATTCGTCCCGTTGCCAATTGGTTTTGAGATAGAACTTCAAACTTTATAGCGTGAGTGAGGGGCGTGTTGGAGCAATTATCATATATCGAGAATTAACTAGCATACCAAGTGTTACCATGTTCATGCAACTCCGAATCCTCAAACCCAATCTTTATTTAAATTATTTGATCAGTCCATGATCTCATTTTATACTAATATCAACACTAATTTAATTTGGGCACCAAGCATGAGGCATACATATAAAAAGAAATATAGATAACTTCAGGGATGCTTAATGTAACTTTAATTCAAGTCTCCCTATCTTAGTTGATTATTTAATGCTGAAAAGATAATAACACAATCCCGAAGTTGTAGCGATATTCCACAGAGAATAAAAAAAAAAAAAAAAAAAAAAAAAAAAGAAGGTAATGCTAGGCTTACAAAAGAAGGTAAGAAGGATACAAGATGTGGCGGCGATATTTTATTAGCTACATTGATAGTGGATCCGACACACTCTAACTAAAAACACCAATACAATTATGACATCTTTTTTTGTAAGCCACATTTTGTAGCCATTTTTTGTAACTTTATTATTTCCCATAAAAAAATGTCAGAGATCTTGTTACCTTACTCCTTCCCTCTTTACGAAAATAAATGTTAAGACATTTTATTATTTTAATTTTAAAATCAATATCACATTTATAAATTAGGAAAGACTGTACAATTTTATCGTTGTACATGCAATGTACAAACAAGAAAAACACAATTTATTTTAAAAAAAATTGACAAGTTATCTGCGATATTTATTTTGAAACGGATGAAGTATGACCAAATTTTAAGCGTAGGATGTGTACTGGCGAAACAGTGGTTCCATGCATAAATCAATAGCAATTCGAGTCCAGATCCGGTTGTAATGGTCAAATGGGACATACTTTAACATAAAGTCAACTAATCCAGCTAGTTTCAAACATTAATTTGGATTCCATTTTTCTACCGCAAATAAAAAATATTCACCATGTAGATGCCATTATCATGTGACAATTTTTGAACTCAGTTGCTGATTTGTTCAACATACATATGTTTATATAAATGTAGTAATGTAACTATGTAAGCATATTGGGAATTCTCCACGAGAGAGAGAGAGAGAGAGAGAGAGAGAGAGAGAGAGAGAGAGAGAGAGATGGAAATTGGTAATGGGTTGAAAATGGTTATGACCATTGCAATTGTAGTGGTACTTGGATCACTAGCAAAGTTGTACAAACAATTTGTTAAGAAACCTAGGTGGGAGAGGTTGTTCCTGAAAAAACAAGGCGTAAATGGGCCACCGCCGAGGTTGTTACTTGGCAATCTCCTTCAAATGAAAGCGGCCGTTGACGCAGCAGAAGCGGAAGCTGCCGCTGCCATCGCTCACAACCACCATTCTTCCATCAACACTCATGATATGAGTGCAATCATCTTTCCCTTCCTCGACCAATGGACCAAACAATATGGTAATATATATTTTTTTCAAGAAATATTAACTCCTCACTTTGTTTTCGTGGTAAATCATTTTTATTGATAATGTCCTTACGATGTACTAATGGATTTGTAAAAATTTTGTGGATAACTACAATTAATATATTACTGATCAAAAATTAATTAAATTGAGCATGAAAATCAAATATGACTATGTTTATAAGACCTACAAAGCATAGTGTATACATACATATATACAGAGAGATGTGAAGAATTGTGATAATTTTAGTAGAAACTTACTTTCTAGTTAATGTTCTAGTTAATGTTCTAGTTAATGTTGTGAGTTTTGTTAGGATACCATCTTCAAAGAGTAGATTAATAATTGGCCAATTTTTTATTGATCAAAGCATTCTCCTTTTGTTAGAAGAAAATCAACCAATTAAACTGACATTATTGTTATTTTAGAGCTCATTTTATTTACCAAAACACTTTAGAAATACTATTCCATCCTGATTTACTTCGTAATAGCTGTCGCTTTTATAAGAAAAAAACCAAAATAACTATCGATTTTTGGTAAAAAAAATAAAATAAAAT
Source organism: Campanula takesimana (assembly GCA_026119855.1). Lineage (NCBI taxonomy): Eukaryota > Viridiplantae > Streptophyta > Magnoliopsida > Asterales > Campanulaceae > Campanula > Campanula takesimana. Next base: position 130,579 of record JAOWBW010001275.1, on the reverse strand, counting down.
TCCTATTCTACCTTTGCATTGAAATTTGTTACTCATTATTATTAGTTATAGTTAGTTTACTGTATGAAGTAATAGAAAACATAATAAATAAGGGTAAAATTAGTACTTTTATTGTTAATGTGCAATAATAATTGTCTTCCTTAAAATATGTAAAAACTCCAAGAGGTGGTCTCCCATGAGAACAAGGGGATCCGTCTCATGCATGAGACGGGTCGCCCCATGACCCATGGGCCGAACCCGCCACGTGGCAACCCACCATTGGCCGATTTTTTATTTTTTTTTTTTGAGTTTTTTTTTTAGTTTTTATATATATTTTTTTCGGCTTTTCAGTGGTTTAGCAAAAAATAATAGTTACCATCTCTTAAAGTAACATTGTTCATAAGTAAACGTAATACTTGTTTTAAAAAAACAAAAGCTCGTTTTTACCCATTTGAAAAGTAATAACTTATGTATATGAATGTAATAGTAAGTTTATACAAGTAAATGTAACACTTTGATTGACGAAATTGTAACAGATTTCTATAGATAATGTAATACTTTTACATGTATCATGATAAATTTGACCCCATTATAACTTATTGTTTGAAAACAAATAGATATCTATACATATGTATTACAATTATTTACAAATACTATTACATATAAATAACACGTTTGTTACATTTTAGTTATAATAAATATTACTTTTGGCAAATGAAGAAAACATAGGAATAACACTATTACTTTAAGAGATGGTAACTATTACTTTAAGAGATGGTAACTATTACTTTTCACAAACCGAAAAAAAAACCAAAAATAAAAATATAAAAATTTAAAAAAAAGCAAAAAAAAAAAAAAAAAAAAAATTTTTTTTTTTTTTTTTTTGGGGCCAATGAGGGGCTGCCACGTGGCAGGGTCCCCCATGGGTCCTGGAGCAGGGTTGTGGGTCGGGTAATGGGTAAAAAAAATGACCCGTCTCACCCATGAGACGGGTTGGAGTGTTCTCACACAAGTTTTTGTCAAACTCCAAAGCAACAAATATTTTGGATCGGAAATAGTACCAACTTCAACCTCTGAGACCCATCCAATTTCTTATACATATACTCCCTCTATCCCAGCTCACTTGAGACTTATTTTCATTTTGGTCTGTCTCAGCTCACTTGAGACCTCCCCAAAATAGTCAACTTTTGATAATTTTTTATTGAATCCACCCCACTACTCATTCTCTCTCTTCATCACCACTCAATTTATTCAACCAACACTACTATTTACCACACTCATTCACTCTTTTCATTTTCTACCACACATTTTCTTTATTTTATTCTATCTTCTTAGTTATTGTGTCTACTTCTTAAGTTTCAAGTGAGGTGGGCCGGAGGGAGTACATGTTTGATTCTCACTTATCCAAGATTATTATGAAGAAACTTTGAGAAAAAATTGAGATTCATTTAGCTGTAAATTTTAAAATTATTGCTCAAGTTTTTTCGTTGTAACGGAAAAATAGTAGAAAGTTATTTTGAGACGGAAAGAGTATAATGAGCTTTAATTAAATGCAGGTAAAGTGTTTGCATTTTCACTAGGGGTAAATACGATATTGCATGTAAGCGAACCGGCATTACTTAAAGAGATAATGACGATCACTTCCTGGGATTTGGGAAGGACTTCACTTCTAGAGAGAGAACTTGGGCCTTTAATGGGCCAAGGCATTCTTGCCTCAAATGGGGCCCATTGGGCTAATCAACGGAAACTTCTTGCTCCCCATTTGCACCTCGACAAGGTTAAGGTAAGATTCCATTTATAATAATTTATTTATTTTTAACACAAATTTAAAAATAAATAAACATTTTTTTGGAACAATTTAGCTTTTTTTACTTAAAGTTCATTCAAATTTATTTATTTTTTAAATATTATTTTGAGGCAGAGGGAATAATTTCCTAGTGGGTTATTTCTAGGAAACATATATGTTCATTTTTATTTGCTTTTGACAAATATCACAATTATGAGAATCTTTATTTGTTACTTTTGTTTAGTGATATGAAAGATTTCAAGTAACGTTTTATATTATTTATTTTACTGAAAGTATCAATGAAAGAAAAGAAAAAGATATTTTTTTTTCCCTTAAATTTCCTTAAAATAAATTGTCTCAAGGGTTTAAAAATTAAAAGTGATTGTTTATTTATTAATTTCAGGGAATGATGAAATTAATCACGGATTCTTCCAGCGCACTGATAGATTTATGGACAAATAAAATAAAGACGAAAGGTGGAGAAATAGATATAAATATAGATACAGATATGAGAATATTTTCAGGGGATGTCATATCTAAAGCTTGTTTTGGGAGTAACTATATCCAGAGTGAAGACATTTTTTTGAAGATTAAGAGATTGGAAGTGGTGACATCTAATATGCTCACTGCTATTGGCATTCCTGGATTAAGGTAAATTAAATTTTTAAAAAAGACATTTTTTTTTGAAGATTAAGAAATTGGAAGTGATGTCCCCAAAAGAGTGGTCCAGTGGTAAAGCCAAGCCTCACCCTCGGTGAATGCTAGGTTTCGATCCCTCTCCTCGTCTCCTTCTGGCGTGGACATCGTAAAAAAGAAAAAAGAAATTGGAAGTGGTTCTATGTCAAACTGCGCTTTAAATTAAACCACTAACATTGCACTCTAATAATGTCTTGACATTTATTTTGCTTATCTATTTATCCTCACTCATTCTCATTCATTTACTAAATTATTATGTTCCTATATTTAAATAGACATATTCCAACAAAGAAAAATAAATTAGAGAAGGAGGTTTACAAGCTGATCATGAATATTGTCAATGGAAGAAAAGAATTAGAGGGTAAAGTGGAGACAAAGGATTTGATGCAAAATGTTGTTGAGAGTGCCGAAAACAGTGGACTTAGTAAAAATGAACTAAACAAATTCATTGTTGACAACATTAAGAACATGTACTTTGCTGGGTACGAAACGACGGCGGTTACGGCGTCGTTGTGCCTTATGTTGTTGGCTTCAAATCCAGAATGGCAAGTTCGGGTTCGCAATGAAGTTGTTCAAGTTTGTAAGGGGCAAACCCCAACTGCCAATATGCTACTTCAAATGAAAGAGGTATATTTTTTTTCTTTAATTGGACAAAAAACTATCGAACTTTTAAAAATTTTCTTTTAACTGATAGTCTTATCTGATTTTTCAAACGTAATAATGCTTCATTACAAAGTTTGAAAATTCAGCGATTTTGAATCTTTAGTTTTGGAAATTTGACGAACTTTTTTTAAATAAACAAAAAGGAAAATTGGAACTATTTATTCTTTAGGGGCCACATTAGTATCATATTGTCCGCTTTGGGCCTATCCCGCACGGATTTGTTTTTGGAAACTTCTCAAAAGGCCTTATACTAATGAAGTGGGTGGGTGGGTGCTATTATATACCTTGCAATTGTTTTCTCAATTGCCGATGTGGGACTTTGTGTTGTACCTCAGCAGGAAGTATTCATGCAATTAAACATTTAAAAACATTTATAAAAACGTTGATTAATGAGACGTTAATTGATGTATTTTGCAGTTAACGATGGTGATATATGAAACTCTGCGTCTATATTCTCCGGCACCAGTAATGGGAAGGGAAATAATGGGCGACATGAAAATTGGGGGCATTGACTTGGTCAAGGGCATGCAAATTTGGTCATATGTGTACCCATTGCACACTGATCCTGAAATCTGGGGACCTGATTCTCTTGAATTCAATCCTCAAAGATTTGCCAATGGAGTAACGGGTGCTTGTAAAATTGGACACTTGTACATGCCCTTTGGTGTGGGACCCAGAATTTGTCTTGGTCAACATTTGGCGTTGAACGAGCTCAAGGTACTCATATCTTCCGTTGTTGCCAATTTTAGTTTCACCCTCTCTCCCAACTATGTCCACTCCTTTGACTTTACCCAAGTTCTCCGTCCTAAATTTGGTGTCAATCTCGTGATTAACAAACTGTAAACTCGCATAGTGCGAGGGGTCTCGATGTATTTCTTGATTTTCTATTGCAAGGGATTTGTAGTCTTTAATTTTCGTTTGGTAATTTAGCATTCTATTTTTTGTAAGAGACATTCAAGTTCATTAGTTATGACTTTGCCGATTTGATGTTTAGATAATGTTATCACTTTTTGGCTCAAATGATTATTCATTCTCTTTCAAAGTATTTCTTTTTTGTATCATGCAATTGTACCTTAGTAAATATTTAATGATGTACTAATTTAAAAATCTTCACAGCTAACTCAATTCCGAAAATATCAATTACATTTGTAAGCTAAGTCTTTATCTATAAAGGACTTAGTTTGTTAAAATTTATAATGTAATTTTAAAGTCAAACCAGACTTATACATACTGAAGTCAACCGAAATAAGTGACGATAAACAGATACAAATTTAATTTTGTTGATGGTCATGGACCCTTTGGAATCCTAGGTATTCCTAACAACATCTCTCTCCTTTGAGCGAAAAACTCAACCATCTCCCCAAGATCGGGAATATTGTCTTTAATTATGGGAGCATTATTGAAATTATTTATCCATTCTCGCCACTGAGGAAATGAACGTTCCTCCATAATCGTCACACCAACTACCTCCTCAATCATTCTCAACCACTGAGCTATGCTGCCCAAGACTATGTCTACCATTCCAATCCTCTCTCCACCGACAAATTTCTTTTCCGGCTCAATTCCAATTCCGGCTAAGGCGTGTTCTTCTATGGTTTTCAGCATTTCCACGCTCCCTTTGATGGCCTTTTCTTGTTCTTCACCCGTGGTCCAATAAACTACCCAAATAACACTTCCCTGTACCACAATCAAATAAGATTGAAATTAATCTCATTCCCATCCATATGAGTTCAGATCTCCTGTACCATTCTGTGTGCCACTCCCTATACCACAAGTGATTCAACGGCTCAGAATTATTAAGGTTGATGTCATAATGATGTCATCTATACATGTGAGCGGTTAGATCACTTTTGGTACAGGAAGTGGCACGCAAAGTGGTACAGGAAATTCAGACTCCATATATAGATAGATTTATTTTGGAATATGGCTATATTCCAAAATAAATCTAAAACCTGACGATCGCCATATATATGTGTGTTTCACAGTATTGTACCATATTAAAATTAAAGTTGTACTGAGAGGAGGAAGTACCTTATCTTCAACAAATTTGATCCAAAACCTAGCAATGGCCCTATCATAAGGATTGTTGGGCAACAAGGAATAGTTTGACCAAGTGTTTTCAATGTACTCCAAAATGACAAGTGATTCACATATTGGTTTTCCACCATGAACAAGCACTGGGATTTTCTTGTGAACTGGGTTGTACTTTAAAAGCAAATCGCTTTTATTAGAGAGGTCTTCTTCTATATATTCATATGGTATGTGTTTTAGCTTCAGACCCCAAATTACTCTGTAGCAAAAGGGACTAGCCCATGCCCCATGTAATTTCAGATCTCCCATTTTTATTTATTATTTTTTGATGAATTTGAGTCCATAATCTCTCTCCAGTAGCTCATTTTATAGTTATGATAATTAACATTACTTTTACTTGGGCACCAAGCATGAGGCTTATTAAACAATACTACTAACCAGAATTTTTCAATTCAACTGGGGTTAGTACCAAAAATAAGTAATTTATGGGGTAGGTAGATTAAAATAGGGCCTTGGACTCTAGGGTCCCTGAGCCCAGATTCAAACCCAAATAAGGAAAATCCAGATGGAAAATTCTTCATACACCCCTCACTAGCAAAATGATGTAAAAAGACTAAAATACCCTCATATCTCTTCCCAACTTTACTTTTTTGGTTAAATTTTAGTCAACTCTTATAACTTACACATAATTATCATATAAGAGTTTTAAAAATTACTTTTTTCATTTTTTTACAAAAAAATATGATTTTTTTTTGGTCAAATTTGGTCAAACATGGTCAAACAGCAGTCAAACTCTTATAACTAACACATAAGAGTCAAAAATTTCACTTTTTCCATTTTTTTACAAAAAAAATAATAAATTTTTTGGTCAAACAGCAGTCAAACTCTTATAACTTACACATAATTATCATATAAGAGTTTAAAAAATTACTTTTTTCATTTTTTTACAAAAAAATAATATATTTTTTGGTCAAACTTGGTCAAACAGCAGTCAAACTCTTATAACTAACACATAAGAGTAAAAAAAAAATCACTTTTTCCATTTTTTTACAAAAAAAAATAAAATAATTTTTTTGGTCAAACAACACTCAAACTCTTATAGCTAACACATAAGAGTAAAAAAAAAAATCACTTTTTCCATTTTTTTACAAAAAAATAATAATTTTTTTTCGTCAAACTTGATAAACCAGCAGTCAAACTCTTATTACTTACACATAATTATCATATAAGAGTTACAAAAATTACTTTTTTCATTTTTTTACAAAAAAAATAATAGTTTTTTTTTTTTTTGTCAAATTTGGTCAAACAGCAATCAAACTCTTATAACTAACACATTTAACATGTAAGTGTCAAAGTCTTATGAACATGTTCATAAGACTAAAGTCTTATTTGAAGTTGTTCATAAGACTAAAGTCTTATTGAACCTGTTCATAAGACTTTGCTCTTATGAATAAAAATGCCAACTAGGTCTATAGTAGAGCAATTAAAAATGCACAAATCTCAGCTCATATTTATTACTTAGAATGTGCAATTAACAAATGCTACAGCCAAAAAAACACAAACTCACTACAATATCATATTCCCACAATCACTCTTCAAAATTAAGCACACTTAGAAAAAAACCAAACTAATTAATTTGTATTTTAGTGGTTATGAACTCTATCAAATGATTGCCAAGAACAATGGTCATTTTGGACTCTAGCATTTTTTTTCTTCTTATATTGTCCAATCTCTCAAAACCAGCCACTGTAGTTTTTTCAAAATTCTTTAGGCTTACTCGTTTGATTGTTTAAAAGTCTGTAGCAGCTTTAGCAAATTAGACGCAGCAATATTCACGAGGCTAGTAGATCAGACCACATGCGATATCACAAATTATTGAGAGGCTTACTGTGGAATACCAAACCTTCATCCTCAGATTGTGATAACTACAGTGTTTGATGTCTAAAGAACTTGAAAGCTATGATGATTTGATTCTTTGGCTTACCCCGCCGTATAAATCTCTTCAAATCTCCTTCAGGATCCGAGGTGACGCCGGTGTAAGTCGCCGGATCTAGAGAGATTGAAGAAAATGATGGCGTCGGAGAAGGAGATCGAGTGAGAGAATTGGAAGACGAGACGCACCGGAGAAACTGAAGAAACCCGACGGGGTTAAGATCGAAGGAGGTCAGACGTGGTTGAGGAGCTTGCCAGAGAAGATGAGGGCGTTAGAGATGGCCTAGGGTTTAGTCGGATATGCAGACGAATCTGAAACTTCAGATCTGACGAGTGGAGCCAGATCCGACACCGGCGATGAGGAAAAGACGGATGGATTTGACAGAGAGAGCCGCCGATGTCGGAGATTTGTTAGCCGGAGGAGAGCTCGCCGTCGGAGGATGGAGATACGGTGGGAAGGAGAGAGATGAGAGAGAGAGAGAGAGAGAGAGAGAGAGTGTGTGTGTGTGTGCGTGAGAGAGAGAGAGATCTGGGCGAGCGTGAGAGGAGGGTTTTGTTGGGGTTAGGGGTAGTTTGGGTATGTAGGTGTTATGTTTGACCAGTCAAAGGAAGCTAAATGAAGCTAGGGGTGTGGGTGGAATTTTGATCTCGGGTGAAGGCTTTATCTTGCATTTAGTCTGGGCTAGGGTTTATGTGTAATAAAATCTCGCCCCAAGGGCCCAGGGTTTGATTTTTTTTTTATTTTTTTTTTGCACTTCCGCTTGTTCCAAAATAAAATATTCATTTTTCAAAGTGTTATGTTACTTTCTTCTCTTCTTCTGTCCTAAAAGGAATGTTTATAAAATATTTTAATTTACTTTTTATAAGAAAAATTATTTTTCTTTAAGAAATTCATTTTGAAACAGTAGTATTAATTAAGAATAAAAATGGAAGAGTATTAATAATGGGACAGAGATAATACCTTCTTTTTTTTTTATGTTGTTGAAGACTTGAAGGAATCACGTAAAAGGATCAAAACTGAAATACCACATTTTGTGAATCAACGAGTCTATTTCTAGACCACTTTAGAAGTGTATTTTCCTTTATTCAACGTGATCATTTTTCTGCCCTTCTTCGTGTAACTTTTGTTCGAAAATAAATATTGCCGAAACAATTAATATTCAGTATAATAAGGCATCTTTTTGTTTAGTTGGAATACTCACATGAAACTAAAGGAGTTGCACAATCAACAAATCCGTTAAAATTTTAATGTTTGTTACCAAGAAGTAAAGATATGTTAGCGCGAGAATATTAATACATGATAAAATTTGACGAAATAAAGTGCGGTAGCAAATGCACGGGTAGACCCAAAATACAGTCGCAAATGGATTAGGGGCGCTTCCAGACAATCCATTTCTTTCGATCTTTCATTTCAAAATTCAAAACCCTCTCTGTAGGAATGAGATCGAGGGCAAAAATAAAGAATCATATTGTTAATATACAACCCAACAAACTAAAATAGCCAAAACGTTTCAAATAAAATCAAATTACAGACGGAGTGATTATGCAATCTCCATTGCCTTATTTCATCGACTGCAAGGAATCAAGGTTGCCTCATTCTCGATTCTTTTATACAATCGACTGCCTTACTGTCTGCTGTAGTATATCAGTGGCGGAGGCAAGGCATAGGCTATGGGGCAATTGCCCCCATTGATTTTTCAAAATCAATATTTTAGTAGTGCATTTTTTTGTAAATTATTGGTAAAATTAAGTGATTTAATGCAAATTGCCCCATTGAAGTTTAGAAGAAAAAAAAAACATTATAAATGATTTTTGCCCCCATTAGTTAGTGTATTTTTTAAAACATATTTTGCTCCCCTTATAAAAAAATCTTGGCTCCGCCACTGTATTATATGTTTACTCCCCTTTGTCGGGAGCCTTTGATTTCTCCCCTTTGTTGGGAGCCGTTGCCTTCTATCCTTCGTCGAGAGCCTTTTCCTTTTCTCCATTGTGTTGAGAGCCTATATGCAATGTTTGTATTTATTCTTGGTTCAATGCTTGAAATGCTTCGTTGGGAATTTATTGCCGACCCAAGTGCGTTATTGTTTCGTGTCTTCAACGTCAAATTATTTCAATACGGGGATTTTCTGAAGGCCATTGTTGGGCCGTGTCCAAGTTATGCTTGGAGAGGCACTTGTACATCACATGTCATTGTTTATCAGAGCATCCAATGGAAATTTGATTCAAGGTTGGACTTCAATATTAAAAATATGAGTTAGGCTTTTTCATTATGACAGACAGTTTGTGGATGATTGCAAGCATTTGTAAAAATTCTCAACTTTGGGATGAGCCTTCGATTCATGTGGAGCGCCATCTTATTTCAATTCATTAATGAAGTTGATGTTGTTTGGTTAAATAAAAAAAAAAGTGCCTAATTAGCCAAATGGTGTACAAATAACATGCTAAGAAAATTATGGAAGGAACATAAATTACAGGGGGTTAATTGCTACATATTTAAACCACTAAGGATCATTCTGTAATAAGAACGGAAGAATTCAGTTTCACGCATGCACACAAATTCAAAATTTTCCTCCGAACAATTTGGCTAACCAGCGTCGATTGGGGCCAATTATGCTCTTCGTTCGTTCCCCCACTCTGGAATTTTTCTTCAGTTTTGCAAAATCTACTGCAAACGGTTAATCAAATTTCTGCCATTGATAAGCAAAAGAGTAAGAACGCTTGATCACTTTCTTCTTTCAATATTTCTTTTAACATGTTTTAAGCGATTGGAAAACGGTGTATAATCAACCTTTAATCCTCTCTAAACGTAATTGTATGAATATGAGAAATTAGGTTAGATCTATTAATTTCGGTGATTTGTTTTGTGATGAAGAGTTTGTGATTGTAGAGTAAATATGTCGACGACGGACGAAGTGATCGATGGTAGTGCTGCTCCTGAACCGACTATAGTTACGGAGAAGACGATTGAAGAACCAGCTGTACGCGGCGGCGGTGGCCATAGGCGTCATGTATCGTTTGTAGAGAATGAGGCCGAGAAATTCTCAGTGTCGCGGAAGAGCCGTCTCTTTGGCCGACAGAAACCGGTTCACGCCGCTCTCGGCGGTGGCAAACGTGTGTTCGTCCTTCTTATTGATTTTTTTTTTTTTTTCATTCTCGATTATTTATGTTTAGTTTCTGTAGATTCTGAAATTGATATGTTCAATCGTATGCATGCCATGAATCTGTCACTGTAATTAGTAAACATACTCCCTATATTCCATATAAATGTCGCATTTTCCTGTCCATCTCTAAATAAACATCGCATTTCTAAATAAGAAAGTAGTTAAAGGGAAATATTACACAGCACAAGCACCGGAGTATAAACAAGTTGAGCACATTCCTTAAAAAATGCTAACAAGTCGAATGCGACATTTATCATGGGACAGGAGAGTGTTTCGAAATTCGATATTCTGAACTAATTGATCTATGTTTGTTCAGCTGCTGATGTTATACTTTGGCGGAACAAGCCCGAATCAGCAGGCATGCTTGCTGCTGGAACTGTCATATGGCTGCTGTTTGAGTGGATAGGTTATCATCTTCTTACATTTCTATGCCATTCTCTTATACTTTCACTGGCATTGTTGTTCCTCTGGTCTAACCTTTCATGCTTCATCAACAAGTGAGTCTATTTCCTTTATTTTTCGTTACACTTGCATCTCATTATACATGACCGTTTTGTTGATCCTTACTTTTACCAAACGAAATTACCTCATACTCTGCCTGCTCGTTTCATGGTCAGATCACCTCTGAACATACCTGAGATTACATTGCCAGAGGAATTATTCAATAATGCTGCTCTCTTAGTAAGAGATCAGATTAACCAGGCATTCATGATCTTCCGTGAAATGGCTTCAGCAAAGGATTTGAAGAAGTTTCTCTATGTACATCTCTTTCCCTTGTAATTTTTGTTCTAGATCATGGAAAGCATGAGTAAACATTAAACAGTTGCTTACTTTCCCTAAAAATTCTATCATTTGTCTTGCAGACGATACTGGCCCTGTGGGTGGTCTCCATCATCGGAAGCTGGTTTAATTTCTTGACATTTGTATACATAAGTGAGTTTTACTAACCACCTAACGAAATTTCTTCCTGAACTAAGATTGAAGTATAATGCTAAAATACTTATACTGCTACTGCTTCTGCTTATTGGCTAGTGTTTGTGATGGTGCTCACCGGACCCTTGTTGTATGAGATGCATGAAGATCAAGTGGATACTTATGCAGAGACAGCAACGACTGAACTTAAGAAACAATACTCAGTCTTAGATAAAAAGGTTCTCCAGAAACTCCCACACGTGTCCTTAATCAAGGGCGGTAAGGAACACTGACAATATATCCAACAGCTGCCCTTACATTTCATCGCTTAAGCCATCTGTTTTTCTTTACTTTTAGAAATGGAGGACTATTAAGACTTCTGTTTGAATCAGCATGCAAGTTTATTGACTAACTTATTTATTTTTTTACCTTACCTTAACCTAGATCTATGAAACTTCTTTTTCTTCTAGACATCTTGTTCTGCTGCTGAAGTTCTGCTACAGCAGTAGAAAGCTAGTAATGTATTCATGACTTTCTTACAATGCTACAAAGTTTCTGACTTTTTCCCAATTAAATTTAGATCAAGGAAGTACGGAGTCAAATTAGGTAATAAAAAATAATGTTGTTAGGGGCTGTGGTGACTTAATGGTTAAATGCCTGAATAGGAGTAAATAATTTACATTCTGACATTTTTCAGAAACAACAACAACCAACAAAACATTAATTACAAAATGATTTGAGGTTGGCTAACATGAATCCTCATATGTAATCGTAAACACGTCAACCAAATAGAGCTAATGCGTGCATTCAATAGGTCTTCTCTTGACATATAAGAGTGCAATTATAGTTAGTAACTTATGCAGAATAGTTTCCCATCTGCTTCCCCACTCAAATGGTGTAACATGTTAAGCAATCCTCAATGACCTAATACAGAAATAAAATACCAAGAGCTCTGCTCGACGAAAGGAATGAACCAATTTCCTTGAGCGTCACAAGAAAATAGGAAACCAAAGCGAAAAAAGAAAAAGAAAAAAGGGAGATAAAAATTCACTCATTCTTAAAAATCACATTAATTTAAACTCAAAACGGTCTCAAAAAGTTGCAACACGGCCTAGATGGTTACATAAGCTGCTAAATTTCTCAACGCTGATAATACATACTTACCTACAAGTTCTATATTGCTGTTTTTGCATTTCCTGTGGTGGCAGCAGTTGCCTTGGGTACTAAATAGCTTGACCCAATCGGAGATCTCCTGTTTCTCATCAACTTTGAGTGACCCCTTCCTGCCCAAACTTCAAAATGCCAAAGAGGACAAGTCTATGACTATGATACAGTCTGCTTCTCAGTACTAGAGAGCAAGAAAGGCTCCCACCATCCAGATTCATATTTCGGGTAAGGTGCCACCCATTTTTCTGGCTTCTCAAACTCTATTTTCACAGGAGTAGATGCCAATGCTTCTTCTACACTGTCAGCTTCAAAGCTTTCCAGTAAAACTCGGTCTAGTCTTAGTTTCATGAACCTGCCCAACCAAAAATTCATTCATGGAGATATAGAATGGATTAGCGATTTAGTGATTTAGTGTCCGGTGAATTTCAGAATATCATGCAATTTGAGAGAGTAGTTTTTGGAAATGCTTTTTGATTTTTCAACACCCAAAAGGTCAAGAGGGGGAGTTCAGTGGGTTGGTCATACCATAGATCTGGATAAGGGGCTACTTCAGCATACAAGTTGTTGCTCTGCTACAGCCTACTACGGACAATATCTTGCCACGCCTTTTCTGTTGATGGATCAATGGTCTAAATTAATTTGACTTGAGGTAGGTCCCACTTGGGCGCAAATCAACCAATTAGAAAGGAAGGGGTATGGCAAGATCTTGTCTGTAGGCTGCAGCGGAAGTTGCAACATTTCCAAACCCCTTAGATCTACAAGCATTTAGGACACATCACACCCACTCCCCCCAAGTGTTGGTGTTTGATTGGTGCATCACGCCACATCATCTTGTGACATGGCGTGATTGCCTCACTAAAGAACATCTACTAAAGAGGGATGCTCCAGAAGGAAGCTGATTATACAATTATATAGGATTAAATGATCATAATGGGTCAAGAAATGTACGGTGAACATATAGTTAGCCTTACTTGATCCATGTGCCGTTTGTTGAAACAAGAGCAACTGCAGGTCTCTTGAGTCTCTTGGTAATGTCAGGGAACTTATCCAAAAATTTGGGTTCGACAACAAGCCAAAAGTCCTGCTCCATTTTTCGCTCTTCAAAAAGTCGAAGTCGCTCAAACAACTGCTCTTGGAAATGCTCCTCCTCGTCCAACATGAACTTTGCATTTGCAATCACAAAATAGTACCTTTTCTTGCCTTCTCCTTGCTATATTACAGAAAGGGAGAACAATGCATTTTCTGTTAGGACTTATATCCCCCTCACTTTGATACTAAAGTGTGCTTTTCTATTAGAAAATGCTCCGGAATGGTAATGTCTGTTCCGAAATTAAAATATACTCCCCCGTCTCATAATATGGGCCACAGCTGACTTGTTAATGTCTTTAACGATTGTTATTTACTTATTGGTACATTGTTTGTACCATGCCATGGTAAAATTACACTAATACTAATTTCTTACTATCACGGCACTTATTTTGGGACGAACCAGAAAGTATAGTGTTATCATATGATTTAAGTTTGATGTTCCATCTGGAAAATTAAAATCCAGATGAGGTAAGTGCTTCAACATCATGGAACAGGGATTCATTCTTTTCTATCTCGAAATTTCGATACAATAAGTGCAATTATTTCTCAGTGATGCAAAAACAATTTCCTCACAATCTACACAACAGGGGTAACTCTAACCCAATTCATAAATCTACGAAATCAAAGCGCCAAAACGAACATAACAATTGATGATGAACCGAGCATAAAATTCAGAAATTTCAATTAACTAGTCCAATCCCCAAATGACAAAAAAGAGTACCTTTTCAACGGGGTCGGAAGAGTTAACAGCAGCAACCGCAGTCTTGACCGAGGTGGTTGTTCTCCAGCTGCTACTGGTGGTAGTGGTGGTGATGTTCAATTTGGAGTAACACCGCCGCGACTCCGGCAAAGGGAAGCACTGTGCATGGCGGAGAGTGGTGGGGGAACTCACCGTCAAAGAACCCAAATTCGTAATTCCGGTTGCAGAAGCCAACATTTTGATGTGGGAAATCGGTAAATGGGTACTTGTGTTTTACTAGTGTGTTCTCGGAGGTGAAGAGAACATGGTGTGTGTGTGTGTGTGTTTGTGTGTGTGTGTGTATTTCGTCCAAGATGGGAGAAAAAATAAGACGGAACGAAATCAAGAACCTTATCTCATCCTTTCCTTTCCACATCCACTGTCCAATTTTAAATTTTTGGGTGCATATGACAAATACCTCCCCTGTACTATTACTCAGGAGCAACTAACACCATATTTGGTCTTTCTGATTTCTGATTATGGACCCTTTTTTTCCCCTTCTAATTAAAATGGAATATTTAATCTGAATTTCAGAAAATTCATTCATTCTAAAATTGTAATAATTGATTCTTAGTAAAGAGCTACTCCATTAATGAATACTATCAGATTTGATTTGTCAACGTTTTAAAGAATGCGCTTCACTTGTTTATACATCTCGTGTCGTGTGTCATGGTAAGATGCATTCTATATTTTTTTTTAAAGATGAATTCCGTCTCTAAATCTAGAAAGACGACATATTTTGGAGTAGACTAATAACGAAGTCAATAGTATTTAATACTCTAATGTTTTTACTCTAAGTTGGTGCACATAGCTTTCTTCACAAAAATTACTAAGAGTTATGAAAAGATTCCCTGAATGCTCTAAAGTTGGTGTAGGTGAAAAGTTAGTGATATAATTGGAAAAGTAAAGTGAAAAAAAAAGCGTAATCATAGAAAGATAACATTTCATTTGAAAAAGAAAAAAAAAAACAGGGACGTTTAATTTGGAATTGAGCAGTAATGATTTACAAACAAAATTTCATTAATAGAAATCAAAATTACATGTAATCTTCACTTAAAAAGATTCAAAAATCCACCATTAAGCAGTAAAATTCGAATTACAAAGGGGAAAAAAAATAGGGAGGAGACCCAACAACAAGATGTAGCAAACAGCTACAGAAGCTGGACAACAGCTAAAGGCGCATTGTCCCCTCGTCTATTCATGGGCATTTTCAGTATCGTCGTGTACCCTCCATTCCTCTCTCCATACCTTTCTTGAGCCTCTGCAAACAAAGCATGAACAATTTGCTTTTCGTAGATGAAGCCAAGTGCTTGTCTCCTTTTATGGAGGGATCCATCTTTGGCAAGGGTAATCATTTTATCAGCATACTTCCTCATAGCCTTAGCCCTGGCTTCTGTTGTTACTATCCGTCCGTGCTTAAACAGTTGAGTTGTGAGGCCTCGGAGTAGTGCCTTGCGCTGGTCAGGGGGCCTGTTGAGTTTAGGCACTTTCCTTCCGTGCCTCATTGCAAACACTCTAAACCCTTTGCCAATCTTGGAGAAACGGTGCCCAGAATTGTTTAATTCTGCAATTAAGACATAAAAAGTTCAGGGAGCTAAACGTTCTTCAATGTTTAAGTGAGCCCTAAAGTTCCGTCTTCATTGTCCGTAATAAATTGAAGTGCTGAGTGAGTGGATTTGCTAGCTTCACAGTAGATAATTGTGAAAAGTATAACAAATAGAATCATCTGAATCCAGACTGGTCAAAATTATTGTACTCCCTCCGTCCCGTAACAGTGTGCAAAAACTTCCTAAGTGTATAGTTGTAGTGAGTATGATAAGTGGGTCCCATTGAAGACCATAATGAAGAGAGGCAGTAAATTCCAAGTGTCTCGCACATATGTACTGTTAAAAATTTAAGAAGAAGAAAAAAGAACTACAACATCTGGAAACTGGAATGCATGGACAGCTGCTTTTATATCAATCACACAATGGCCGCATTGCATACTCAGCAGATACAAAGGAATAACTCAAAAATGTTAACATTCATATAGAAGGCAAATTCATTAAATAAGCTGTTTGTAACAGATTAAAACCAAAATCTTATTCCTAAAGAAAGTAGATTACGCAGCCTTGCAAGCTTAAGCAGAATACAGTGTAGAAGCAAAAGGCAACAGTGAATAAACTACATCGTGTCCCAAAACTTATTGCTATATACTCCCTCTGTCCCGGAAAGATAGTCCCACTTTTTTCGTTGTTACTACGAAGGAACTTTGAGCAATAAATAAGGCTACTTTTAATTATTTTAATGTGAATCTAAAAATTGATATTGCTAGTATTTATAATGGTGTATCAATAACAATTTTTACATTTTCATTAAAATAATTAAAAGTAGCTTTAATTATTGCTCAAAGTTGTTTCGTAGTAACAACGAAAAAAATGAAACTATCTTTCTGGGACACATGGAGTAATTTAATTATCTTCAAGCCTTATCTCTTCTGCTCCCTAGGAATATGCAAGCAAAGAGGACACGGACACAAATTGAGCAACTACTCGAAGTGCAGCTACTCTCTGATGATGTAGGATGATAAGAGTTACTTACTCAAGGACACTCGACTTAACTTAAGACTTGGCACACAACATCAGCCCTAAGAAGCCATGAACTCCGTGTAATATAAAGCCACTTAGTCACTTGACCAATGATTGCAGTGCAAACACTTGCCATAAGAAAATTCTGAAATCAGACTTCACTAAACCTCATCTTCTCTAGATTCCAATTGCTAACCACTCCATTTCAGAACACATTTTTGGGAATTACAAGTATGATCCTAAACAATACATTCATAAACAAAACGGTATGCATTTTTCACCGTAGTTACACAAAGACCTTCCGAAATTAATCCGAGTTAGAGCGCTAAAAGTAAAACCACAATATTCTCAGAAAACTAATTTATCACCAAGAATAACAATCAACTAGAGCATTCCTTCTTCCAACTCTAGGCCAAAATGGTGCTCATCACGAAACCCCTTCCCACAAGAAGATGCCAATTCTCGGAAACAATTAAAGTTCAACATAGAACAGCATTACATCATAACATCACAATGACCTCAAAACAATTGAAGTCAAGAAAGTCCCATCTAATCTAAGCAACCCTTCATATGAACCATACAAACATACAGCAATATAGATATATCAATGACAAGTAGCAAGAACTGAATGTACATTGCAAACATAGCATTACACCAACCCTAAATATAAACCACCCACACAAGATTGCAATTCGCAACAACGAAAATTGTGGGATTGTGCAAACAATTAGACAGTTATACGAAATTCAAAAACACCCAATTGGTAAGCTTGAAAGGAATTAAGAAAACAAACCTGGGCATGTTAGAGCGATTAGAGGGTTGAGCGGAGTGAGTCCGAGGAAGGGGCTGAGTTGGCGTGAACTGCGTTTGAAATGAGAAAACTTGAGTTGAGCGGAAGAGGTGAGTGAGGATGAACCGGTGGAGAACCGGGCCGGCGCGCCGTGTGAGGCGGTGACTGAAGGGAGGGCCTTTTTGAGAGACGACATGCTCCAGGTCGTCGTCGCCGAAGTGCTGCCGCAGGCCATTTTTCCGGCTGTCTCAGTAGAAGAAGATAAGGATGATTTTTGCTGGCTATACTGATACTGAAGGTAGATTTTGGAATAGTTAATTATTTTATTCCCCTTCATTTTGGACTATACTCATCTTTTCCATACCATGCAGGGTGGAAATGGTTCCGCTCAAATCGCGGTTCGGAATCGAGCCGAGCCAAATCGTGCGGTTTAGCTTGTTTTTTAAACTTATTGGGTTCAGCTCGGTTTTTTGGAATTGTAAGTGGGATAATTGTTGTGAGTATGATAAGTGGGTCCCATTGAATAAAGAAAAATATAAACTTGCCTTTTTGAGAGTGTGAACAATCTAATGGGACACCCAAAATGGCAAAAAGTGAATAGACTAAAAAGACGGAGGGAGTACAGAACCTACCATGATCTAGTAACAGCCCCATTAACAATATTGAATATTTTTTTCCAAAAATACGTAAATAAAAAGTCCAAAAACAGTAAAATGACATTTTCACCCCCACAAACCATCCCGAATGACTAAAATCACGTCTAGTGACCACGATTCGCAAGCCAGGAGCAAATTCCAAAGTATTATGAGACCGTCACTTTTTGAACAAAACTACCCTGCATCATTTCTTAATTTTCGTCGTACCCATGTACGGAAGGAGTTCATAGTTGGGGCATTCAGCAATCAAGACAGTATCTATGGACAATCGGATTTATATATATTACAGACTGATCTTGCGTCGTTCATTAAGACCAAGTACCTATTGGGATTATAAATTGTTCAAAGATTTCCCACATATTGGTGAAAAGCTTAAAGCAATAAACTTATTCATGCACATGTATGCCAATATCACAGCGACTGGTGATGCCCAAGCCCATAATGTTACTATTCAATATGGCACATGTGATTCGTACGCGATAATGGAGTATATTTTCACCCATCTCTTCGATCTCCATTTTTGGTCATTGATGCATTTACCTTTCCGTTTTTTTTCTAGAATTTCCTCTCTATCATTGTTTCCCCTTGCCATAGTTCTTTTCTCTCTTCTATCCATTTCTCATTTGTACATTTCAAAATGAATAATGATACGTATAGTGAAAACTCAAAGGGAAAACTCATAATGAAACACTGTAATCCGTTGGATTGTGATAAATGTTTGTGAGCCCCATTAATAAAAACTCATCCAACGGTTTAAAGTGTTTCACTATGTGTTTTCCCTTTGAGTTTTCCCTATGTGTATCATTGTCCTTCAATGCACAGCTTTCACCAACTTTTCGGGTTTTTTCTTTTTATTATTATTATTTAAGTCGAATTTATTTCAAGCGACTAGAGGAGTAACATAAGGGTGATCGTACCAAACAAAATACACAATAATTTCAACCCCACACATTCATTCTCTGACATAATGTGCGTGGTTTTTTACAACATAAATAAAAACCATAGTCCCTTATAATCCATAAAGCTTCATGAGTATGATACACAGTATCACAAGTAAATCACACCGTTGTTCTATTGAAGACATAAAAAACAACCTGTTTTGCTCCCCAATAAAAGTGTGCGAACCATAGCGTCGTGTACCCATTTGAGCAAAAACTCCAACTGTAGTCATCACGAGAATGAAGGATGTGCATGCCATGAACCTTTCCCGAATGTAAATGAAATGATATATCGTCCGAAATTTCATTGATGATATGTAACTTCCAATCAGTACCAAAACAATAAGGCATTGTTGGGTTAATAAAACAAAATAAGAGTAGGAAGAAACAAATGGATTGATAAACAACACGGTTCGGTTCGGCTCACGGTCTGACCCTTCAAGCCGAACCGTTTTGAGCTGAACCACGAGCCGA
This sequence comes from Campanula takesimana, assembly GCA_026119855.1. Classification (NCBI taxonomy): domain Eukaryota; kingdom Viridiplantae; phylum Streptophyta; class Magnoliopsida; order Asterales; family Campanulaceae; genus Campanula; species Campanula takesimana. Next base: position 110,999 of record JAOWBW010001275.1, on the reverse strand, counting down.
ATCGTAGAGCTGAAACATGGAGCCGAGCTAGCTGAACCATAGAGCCCTTATATGGATCATTGATTAAATTTAGTTATTTAATATGAACCGTTAGATTTTTTTAGGAAACCCTAAATGAGATACCCTATCGTCGACTGAGTATTCATTTTCACCAAATCGACAAATCTCTCCGCAGTCATCCCTATCGTCTCCATTCTCTCATCTTCTTCAGTTCACCAACGGGCCACGACCTAGCTTCCGCTATGGGTGGCAAATTGTACTCGTCTATGCCAACCAATCTGTATACCAACCGTACCAATTATAATTGGTATAAAGAAGTCGGTATACCGAACTTTTTGGTAGGTAGTATCGTACCATCTTTGTCTAATTGGTTGGTACACAGTATACAATATCGACTTTGGTTGGTATACCATGTACCAACTTTATATATATAAATACACAAATAAATATATATATATATATATATATATATAAACAAACACACGCGCGCACACACACACGCATATATAATACTCCGTCTAATTGTCTAGGTACTAGCAATATTTAAAGAGTAGTTTGGTCTATTTGATATTTATTGATTGTTTTTTTAATACGTATTCTAAAACTACAAGTATTTTGGGTCGAATGGAGTATCAAACATTAATTTCCTTTTTCTAACCTTAAGCTACTTTATTACGATTTACGAAAAAAATCAAACTGTCTTATTGTAATATTTTAGTTTTGGAGTCGTGGTGAATATTATTTACTGTATTGTTTAATTTGCAAGACTTCAATTGTTCAACTTTTCTTTAGTTTCAAGACTTTATAATTTGTATTTGAGATCTATTTTTATGTTATAATGTGTTTTTTTTTATAATAGACAAGAAAGTCTTTAAAAAATGCAAAAAAAAATCTTCATTTACATTTGGTATATATCGAATACCGTACCAACCAAATACCAACCATACCAATAAACTTGGTATACCGACTTTTGTGGTTGGTACTAGTACATATTTTTGTGTACAAAATCATACTTGGTTGGTACACGGTACAAGCAAAATACACTCGGTATACCTACCAATCCACCCCTAGCTTCCGCCATCATCCTTCCACCCGCCGACGCCATTCCTCTGTCCAACGTCCTTCCTTCATCTCACTCCTACGCATGCCTCCATATTCAAGAGAATCAAGACATCTGCTAATTGAAACCCTAGCTCGACCTTTCAATTTTCTGGCGATTAAAGGTAAGTTTCATCCCTTATGCTTCTTCTTGTAATTTTACTTCCAATTTTGCTGTCATTTTTATTCAATTTTTTGTTTTACAGTGTTTAATTTCTAAGGATTTATTGGATTTATTTGCACTGTAACTTAAGATTACAGTCCTTGCTAGTGCTAAGTGGTATAGTATGGTGTAAGAGTTGTGTTTCAAACCGCGGTTTAAGCCACGGTTTAAACCGTAAAATCAGACCGTGGTTCAAACCGAGCAGAGCAAAACCATGATGGTTTAGCTCAGCTCGGCTTGGACTATTTTGTGGTTCAGCTCGGTTTGGGATTTCTCCAAACCGATGAATAGCGGTTTGGCTTCTAAATTACCCCAAACCGAGCTAAACCGAACCATTTCCACCCTTAATACCATGGTTCTTTTTTATTTTATTTTAATTTTTTTAAAGCAAACAACACATACTTACATTAATGAATATCAATAATGCTACATTAATGAATATCAATAATGCTAGGATTGAAGCCAAACAGAGATTTATACGGAACACAAAAGAAGAAAATTACGAAGTACTGATGCGGTCGGAGGCAGACAAAGGCGGCCGCATGCAATGCAAGGCACTTAAGCTGGCAAAGGCGGGCTCTTGGCTTTCTGGGAGCAACGATTCTAGAGAGGTTATGCGAGCACAGGCGGCCGCATAGGGCATGCCTATCGTAATCAGCAATCTTTTTTTTGCGTAATTCATTTATACGTAGGGTTAAGGGAGTCATTTAGGGTTTTGGTTTACTTCTTATAGCCAAGTGACCACCTGAAACGTTGGTTGTAGTAAAAAAAATAGTTAGAGAGAGTTTGTGAGATCACTAAAAAATCCTAAGACAATGGTAGACCTTTGGGGGTGCCCTTAGTAGCATTCCATGAATGACAGGTTGTATGTCAAGGATTCAGAAAGTAGTAAAAGGTTGGAATTGTTAACGGGATACATACAGTTGTGTTATGTGGGAAAGCAGGACAATCTCTATTAAATTGCAATGGTGCATTTAAAATGTGGATGTAAGTGTCACAAATATTCAAGTTATTTTTTCCTATTTAGTGTCCCATTTTGGAGTTCAGATCTCCTGTACCACTTTGTGTGTCCCTCTCTGTGCCACAAGTGATCCAATGGCTTGCAGTCATTAAGATTATCATTATGTTGATATTATCCAAGCATGTAAACGATTGAGATTATAATGACATAGAGAGGGGCACACAAAGTGGTAAAGGAGATCTGGACTCCCCATCTTGTTATTTTTATTTTAAGTTAAAGATTATTAAAGTTGCGTAATAAGGATTATTTTATTTTAAAATAACTTTATTATTACATGGTACAATAGTATATATATAAGTGACACTATTTTTGTGAGAAAATAGTTTATATATATGGAAAAGATTATAAGTGTGATAAGAAACAAATCTATAACTATAATAAGTCACAACTAACCCCTTTATATAGTAAAAAAAATGTCTAAATTCTCCACGGCGGCCGGCTCTGACGCCTAGCAGTTGCCTCGCGATTTCTTAAAAGTAGTTTAGTCTCACGGCCTTCTGCAAACTTTATGCAAACCAAAAGACTATTTCACCCGTTAAATCTTCTAAACCTCTAAATTGACTAATCTTGTACGAGGGTGTCTCCTGTACACCCGCCGCACAGCGTGCGACGGGCCAGGTCAGCCACTTTTTTTTTCTTTTCTTTTTTTCTTTTTTTTTTTTTTTGATATTTTTGCCGCCCCTAACTTTTTTTCCTCCCAACAAAAGTAACACTTGTTATAACGAAATGTAACACTTTTTTCTTTCAAATGTAACACTTTTTTAAAATAAAAATATACCACAATTTTGCTGCAATAGATTAAAGATAACATAAAGATTGACAACTAAACTAATGTTACACTTTTTTAAAAGGAACGTAACACTCTTTTTTTTCAAATGTAACACTTTTTTTTTTTCAAAATTAACATAAGATTGACAAACTAAACTAATGTTACATTTTATAAAAAATGAATGTAACATTTTTTTTCTCAATTGTAACAGTTATATTTTTAAATGTAACATCATATCTGAAATGTAACAATTTTTTATTGAGAAAGTAACAATTGAAATGCAAACCCATTTTTTTTTTGTAAAATTGATGTTACATTTGACTGTAAAAAGTGTTACTTTTTGAATATGAAACTGTTACTTTTATCAGAACATGGTGTTACATCTCACAGCTGACAAGCAACTCAAACTTTTTGTGTGTAAAAAAATGTTTTTTAAAAAAATAAAATAAAATCAAACCATATCATGACTTATGTAGTTTTATTCGTCTCGTCGAGACGAACACAACGGTATTTTTAATTATTTTTTTCTGAGTTATAAATCTCAAGATATAGCATTTTAAAGTTAATGGTTTTTTTTTTAAAAAAATGGACACGTGTCACAACGGGAGAGGGGGAAGGAGCTGGAGCCGGGCGGGTTTTCATGGAGCGGGCGGGCCGACCCGTGGGCATACCCGCCGCACGGGGTGCGGCCGCCGCATTTAAGAATTTGCCATCTTGTATACTCTCTCCGTCTCATTTTAAACTTCAAAAATTTCCATTTTTGGTGTCCCATTTTAAACTTCAAAATCCAAAAAAAGAAAATTATTTATATTTTTTTATTTAGTGGGACATACATGTCATACACACAACCACTATCCACTAACTATTCCCTACCCCACTTTCTCTCTCATACCCACTTTCTATACTCACAACAATCTACCCATTATCTATATTTTATAATATAAAGATTCTCATCTTAATTCTTATGCCAACTTTTTTTTTGAAGCTTAAGTTGGGAAGAAGGGAGTATAGATATTGGCCATAAGACTTCGGAGTAAAGCAGTTATTTGGTTTGTACTCCTTTCGTCTCCAGAAGACGATCTCGTTTATTTAGTAATTAATTTGATTAAATTTTAAACAAAATTTAAGCAAAAATAATGATCCGAAATAAGTTTTTAATGACTGTTACTGATACACCGTTAATATACTAATAATATACTCTCTGTCCAAAGTCCTCCTATTTTTATGGGTTTTACGAAGGAACTTTGAGTAATAATAATTAAGGCTACTTTTAATTATTCTAATGAAATTTTTGAAATTGTTCTTGATACACCATTATTAATATCAATTTTTAGATTCACATTAACATAATTATAAGTAGCATTTATAGCTGCTCAAAGTTCCCTCTTAGTAACAACGAAAAAAAGTGAACTATCTTTCTGAGACGGATGGAGTAGGTTAGTGCAGACGGAGGTGTTACCTCAGATGTTGCCACTGACAGTCTAAGTGCTGTGACGAAAATAGTTTATAATTTGACATTTCTTTCTAATATAATTATATACTAATGTCCTAATATTATTGTCTAGATGTTGATCCATATTTTCAGGTATAATAAAGTTGATTTATGGAGCTTAAAACATGGAGAAGAAATTAATAAAGATTTATAAATGGCGAGTAAATGAGGGAGTTACAAACATATTTAACATGTGTTAAATATGTTAAATATGGAGAAGACCAAGTCCAAGGTTTGTTGCTGAATGGATGAAGTACAAGGCGTTGGAAGCTTGGAGTACAACAAGGTGATGCATAGACTTGGGCATGAAGTTTTCGGTTGAGAAAATCAAGGAATGAAGATCAAGTCTTGCACAAATTGTGGAGAGAAAGCTCACACATTCTCCCCCACTCTCTCACACGTCAACAACAGCCCAAGGCTGTTTATTTGAGTAGCCCTCAAGTCTTTGATGGCTATAAATAATGCTAGGATAGACACTTTGTAACCAAGCCAAAATTTACACACATCTATAGCACAAGAACAAAGTACTTCTTGGCTCCTTTGTATCCTTCCTCCCATACACTCTTTTCCACACTCAAATACTTCGGGTTTGAGTGTGTTTTGGCTAGGATAGGATCATTGTACTTTGTTTTTATTTTGGTTCCATAGAGCGTATATCATACTAGCTATAGGGAACCTTTTGACTTTGTAATTGGTATTGATTATAAAGTTTTCGCCATTTAGGCATCTCAAGTTATATTTATATAACTTGAGAAAAATATATCTCTTGTGCTATTTATTTTTCCGCTGCAAAACTCTTATATTTTCGGGTGTGTGTATTCTGTCCGTCAGCTTGTGTTACTTGGGGTGTTACCTAACACTTGAGGTAACATCTGTTCTCAGTAAGCCTTTGACAAACAATTTCAGAGTATTTTAGATTTTTGTTCAGATAATTATATTAATTGAATTTATTTATCATTCAAATTGATAATTAGAAAGCAAGACTATTTTTACAAGACATAAATTGATATGAGTGAGAGTGTAAAAATAATTGTGGAGGATTTAAAGTTTATTCAAACCGCAGGGGAAATATTTAAAGTGTACTCCCTCTGTCCCATAATTATGTGCATAAATTGTCATTTTAGGTGTCCCATTAATAAGTCACATTTTTCTAAAATGACAAAGAATTTTTACTATTCATCACACTCATTCTATCTCATACTTTAATTTTACGCTTACAACATCAATCAACTTATCATTCCATGATCAACTTTCTCTCTCCTATTTCACTTTTCGCATTCACAATAACTACACACTATTATTCATCTTTTATTCTCGTATAAAACTCATTTTGTGCGTGTGCGTATAGGTATGAGAAAGAGGGAGTATGCACATTGGGGGTGTTTTTCTGTACGGAAGGGGCTAGCGATTTTACAGATCAAAATTCAGAGGGAAGCTAAGAATTCATGCTAAACCTGGTAGCTCCTTCTTTCTCATCATCACTCCGATCAGCCGTCACCGTCACCGCCGCCTCCACCTACCGCCTTTACATAGCCAGGGCGTCGTCTTCATCCAATCACACTCAAAACCCCAAGGTAAGTTTTTGTTATTCACAAAAATTGAAAACCCAAAAACTAATTTCAACCTCCATGGTTTAATCGCTGCAATTTTACATAGAACAGATGGCGGCGGAGCATTATACATTTGGATCTTACAAGATTGACAAGAAAGAAGTGTTCTATTCTACTCATCTTTCATATGCTATGGTCAACCTCCGTCCCCTTCTTCCTGGTATGCCCATGTCTCGCACTCTTTTTTGTTACATTTATTTGTTGTTGAATGTGGTATGAACAATTGCGTAGGGCAGTGGCGGACCCAGGAATTTTTCACAAGGGGGCAAAATTGCATGAAACATTTAAAGGGGGCAAAAATAAATACTAGTGCATTTATTTTTTTAAACAAGGGGGGGGGGGGGCAAATTCTAAAATATTGCACTAATACTCCAAATTTTCAAAAAAATTACACTAGTAATTTTTTTTTTTAAAAAAAAAAAAGCAAAGGGGGGCCATTGCCCCCCCATACACCCTTGGTAGGTCCGCCCCTGCGTAGGGATTGTGTGAGTTCAGTGCATTTCTTATATGTGCTAATTTGTACTTAAATTGAGTTGAATTTGTGCATTTTTCTATTGCCGATTGGGGAGTTAGAGGGTGAAAAACTGGTTTGAGACATTGGTTAATGGATTCTGTAGGAGAAATCGCAATCAAATGCAAGAAAAATGTTGTGTCTCTTTGTCTGGTATTCAGGAAGATGGCACAAAAGTGAAAGGGTTAATAACTTTTGCCATGGTAGTAGAATCAAGAGTAGATGCTACTTGAAGCAAAGGTATTGGGGAGATAGAGGGTGAAAAACTAGTTTGAGACGTTGGTTAATAGGTTTAATAACTAGTACTCCCTCTGTCCCTAAATGAATGTCCATTTTCTAGAAATTTTCGTCCCAAAATGAATGTCTTTTTCGAGAATAACTTTCTCCCTAAATGTTTTTATCTATTTTTTTTTTCACTAGTCTCTTTATAGTTGCAAAACTAAATGTTTCAAAAGAAGATTTCAAGAATATAAAAAAATCTTTGCTACTGAATTGTACAAATTATTGAACTTATGGAGTTTAAAATCCAATTGGTCACCATATTATTGCACCTATCCAATGAACAAGATATTTAGATTGACTGCTAAGTTGAGCATTTGAGCGTTCCATCCGCCATTCCAAATTTCATTTTGGAGGATAACGCTACCGTCATTTCTCGTTTCCATTGATTATAATTGAAATTATTTAAGATTTCAGAGACAAGAATCATGCCTGGATGATCGTTCAGATATAGATATAACGGATGTGAACGAGAAAATTGCAATAATTTTCTCTAGTCGTACACCAGTAACCGTCTGTTGATCAGCTTGTGTTTGTGTGGATGCATCATTTTCTCTTGTCGTCGCCATTGATGATGAACTAGTTATGTAGCTAAGGTTACGAATTCGAGAAATGAAGAAATTGAAATGCGGAAGAACATGATTACATCTGATACCACGAGGAAATGTACAGAGAGAAGAAATGTATGAAGTGAATGGAATAAATTGTATTGCTCTCTTCTGTACATTTTATACAATGGAAATAAGAGATGAATAACAAACGCTCAACAAACTATTGTTATGTACAACAGAGTAACTAACTACACTAACTGACTATGACTTCTTCACGCTTAACACCCCTTTTGTTATACAATTGCCACTCTGCTCCCTTATAGTTGAGTCATCAGTTATATTACTGTTAGTAGTTATCTGCTACAATGTACTCATCGCCATTCACTTGTTTAGTAACCTTTGGTTGAAAGAGCATCTAGTCCAGATTCAACTAGTCTGGCAAACTTATTTATACAGCTATACAGACTAATGAAACTGTCTGAAGTCGTTTTATTGTTTCTTATTCTTTTGATACTCTAATTTCCATATCCATTTATATCAACCTAGTTTCATCTGTAAATGCACTATTTGTTGCCTCTGCTGGAGCATATTTCAATTATTGTGTCCTGCATAGGCCATAGAGGCACCATACTAACTCTTCCGTTGCTTCCCATTGTAGTTTATGTGTTCAATGTACCAATTTTGCTGTTTTTACTCTTCTGCTGGTTATCAGATCTGATTTTCAATTCCTTGTCTGATATATGCTCTTGGAAAGTATATTTGCTCCCTATACATTAGCTATACACGCTTTATACAAAGCCTAAATACTGTATGCTTGGCTCTTACACATTTTAAAAAAAATGCTCCCTTGTTTGCATGGTGTCTTTCTTATTATTCTCAATCTTATCTCATAATACATGTGACGCTAACCATATTTGTTTCCTTTTGCAGGTCATATCCTTTTTCTCATTGTTATAGCAACACATTGGGATTTGTTTCAATTTACTGAACTTTATTTCTCTGTGCATAAGTGTCTGCTTGATGGAAATCAGTTGCCTATGTGTGTGGCAGATAAACAATGCTGACATTTGATATTGCATCCTGATGCAGGCAAAGAGAGGGCTTGATATCCCAATCTTACCTCGTCAATCGACTAGATACTCAAAACATTGAAAACACAATGGTCTTGTGATACTTTCTGGTTCCCATAGATTGAACCCATTCATTATTTTGAAAACAAAAAAAAAAAACAAAAAAAAAAAAACAAATTGTGCATGCAAGAATTGCAGCGTCTAGTTTTTCTGTTGGCCCACACAATAAATTACCTGATTAATGGATGTAGTTGATCATATGCTTCTGTAAAGTTCATCAGCAGAAAGCCTACTCTGCAAATTCAGTAATTATTTTGGTTAACTTAACAATCTGTACACGTGCTTGTCTGTCCGAGGCGTGAAGTGAAGCGCTTTGTTGACCTCAGTACAGATGAAACTAGTGATTTGTGGATCACAGCTCAAAAGATTGGTCGTCAGCTCGAGAGCCACCACAAAGCATCTTCACTTACATTTTCTATCCAGGTAAGGCTGCTGCACTATCTGGATTTGAGAGTTATGTGATCCTTTTACTAGGCTCGTTAGCTTTATGACGGGAAGAGTTGTTAATTGCTGATACATCTACACTTTGGTTACTTTCATGATGCTTCCCCCCTTAATCCCATTTTATTATCGGGTAGTTTATCTTTCTTTTCGTTTGGTGAAAAGTGAAAACCTGAACACTTGGAATGGTGCAGGTGATGGTTAATTTTTATTTTGAGAGAATGTTAGTTATTTTAATCTAAACATGATAATTGGCAATTGAGTGTTGAAATATGAAAAATCTAACCTCAGTTATGTAGAAAATGTAGCTTGAATGATATTCCTTATATAAGGTGGTTTCATTAAACATGGGGAGTCTGTTTTGCTTGACCTAACATCTACATGAGGTCCCATTATGTTGTCTGGAGAGCATGTTTCTTTTGACTTTTCCCAGCATGCCCAATTGACTGCTGGTTTATGTACATGTAGTAGTGTCTGAAGGAATGAAACTGGCAGTGAAGGTGAGGAGAAAAGAAGATGGCAATTTGGTAACTGTGGAACATAAAATCAAATTAATGAATTGGAATTTCAAATTACACACAATTAAGTTATTTTTTTGGACCTTCATTGCGCAGTGTTAATGGTAGATTATCAAGCTCTCAAGTTAAAGCCGGGAGTTAGGGTCATGATCTAGTTTGTCAAACAACCTTATGTAGCTGCAGCTGCTTGAATAGATACTTTTTGAACGTTCTGTTGCGTGTATTATTTCAGGATGGGCCAGAGGCAGGACAGACGGTTCCTCATGTTCACATCCACATTATCCCACGAAAAGGAGGGGACTTGAAAAACAATGACGAGATCTATGATGCTGTAAGTTGTAATAAAACCAATCCTTCATGTTGTTGATTCTATTTTTCATATCAAAGCTTCAGCACAGAAAAAGATGAATAAGATTACAATTGAAGTGTTATAATCTTGTGGTGTAGATTGACGGGAAGGAGAAGGAACTAAAGCAGAGTCTTGACTTGGACAAGGAAAGAAAAGATAGAAGCATGGAGGAAATGGCTCAAGAGGCTGACGAATATAGGAAACTTTTCATATAAGTTCCTTTATACCTACCAGTGGTCGAAGCTCTGGTACGGTCTGAATCATTTCCGTGGCATTTCTTATAGCTGCTTTGATCAAACTCAGATGGATTGGCCTTGTACTGAAGGCACATTTTGCTCTGATTCTAATCTATAAAATGATTCCTAACCTTATGATTGTCTCATTGTCGTCTCTTAGTTACCTTTTTCATTTCCCTCGTATTCTTGAGCCTTTGGGAATTTCTAGGAGGTAGCGTTGGTCCAAGACCAGAGTGGCTAATCCCATAGTTGTGAATATGCTACCTTAATTTTAGAGTAACATTGATACTCCATCCGTCTCGGAAATATCGTCTCATTTATGGTTAACATAAGTGAATTTTGACCGACCATTGAATTCAGTAGTAAGAACATATTGTTTGCGAGAGAGAAAGAGAGGAAAGGCAATGTGAAGCAACAACCTTTGGATGCTAAGGTTAGCTTTGAGTAAGGCCTAGATTTGCAGAGTTTGACTTTGCAAAGATGATGTCGGTTGTTAATGGCCCTCTCTCTCTCTCTCTCTCTCTCTCTCTCTCGTCCTTTCAAGTAGCTTCTCCTCCATTCTCTAACATTCACCCAACCCTAATCTCTGAATCACAACATTAATCTAAGCTTTAATTATCTAAAAACTTATGCAACTACTCCCTCTGTCATCATGTATGTAAAGTAGCCTAAATTATTTCTCTCAATCACAACATTAATCTAAGCTTTAATTATTCTTAAATTATTTCGCAAAGTTCATTCATGGTAACAAAAAAAAAAAAAACGGAAATCGTTTATTCGTGGTAACAACAGAAAAAAGAGGAAATAACTTTCCTATGGAAGTTACATTTTTTATCCAAAGAACTTATCAATGTAACTTTCTCCATATAAAACTCATTAAACCTTGTAGGAAAGGCCTTAAAAAAAAAAAAGAATAATACTATGGGCGCAAAAAAGTCACAAAACTTTGTTCAAAAAATCTTACGTGTAGTGATTTTATTGGTGATTTTAATTAGAGTGTGGCGGGTCCACTATCGATGCAACCACTAAAATATCGCCACATCATTGTATAAGCAAGATTTTGTGACCTTATTTTGTGCTTCTTTCATTAATATATATATATATATATATATAAAAATCTTGTCAGATGCTCTTGATGAATTTTTTTGGCCCAAGTAAACGATAAATGTTAACATTTGTTTGGAGATCCAAGTAAATACAAGAGGCTGTGTTTTAAGGTTGATAATGTTAGTTTAAACTTAAAAGTAACATATTCCTTCCGTCTCAAAATGATCTTTTTATTTGACTACTCAAATTTTTTAAGGGTATGAATATTTGCTTCACTAGTCATGTTTTGTTTGTACACATTTAAGCTTAAATTATAAAAATAAGAAAAACATTTTAAGACAATAAAAAATGAAAAAAATAGGAAGAAAAACATTTTAAGACAATAAAAAATGAAAAAAATAGGAAGATTTTAATTTAGAGGAACAAGAGAGTAATTGGTTTTATTTTGTAATTGACCATAGCAACAGCAATAATCATTAAATACTACCCCCTCTGTCCCTAAATGGGTGTCCATTTTCAAGAAATCTTTGTCCCAAAATGAGTGTTTTTTTTTAACATAACTTTGTCCCTAAATGTTTTTTTTTCGAAATTTTTTTCACCGGTTTCTTTATACGTGCAAAACTAAATGTTTGGAAAGGAGATTACAAGATTATATATGAATTTTTGCTACCAAATTGTACACAAAGTTGTGAAATTTGGACACTCATTTAAAGACAGAGGTAGTAAGAATGTGTAAAATAGATATTTTGAGAAGAGAAACAAAAGCCAAGACCGACTAAATCAACCAATGAAATAAATTACCTAAGATTTAGTTTCATATCCAAAAGATACTCTTAATCCTGCACCTGCACCTGCACCTGCACCTGCACCTAATTTTCTAGGCTCTTCCCTTCACTAAATAAATACTTACTGGCAGCTACCAACTTGACACAAGAAAGCAACAATGTCACTAACTAACAACAACACAATGCCATGCGCGGCGTGCAAGCTCCTCCGCCGGCGCTGCACTGCTGATTGTGTCTTCTTGCCAAACTTTCCATCCACCGACCCCGAAAAGTTTGTCGTTGTCCATAGGATTTTCGGTGCCAGTAATGTAAGCAAAATGTTGCGCGTAAGTTCATCAACTTCCTCCTACTACGTTTTATTGTGTTCCAATTGCATGAATAAGTAAGGGGTGGAAATGGTTCGGTTTAGCTCGGTTTGGGGTAATTTAGAAGCCAAACTGCTATACATCGGTTTGGAGAAATCCCAAACCGAGCTGAACCACAAAATAGCCCAAGCCGAGTTGAGCTAAACCACCACGGTTCGGCTCGGCTCGGTTTGAACCACGGCCTGATTTTACGGTTTAAACCGTGGCTTAAATCGCGGTTTGAACCACAACTCTTACACCATACTTAGAAATTAAACACTGCTGTTCATGCTCACATGAGTCTAAAGTCTAAACATAATGAAAGAAAGGATAAATTGTGTCCACAAATTTTGGTTGGACCCATCTCCAAGTTAACTGTGTGTCTGTGTCCACGAGCTTTGTTTTATATTAAACTTATAGTAAAAAAAAAAAAAAAAACAGGACTCGTATTTGTGCATGAAGGGAGTACTTTGCGTAGGTACTGCAAAAACAGAAATGCTAGCATGTATCCAAATCATTTAACATTATGCTACTGAAAAGCTGATTCGATTAATCTTTTTTGCTGCAGAAATGATATATAATATGGCTCACCGGTTCAGCTAGCTCGGTTTAATGACTCGGTTCCACGGTTCAGCTTAACAGTTCAGCTCTACGGTTCGGCTCGGTTCAGCTTGAAGGGTCAGACCGTGAGCCAAACCGAACCGTGTGGTTTATCAATTTTTGAAACCGAGCTGAACCGCATAAGTTTAAAAACCGAGCTAAACCGCACGGTTTGGCTCGACTCGGTTCCGAACCGCGGTTTGAGCCAAACTATTTCCACCCCTAAGTAATGCTAGGTGCTCATAAAATCTTTGTCGGCAGTAATTGACTGACATTTAAATCAGCTAACGTAATAAACATCCAATTAATAACAGTCCACTGGAATATTGTGAGCATTTCTCGTGCATGCAATATTATTCTGAATTGTTGGAACTTGAGAATGGGCAATTAGAGTCTTATAAAAACTCAATTGTTTTCCTAACACGACGAAAAAGAGAGGTTTAAGAGCTAAAAGAGTCATATATATATATATATATATATATACAAGCCTTCTTAGGTTTAGTAAATTATGCTAGAAAATTTATTCCTAATTTATATATATATATATATATATATATATATATATATGATAAGCTAGTTACATTTCATTCATTCGAGACAATTGTCATCGTGTTATAAACTCCTATTAAGTCTATTACAGATCTATTGCCTAGTCTAGTGCGATTCCTTATTGGAGTTTCACCACGTCAGAAGACTTTTAACTCATCCCCCAATAAAACACACACACATATGAAACAAGTGTTCATATGTGTATGTGTTTGACTGGGGGATGAGTTAAACTGTCAAATTTGCCAAAATCGCTATTTTTCAAATCTGACATTTTAACTAAAAACTTTTAACTCATCCCCCAATCAAACACACACACACACACACACACACATATGAACACTTGTTTCAGTAGTTATGTTTTGTTTTTGCATTTTTAAGCCTAAATTATACTCCGTTTATCCTAGAAAGATAGTCCTTTTTTTTCATTGTTACTATGAAAGAACTTTGAGTAATAATTAAAGCTATTTTTAGTTATTCTAATGAAAATTCAAAAATTGTTATTGATACACCATTATAAATATTATTAATACCAATTTTTAGATTCACATTAAGATAATTAAAAGTAACCTTAATTATTGCTCAAAGTTCCTTCGTAGTAATAACGAAAAAGATGGATTACTCCCTCTGGTCCAAAATAACTGTTACTTTTGGACCAAAATTTTGGTCCAAAATAATTGTCATTTTTGAGCTAAATGTCTCTCTTATCCTTGCATTGAAACTTGTTCTCTTTTATTAATTATCTTAGTTAGTGTGAGACATTAATGTAAGAAAGTTGCACACTTAATAGGGGTAAAGTTGAAACTTTTGTCACTGAGTCATGATAATTATTACATTTCTTAATGGTTGTGCAAATGCAAAAAAAGACAGTTATTTTGGACTGGAGGGAGTATCTTTCTGAAACAGAGGGAGTATAAAGGAAGAAGTCTTTGAAATAATGAAAAATGAAATATGGGAAGATTATTTTGGGACAAGTATATGAGAGTGGGAAGAGCATAAAAATATCACTCTATTGCTAAGTAAAGGTTACTTTTTCCAATTGCTTAAAGGCAATGTGAAAAGGACCAATTTATCGAATCTTTCAAGTTATTTATTTACTACTACTACTAACAAATATGGTAGAGGTGCAGATAAATGGAGACTATATAAATTGGTTTCTCTTTGCAGCCCCCTTTTTTTTTTTTTACTAATTTAATCCCCCTCTTTCCATATAGGAAATAAAATAACCTAACATCATCCTCACTTCACCTTTCTAGGCAAATCGAAAACTTTGAATCACCCCTTCCCTTTTTTTTTTTTTTTGCTAGGAATTAAAGTTGCCACCACCCCACTTGTATATAGTGGCTTCTAAAAATGTCAGAGAATATTATATTCCATCAGTCTCGTAATAATAAATTCTCCCTCCGTCCCAAAATGATCTTCTTATTTATCATTGTCCCAAAAATGTTTGAATAGTCAAAAATGAAGATCATTTTGGAACAGACGATGGAGTATGACACTTTTTTTTTTTTTATTTGTTCCAAATAAGAAAAACACTTTTTTTACTGCTCTTAGTCTAGTGTTCCCCATATGCATAAAATGTGAATTTTTTTTCCCTTTCAGCCCGCATTTATGTATTCTCCATCTATATTTCCACAGGAGATTCCCAATAGTGATAGAGAGGATGCAGTAACTAGCATGGTTTATGAAGCTAAAGCAAGAGTTGCAGCCCCTGTTTATGGTTGTGTAGGCCTTTTAGCCTCTCTGCAAATACAAGTTTCCAACTTGCAGTCTCAGTTAAACACAGCTCTCACAGAAACTATGGTACTAAAAGCCCAACTATCCGAGGCCAGACCAACACCCGACTCATTGTATGACTCCGTTCTCTTCTCTCCTGTCATGGACTACATCCACATTGATGAAGTCGCTTCAAACGCTCTTTTTGAAGGGGAATTCCCAACATTCAACATAGAATAAATAAGGGTACCGACAATCTCAAATTTCTTGTATCAAGTTAACAGAGAAAGACTTGGACTGCGCAATTCTTGCCTGTGAATTCCCAGAATTATAAGCATTAAACTATAATATACTTCTCGAATTTGATGTATCACCCAAAAGTTGGGACACATAAGTAAATAAATAGGCAGAATTACTTCAGTTTCCCTGGTTCTATCAGTCAAATTCACAAGGTAGCTTAGCTAGATAGTAAAAATCAAGAAACATATATGCCCTGCCTGTAAGAAAATAGTTTGGGTGAATTGTAAAGGAACTGTCAGAGGACTAATTTTTGGTTAATGCTCATGTAGAAGATCCCGTGTTTCCAATTCTACCCCTCTTATACGATGTTTGGCAAAAGGATGAGCATCTAAAGGCGATTTGCACTTCTTTTGCAGCTCCATGAATCTCGCAACATCAAAATTGTGTTTTTTGATGAGCTTCCTCTGTCTTGAAAGAAAAAGCCTCTTCAACAGGTCTTGGTAGGTGGGGTCCCTTGAAGTGATTAAGAAGTAAGCATAACCTGATACTAGACTTATAGCTGTAGTGAAGAATGCAATTGGCTCCATAACATCCCATGAGAATTCCCAGAAAGTTAGACGAAAGAAGAGTCCAACCTGTGAGATGGAGATGACGAGGCCTGCCCAGAGGATGCGCCGCACCTGATTATGCGCCAACATGTCGATTTTTTCCTTCTTCTCTTGTAGCTGTTTCAACTCCTCCCTCCTAGGGTCATCGTCAGGTGTCAGTGCAAGAGGCACTGCCCTTCTCACAAGATCCACCACCTAGGTAACACAGAATCAAACAATCAAGTCAATGGGAAATCACAATCATGAAAGATAGTCGACCGACCAACGTTAAATTTCACAAATTCAAATCAACTTTTGTTCTAATCGCTTAGGGTCAGCTACAAAGATCTTTTCATATAGCAAATTACAGTTCTTATGGACCAACCAAATCAAATGGGACATAAACCCGAATGAGCAAACAATATACAGTATTGATTATATTAGGGCCGACATTTGCCTTATCAAAAACATAAATCCTCTTCATAGCAGCAACCAATCGATCCGTCCATAGATCTTCTACAGATAAATGGTTTCCACCTTACAGACAACCTAATAAGTAGATATCATTCGCAAGGAAATCTACAAGTCCCTCCTCCATAACTCTCATTTCTGATCATTATCAAAAAAAGGGCATCACGTGAAATTCCCCATAAAAGCTCTCATCTCTCTATCCAAGTTCCGAAGATATTGGTATTTAAATCCCAATCCTTTCTGATTTGCCCTAAATCATATTATACCAAAGCCATGTTCACGAGAGAAATATGTCTTTCTCTCTACTCCATTCAAAAACATCAAAGCAACAGACAAGACATCAATTAAGAAAAACTAGAATCCATCCCTGTTAACCAAATCTTCTTCTCCCCCAGTCAGTCCCTACTAAATTAAAAATTAAACCCCACAAAACCCTTTAACCAGCACAAATAGTCAAACCCCCTTTCCCCATCACCAAAATTTGACCCCATACAAACAAACCCAATTCCCAACAAAATTCCCCAAATCAAAAATCAAATCATAAACACAAACACACAGAAACAACAGATATTGACTACAGTATACCTTATCAGGATGAAGATAAACTTTATCTCTAAACAAAAGAACAACACCAGCCTCATCAAGAACTTTGGCAAACGAATGAGCTTCATCAACAGTTTTAGCAACACCCATGTGCGCACAAGCTTCAAGGAGCTCCGAATACCCAATAACCTCCTTCCCTTCTGTCCCCAATTTCATCTTCAACGCCTCCACATTAACCAGCCTCATCAACTTCCTCGCCTCCGAAAACGATACAGCTTCCCCACAATCCCCTTCCCCTCCTTCCTTCTTATCACCGCCGGCGGCGGCGCTAGAAAACAAGCACCCACATTGCCTATAAGGCTGTAGATAATGCCTGGATATCAAAGACGAAGTGGGTTTGGTCCTAATCGCCGATGTCAGTCCCTGCTTCAACACTGTAAACGATGACCTCCACATATCTGTTAGTATCTCCCTCTATATATATATGTGTGTGTGTGTGTAAATTTGTGCAGTGTTTTCTATGGAAACTAGCTTGGATGTATTAATGGTGGGTTTGTCATTGGATTAGATCTTGGAATTTGTGTGTTTTCTTCAGTTTTTGTGCGTTGTGTGCGTGTTTATGTGTGTGTGTGTGGAGCAGCAGTTGAAGAAAGAGGGAGAGAGAGATGTGGGGAGGAGAGAGAAAGGAGGAGGGGGGGTTCCGTTAAAGACCGTTTAAACGGAGAGGGGGTGACGCGGCTTTTTCTTGGGTCTACTCATTTGACTCGGATATTACTGTTACTTTTATCTGTTATGTTGTCGTTACCGACCTTCCTCTTCCGTTTGCTTCTTTTTTAGAGCATGAAATTTAAGGACGTCCCAAATGCCATAATTTGTTCTTATCCCCGTTTAATATTTATATAATTTCCGTTTTTATAAATATCGTACTTTCCTTTTTAATTTATTTCAAAATAAATATAATACTTTTAAATAACAAAATTATCATAGTGCAATTTTGTTATTGATAAGCATTGCATAGATAAATAAAGCACATTCTCTAAAAAAAGAGGTTGACAAATTAAATAGAATAATTATTATGAAATGGGAGGAGTAATAAATATCCTATATCATGTATTGATTTTAATTTGTATCAAAATAAATACTTCTATTTTTAAAAATAAGATATAAAGTCTAGAGATCTTCCTAAAATAATCTATTTTATTTTTTGTACCTTATTCGTACAATTCTAAATTACAATCAGACTAGTTTTTATTTAAAGATGTAAATTTATTTTTAAATGAATTGAAATAAGAAAAGTACAATATTTATAATGTTACAATATAACGAGAATAATATTTTTAGAATGTCATACATTACAAGTTTTAAATATTAATTATATAATAACAATTACTTAATTTAGATTGCAAGTATTTGGTATGGATTGTATCAATCTTTTTTTTTTTTATGTAATCCATAATATTATTAAAATATAGTAACTAATTTTACATTTCTTATTGGTCTGTAGATGGTCAAACTTGGCATATCGATTACATTTTTTTTTCTCAAGAAACATGGTACTCTAATAACTCTCAAAGAAATACTAGTGGTCTATTTCACCCATTTTTTTTTTCATTTTATCACCAAGTTAATTTTATCAACTGTAAAAATGTAATAATTGTAATGCAATTTTTGAAGTATACAAACATATAATGCTAATTCTTTAATAAGTTTGACTCGTCTAATACAATAAGAACCTTCTATTAAAACAAGTATTAATGCCAAATACTAGGTAATATCAATTCTTTCTCAAAACAAATGTCAAAAATTACTCTTAATTAAAAGTAATTTCAGATATTCATTCTGAAACGATATTACCGCTAAAGTCATCCCTATGACTTATTCGGTCCTTATCGCTGTTGCATTCATTGTAAGTGCATTGATTCATAATAGTCTCATTGCTTTTTTAAAATGAAATATGTGTCACTTTCTCTTTATCTTTTCAAATGGTTTTTATCATTTAGAATTATAGAATTTTTAAGATTTTAAAGGACGATATAAGCGTCACCAAATGAGTAGTTCAGTGATAAAATTTAATCTCATGTCTCGAACACGTGCTCGTTTATATACGTATGATTTCTCATTTGTATATAAGAAAATAAGAAGAAGAAAAATATTGAAAAGAAGTACTCCCTCCGGTGTCTTTTTTTGTATTTGCACAACTCTTAAGAAATGTAATAATTATCATGCCTTAGTGACAAAAGTTCCAACTTTACCTCTATTAACTGTGCAACTTTCTTACATTCATGTCTCACACTAAGATAATTAATAAAAGATAACAAGTTTCAATGCAAGGATAAAAGAGACATTTAGCTTAAAAGTGACAATTATTTTGAATCAAAATTTTGGTTAAAAAGTAACAGTTATTTTGGACCGGAGGGAGCATGTAAAAGAGCCTTTAAACCTGAAGAAAAGTGACATAATGGGTGGCTGCACGTGCTTCCTTAAATACAAGAAAGTATAAGATTTAATTATGTAAAGTCTTTCGAGAAGAGCAATGCTAGGGGAACAAAATAAGGTTACAAAATCTTGCTCATAACATGAGGTGATGATATTTTATTGGTTGCATCAATAATGGACCCGCTACACTCTAATTAAAAACACCAACAAATTTATTACAACTAAAATTTTATAAGCAAGTTTTTGTGATTTTTTTGTGCCCTTTTATTATTCTTCGAAAAAACTATTGTATATGAAGAAATAAGTTTCATGTGATCAAATATATATTAAGGGTCCCCAACTTCTTTCTTCTATCATCTCCTTCCTTTTTGTCCTTCAATCCTTCAATTAAACATAAGTTTCTCTTTTTCTTCAATTTTTTCTTTGTTAATTATCATTATAAACATTCTCTAACAACACAATTTTTTGTAATCTCAATTCGTTGAGATTATAAACAATTGTATTGCTGAGATTTTTTATTTTTTGTCATTTAATAAATTTCTCTCATTCGTTAAGAGCCATAGATTTCTCTCTTTGTTGAGAGCCGTATATTTCTCTCCTCGTTGAGAGCCTATGATTGTATGTTTGTTTGTTTATTGTTTGCATTTTCTTGTCACTGCGATGAGTCTCTCATTATTTCATAAATTTGAGTGCCGCATTTAATATTTAAAACTAAAAAATTATAAACCTTTTAATTTATTGGTCTCACGTATCATATTCACAACAATTATTCATTAATTTAAGATTAAACGAAGGAGTATTAGTAAGTTATTTATTTTGAAAGTAGTAATTTTTTGTGATACATTTTTTTTACCAAATAATTTCGAGACACATCAAATGTAATACTCCCTCCGTCTCAAAATGATATTTTTATTTGACTATTTAAACTTTTAACGTGTTAGCTCCATGTTACAAAAAAATGTTTTTTTTTCATGTTAGGTTGTGCACGTTTTACATTGTGTAGAAAACATTTTACAAAACATTGTGTGGTTTTCACTCACCTGAGCGATAAGGAGCAGTTCCCAAGTCCCATTGCCTCGGGTTCCTTCTGTGTAAACTTCCTCTACAGTACACAGTCCACTATTCTTTTTTTCCTTTTTTTTTTTTTTTTCCTTTTTCATGTTTCATATTAAGAGTCAATTTATTTATTTTTTGAAAGTATGGAGAGTTTTCATTTTTTTATTTTTATTTTTATCTTCATATAAAAAAATTGATTTTAATTTTTTTTATCTTCATATAAAAAACATCTTTCTGATTTATGATAGCCTTCTTGCTTAGTGTTTTTCCATCTATGAAAATGATGCCTTGTATGTTCATGTTATTCCTACATACCTACAAAATTGTCCATCTTTTACTTGAGAGATACTAATATTTTAAAGAATTGTCTTTCTGGACAATTTTAGTAACAAATATGGTGACGCGGGACGAAAATATAATTATATTAAACATTATAATTATATTAGTATTGTTTTTTTAATTAGGATTTAATTAATACTTTTAATTAGTATTTTTAATTTATTTTCGTCATTTATTTTGGTAGGATAAGTATAGTGGTTTCTAGGATAGATTTTGGGGATATTTACTAGTTTTTGAGTCATATTATGTTACTATATTGGTTAGGAGTAGTTTTAGTAGGTTTTTACTTCTTTTCCAAGTTGTATGGGCTCTATAAAATAGGCCTCAACATGTATTCCGAATTATTGATGATTTTTATTAAATTTTGATTGCTTTGCAATTGTAAGGTTTTTACCTTGAAGCCTTTGGCTTGTTGAAGATTTATTCTTCGTTTTGTTTCAAGATTTAGAGGACAACCAAGAAAAGGTCATCAATGATGAGGTAGGTAACTGTATCAGCCTGCTTTATCAAGACCTAAAGAACCAAATGGAGGAAGAACATAATCATCACCTCACTGTCATGAGGGACCATTACGAAAGCATCATGCGAAGCCTCCAACCTAAGCCACCAAGAGCCTACACAGATTTAAGTCAAATCCGACTTGGGAGAGTGTTCCGTGAGCTTGAGAGGGAAGGCAAGTTAGCACCTATGAAGGGGTACAAACCCAAGTATGAGGGGGCTGGAAAGGCCTTGCACCTGTATTGCTACTACCATCAGTGCCGCGGTCACCACACCGACAAATGCAATAACTTGAGGGATAAGATCCAAGATCTCATCGACCAAGGTACCCTACAGATAATAGGCAATGGAATTGGCCTCGTGTTGAAGAATGAGGGGTCCACACCTCAAGTTCTTTTCCGCTCCATTAATTAGAAGTTTAATAGACTAGTTTTTACTTCATTTTAATAGATTAGACGTTCCTTTCCTTTACTAAACTAGTTGCTTTCATTCTTTAAGGGATCCTACTCACCCAAGAAACATTGTGGGTGAGAGCATGCCCTCCTATCAAATTCAACTTTTGGTAATAGTTATTTTCTTTTATATTTCCTCTCTTGTATTTCTCAAAAGGAAAGTAGTGTAGAGATGGTAGAAGTACACAATGAAAATGACTATTCTAAGCCTGGGAAATCAACCCCTAAGAAAACCTTAAGGAATTCTTGAAACAAAACGAAGAATAAATCTTCAACAAGCCAAAGGCTTCAAGGTAAAAACCTTACAATTGCAAAGCAATCAAAATTTAATAAAAATCATCAATAATTCGGAATACATGTTGAGGCCTATTTTATAGAGCCCATACAACTTGGAAAAGAAGCCTACTAAAACTACTCCTAACCGATATAGTAACATAATATGACTCAAAAACTAGTAAATATCCCAAAATCTATCCTAGAAACCACTATACTTATCCTACCAAAATAAATGACGAAAATAAATTAAAAATACTAATTAAAAGTATTAATTAAATCCTAATTAAAAAGAAAATACTAATATAATTATAATGTTTAATATAATTATATTTTTGTCTCGCATCATACAGAAATGCCAAAAAAAAAGAATATACCAAATCTTTTAATAAAAAATACTCATGAATATTTCTCAATTGGCCATAAATTTAAATCATAATACAAAGTGATACTAAAATTTCAACTCGAACGCATATACTGTATGCAGCAAGTGTTCAGAATCTGCAGCAGTGAATACGAGTATTAATCTTGGGCCTTCGTACTCCAGATCTCGGCATTTCCACAGGACTTCCTATCCACTTCTCTTGTATGCTGCTCCATTATATGCATATACAACATAGTGTTAAAAACACGTTTTTCATAAGACCTAGTACTCATTATGATGATGAACAAATTAAAATTATAATCGTAAAAAAGATAAAATTACATTGGGAAGGCGAAAGAAGCGGTACTGGCATCTGATTGATCATTAGAGTCACTTGACGCAGTCGATATCTCTTTGTCTTCTCCACTTCCTTCTTCCTCTGTTTTCTCTCTGATTGAAGCCTCCTTCCCCTGCACCTATATAACAATAAAAACTACTCCGTTTATAGTTTGAGTAGCTCCGTCCCAAAATGACTTGCTTCTTTTATTTTTATTTTTGACATGAACAAAAACCGACGAATTATATATATACATATGATCTGACGAACGAAAGATCACTTTTTTTACCTTTCGATTACAGGCTTTCTCATTTCCTACAGCTTCATTTTCTAATCTAAGTGTCTGCTACACATCCATGAAATTCAAAAAATAAAACATTTTTTTTTCAAGTACTGTATAAAAAAAAAAAAAAAAACGATGATCGAACCTGGAAATGATCATGGGTGGATAAGATAGGATTAGAAGTAGTGTTTGTCTCGGGTAAGACGACTTGAACCTCTCCATCATCTCTAAAGCAAAAAACAATAAAATCATCATCCCCGAAAGATGGCAATGCCTCATCATCTCCTCCAATTTCCTTATTTTCGGCGACAACTCGTCTGCGTCTGATCAGCCTTGAAGAAGAAGAAGATGATTTTGCTTCTTTCTGTTTAGTCTTCTTCCCAACCTTTGATTTCATAATTGCAGTTTCTCGAGGCACTTGACGATTGTTTGATTCAGTTTCCTCCTCTGTCAACAACAAATAATTATTACTGTATATACTAGTCGTTTACGTTCAATTCGAAAACAATCAAATGAAAAGGAGTGGAAAATAATTAAATTTGAAAAATGATTAATGATGAATTACCTAGAGGAAAGTTGCATGTATAAAAGCAAGAGACCAAAACTTTGACTCGCCATCTCAACAGCTTTGTCACTGTATATGCTGGTGGTGGTGGTGGTGGTGGTGGTGGTTGTGGTGTGCTCATTTTTAGCTATGGAGGGATTTTCCTAGTTTTGAAATCTGGGAAATTAAGAAAATAAGAGAAAAATGAAAATGGGGGGAAGATGTGTACGTTATAGATTTGAATACTACAAGTAATTAATATATGGAGGTATACAAGGAAATTGTACGTTATTTATTGCATCATAATCATCAAAAATTCAAAATAAGAGTAACATTTATTGCACAATGAAAAGGGTAAGGCCTAAATGAGACACATTTTAAATTGAAACTGATTTTAGAAATCTAATACTCCCTCCGTCTCAAAATAATAGATGTCGTTTTGGAGTGTTTCACACATATTAAAAAATATCATTAATGCATATGAAAAAGTCCCAAATACCCCTAAAGTAATTCAACTACCTAAGTAATTAAATAGTTAGGTAAGAGATAGTTCACTATCATTATTAAGGGTATAATTGGTATAGAGCAATAAAAAAAACTTTGAAAATAGCGAAACGATAAGTATTTTGAGGCAAAATTTAACTCTCAAACGACATCTATCTATTTTGAGACGGAGGGAGTACTATTTTTATAAAGTTACACTAATATTATTCCATTTTTGAAATTAAAAAATGCATTTCTTTCTTCAGCATGGACAAAAATTAAAAGCAAAAAATAAATAAAAAGACTTATCTACTTTCTATTTTTGTTTTTGAAACTGAGCTATCTATTATCTATAAAAAAAAAAAAAAAAAAAAAAAAAAGTGTATTTGTTGAGTAGTATAATTTCTCCTTTAAGCTGTCAAGATAAATTTGCATACTAGATTCATGTCACCATCGCATGCTTCACACGTGAGTGCATTTATATTTTCGAATCAGGCTACTTCCATTGCGTATTTGTATTTTGAAAAAAACGAGAACAATAATTTGGGTATATATTTTCTAAAACATTTCTACATTTGAAAAACCCGGCCCTGCATAAAATTTAGCCACATTTATTTTTTCACTTACGTCTCACATTTTACCTATTAAATCTCAAACGCTCAATATCCAAAAATGAAGGTGTGGCCAAATAAAAAACAAATAACATACGTGGGTTGCAGTCAAATATGTGTAGTGAATTAAAAGTACTGTTTACTTCTAAAAAAAAAAATTACAAGATGTTTGCTAACGAAAAATTTATCTAATTTTGCATCAAACTCAAACTATCCATGTATATTTCTCAAGCCAATAATTTTCTGAATTGACATTGTCAATGAAGAACAAGTTCTGATAGCTAGGGTAAAAGACGCAACAACTATACAACTGTCCAGGACGCTAGAACCGAGTATTCACCTTCACCGGATTGAACTTGAACAAATATTTGATAAGATCATGTAGTGTGGCTATGTCTGGCCCGAGAGATTGTTTTTACCAACCCTTTCGCTATTTTATAAAACCAAAACAAATTCATCATTCCCAACACGGGAGGAACTGTAAGCAACGTGTAGAACCCCAACGGATATACCTCCTTCACCTGGAAAAAAAAAAAAGAATTTAGAGACCATAAGTGAAATTTATGTATTAGTATTAGCCAAGGAATCTGTTTTGGTCAGTTGATTAGCTTGTTTGCAAACCATCCAAAAGGAAGAAACAACCGCCCAAAAATATGGTCAACGCACCAGGTCAAAATGGATAAACATGTGGTAGAAAAAGTAGCCGAACAACACAACCCTTGCAACCTGAAAGCATTACAATTCTAATTGTCAGCAATATATGTCCTTCAATTTACCCATAACGCAGTCTCCAAAGCATGAATTTGCATTACTAATTATGAAAAAAAATGAGGTTTAAGTAACAGACTTTACCAGCCAACCAAGGAACAATGCGATGCCATTCAAAGTGTAAAGCTTGGAACTTTTCTTACCAGCAACATCCAAATACCTGTAAGCGTATCAACATTAATGGCCAAACTTTGAATATCAATAAATCAAAGTACGGAAGTTTTTATTTTTGTGTCTCTCTAAACTTTACCATCTCAAGTTAACGAAAGGAGTTGTGCTCTCAGTAAAGAGGACCATGAATATGTAAATCTGCCCTTGACCAATTAAGAGTGCTTGAATGATTGAAAACATAGAGAGCCCATGGTGTAGTACCTATAACAAAGAATAAGAGAAATAAAATTAGGTGTAAATTAGAATGCTTCTTCTTTACCATCGACCCCTTCTGATATTCTTTTCTTCTTTTTCAAAAAATATAAAAATAAAATTGGTTGGGAATATCGTGTATGAAGCTTTGATCTTTGGGCACATCTTCGATGGGTACACAGTTAA
Organism: Campanula takesimana; assembly: GCA_026119855.1. Taxonomy (NCBI): domain Eukaryota; kingdom Viridiplantae; phylum Streptophyta; class Magnoliopsida; order Asterales; family Campanulaceae; genus Campanula; species Campanula takesimana. The sequence goes on along the minus strand of JAOWBW010001275.1, from coordinate 84,959 downwards.
GCTAGGAGAATACTTACATACTCCAAACCACCTAAAGCAGGGTAAGTCCAAATAATCATCACCAAGTCCGACACAAAATAACCAATGGATACCTGTAACAATACCAGAAAAACTACAATTATAGATGTGATCTAATAGATGGTTTTTGTACATAACGGTGTTATTAGAATAATAAATAAACAAGTTACCGTCATTAGCAAAGATAAATAAATGCAATAAGCAAAGGGTTGCAGATTTCCTTAGGGTAGCATAACATGAAACTCGAGATGATTTTAAAGCATGCTCCTTTGTTGGCCACCTAGTACCTAAAAAAGAGTTACTAAGCACCATTGATCCCAAACCAAACCTATAATATTCATTGCTTAAAACTCAGTTTCCTGATAAAATATTTTGTTCTCTTTTGTAACATTATCTTGTAATGTAAAAACTATCTCATAACAGGGGGGATACGGAAGGCACTAACAAGGAAAAACAAGAATAGTTTGCAACTCCTAAATCTAAGAGGTGAAAATATAGGCATTAGCAACTGATAATTCATAGCTACTTCGAGAATTTACTATCCAAATTCCCATTTGCTACTCAATTTAAAACAACATCGTGGTGAGATTCATTTCTGATAATGATCTCTCACAGAAAGTACAACTTAAAACAACGTCGTGGTGAATTTTAGCCGTACACTTTCACAAGCTTCAAGGATGTTGACATAAACAAAGTGTTTTACATCAACAGCCGACAAAGTACCAAACTGAAGGTCTAGAAAGGCCTACAGCCTTACCCCTCCCCCCCCCCCCACCCCATATGAAAAGAGACTATATCTGTATTCATATAGCTTAAAAACATGTTATCTAAACCAAATCAGAGCAACACCACAATTACGCCAAGGGCCTTCCTTAAATGCACAGACCAAAAATCTTAAGATCAACAAAATAAAATTCCAACATTGACAAAAGTCAACCCCCTTCATGGTAAATCTGATAATAGCTAGCATGGGAATTCTTTCTCCAAGATACATGCAAGAAAACAGAACTAGTTTCAGGAGCCCTGGTTTCAGCTTCCTTAGGTTAAAAGACAGTTCACTTCAAAACTCTGATTTAATGCTAAGATCAAAGAGAGTTTATGGTATACAGAGTCAAATACTTACAATCAAAGTAATTTTGACTTCATAAAAACCTGTCTCAAAATGAATTTCCACAATCGCTCTTGATCAAGAGCAATTTCGGACATCCATTTTGGGACAGAGGTAGTAACAAATACAGAGAGAGAAAAAATAAGAAATATGGGAATGTAAAAGGCACACCAATATTGTATTCAACCACATTATGCATCATTTAGTCCATACACATGAATGATCATGTGTATGGATGCTGCATTGCTGCCAAGAGAAAAGAGGATAATTTTTTTGTTGCTATTCTAGTGCACCATATCCAGATTCCAGAGAATGTCATCCATCCCCATCATTATTGACAGTTTTTATGAGAATCAGCAAAAGAGTGAACCCCAAACATAAATGGTGAACAGTGTGGTGGGGAAAAAATGCAATTGCATAAATTGACATTGAGTGGAGACATTAGCAAAATTATATCCAAAAAAGCTCTTAAAGATTGCATAATTCAACTTATTAAGGACATGCTATTATACTTAATCAAGAAGGGACAGAACATATGAAGCCAATTCTCATAGAGCATACAAAGTTAGATAACTAATAACATACCCCCAGTATGGTTTCCGATAAGCTAGATGTCCGGTTAATAATCAACTCTGCTCTGGAATCCTCCTCAAACAGATTTGATCCAAGCAAGAAATAGAGAGAAGCAGCTGCCACTACAAATGCATGGAAAGTAGAGAATCCACTGGCACCAGAACAAATATTTTAGCACGTGAGACGGTAAAAATCGGATAAATTTTTCAAGAATCAAAAGTAAACAAGCTCATCACCGATTATTCCATTCAACTTTCTGTGCTTTCTTCAGATTAGTATACCCTTTGAAGAGTAAAGGGCTAACTGTGCCAGTTACTTCATACACCTTCAAAACAAAATTTGAAACCCGCTTAAACGGCCTCCAATACAAAAATGTCTATAAGCAGTATGTGCTCAGGCGCATTTTGCTTTCATTGTCAGGAAAGGAAATCATATTAGGGAGAGTTATATGTGAACACACATTTTGCTTTCATTGTCAGGAAAGGAAATCATATTAGGGAGAGTTATGTGTGACCACATTGACAATCCTAAATACAGGTTTTGTAGGTAATATTTCCAACTTAAACAAGAAACTCACAAAGAGTGGATACCCAAGTAATATTCTCTACACTGAGAAGACAGCAGATTTATCTGCAAATTTTAAGAAAGGGCAATACAAAAGCCATTTTTGCAGCTATATCTCTTTTATTATGTACAGAACAAATATTATTGCTCTTTTCTGCTTACATGAAAAACTTCATATCAGGTCTCCATTGATTGAAGTCAAGTTCGTTGGGGAACTTTATGCTTCCAAAACGGCCAACCTTAAATATGACATATTGCTCTAAGCTTTGGTATAATTTGATTTCACTTCCACATACAACTATGAAAGGGTATAACTGAAACATGATCAAGGCCAGTGGTTGACTCGTGGCAAATAGAGAAGGGGATAATGTAATGTTAGATAACATCAAAATGTAGAAGGATGTCATAATCAAATCATCAGAACCAACTTCACTAATACCACCAACTTGCAAACCTAATCAAGCATTCATCTATTTGTACTGTAACTGGGGTTGCTTACGGCTATTTTAACACTTACCATTTCTTTGAGCTTAAATGTATCAAATTACATAGTTTTGTCACTAATTGTCAGCCGCATCATCCTTCAGAATATGCTAATTAGTTTCATACTCATTATTAGATTGCATCAAGCCTACGATATCCAACTTAACTTCGTTAAACCCTAATAGTTAGATGGCCAAAAAAGTAAACAAGAATTAATTCAACCAACATAAAAAAATATTAGAAAAATCTTACGTACCGTTTTACACATAACAATGCCTGCAAAGATAGACAACAACCAGTGCAACTCTTTGTTTGGACTAGCATGACCCCCAACATCGCTAATTAACCCAAGAACAAAATTCGAACCCAACATTTTCCTCTTTGGAGGTTTGAAATTCCACTCAAAACTGCAACAAAGAGAGAGTAGCAAGTCAAATACAACAACTCTACCACAAAACCCAATTCTAATTACAAACAACGAACAACAAATATAGTCCCAGTTTTTGACTCCCAATTTTATCAAACAAGTTACAACTCAATTTTTGAGCCGTAAATTTGACATCAGCCATCAACTCGAAGTCAGAACTGATATATATTAGTAAATCTTGCATCACATTAAAGAATTACTCACAAAATAGTGATCCCACAGACCAAAATGAATGTCAATTCTTGTTCTTGATCAAGAACAAGGCAATCATTTTGGGAAGGAGGTAATAATACAAAAACTGAAAATGAACCCCCAAACAAAACAAATCAAAACATGAAAACATAGACAAATAAATCTTTTTGTACTAATATACATACCTTTCTGCACGCTATAAAGAAAAATTTTTGGAAGGGTCTCTATGAACAGTTGAAGAAACTCCTCTAAAGAAAGTAAAGAATCAATGTTTGGAGCATAATTCGAAGTGGGTATTGGCGTACGGGTTTGGTTGTTCAATGATTCAGTCAAGATTAAAGAAATTTTTCAAGATTATTAATTGCTGTTCATGAAAAGGGTTGGGGAAATTATGACGAGGGTACGGAGAGTCAGCAACGAATTACTGTAATTGGAGGGGGGAACAGGGTTGAATTCAACTTTTAGAGAGAGATTAATATAAACAACTCTCTCTCTCTCTCTCTCTCTCTCTCTCTGTGTGATTCCTTTGGGTCGGTTGGCTATGGGGTATGCAAACGCGGGAAGGAAATGATTGGGGGAAGAATTATGCGTGGAAAGGAAGATAGCGGTTTTAATTTGACCCTAATTATAATTAATAAACACAAAAGGATTAATTACTCCCATATTATATTCTCCATGATTGCTCAAGATTCTTAAAGTGATAATTTTTTGTTGTTTTGTTTTTGTTTACTTCTGCTTCTTGTTTTACAATGTAGGTTTTTAATTGTGTTTATGCACATTTTTGTGTTTATTGTTTTATTATGAGTATGTTTTAATTAACAGCAGTATGCTAGGGGCACAAAATAAGGCTCTGTTTGTTTCACGGAAAACGTTTTCCGTGGTTGTTTTCCCCATTTTCCGGTGTTTGGTAAAACCACGAAAAATGAAGTCAACGGAAAATATTTTCTGGTAAAAGGAAATTAGGCTTGTTTCCTAAGGAAAACAATTTCCGGATTTCACCTAAGGAAGTTGTTTTCCGGAAAACTCCTAGCACGCCCTCACCCCACCCCCGACGCCCCCCCCCCCCAAATTTTTTTCTCATTATTATTTTTAACTCCCCTGCCCCCTGCCTACCCCACGCCACCCACCCAACCCCCTACCCCACCCCCACCCACCCAACACCCTACCCCCCCCCCCCAAAAAAAAAAAAAAAAAATTTTTTTACTCGTTATTATTTTTAACTCCCCTGCCTACCCCACCCAACCCCCTACCCCACCTCCACTCACCCAACCCCCTACCCCCCCCCCCAAAAAAAAAAATAAATTTACTCATTATTATTTTTAACTCCCCTAACCCCTGCCTACCCCACCCACCCCCCCCCCCCCAAACAAAAAAAAAAAAAAAAAAATTACTCATTATTATTTTTAACTCCCCTGCCCCCTGCCTACCCCACCCCACCCACCCACAAAAAAAAAAAGAAAAAAAAATTACTCATATTATATTTTTTTAAACTCCTCAACCCCCTGCCTACCCAACCCACCCATATTTAAAATTATTTTTTCACAAACTTCTCGAAAAATACCGGAAAATGTTTTTCGGAAAGCATTTTCTTAAGATTTACCAAACAAGAGAAAACATTTTCCGGAAAACGGTTTCCTTTTCCGGAAAACATTTTCCAAGAGAAAACATTTTCCGGAAAACGGTTTCCTTTTCCGGAAAACATTTTCCAGGAAATCATTTTCCGGAAGTCATTTTCCGTGAAACAAACGGAGCCTAAGGTCACAAAATCTTGCTCACAAAATGAGGTGGCGATATTTTATTGATTGCATCGATAATGGACCCGCCACACTCTAATTAAAAACACCAATAACATTATTATACTTAGGATTTTGTGAACATATTTTTGTGAGTTTTTTGTGCCCCTAGTATTATTCTTTAATGGGATTTTTACCAATAAATCCCTGGGGGAATGTCGTATTTACCAATAAAAACACAACATTTCAAATTCTACCTTAGGGTTCTTAGGTTCAAATCAATTTTACCAATAAGTCCCTTGTACCTTTAAAATAGCAAAAATACCCCCAGCCCAAATAAATTCCTCCTACACCTCTAACCTTTGACCATTTTGACTGCCACCTTTACATTTGACCACCACCGCCCGCCGCCATCACTGGCCAGCCGACGGCCACCACCACCACCATTCGCCACCTGCCGCCACCGCCGAACACCACCACCACCCGCCACTGACCGCCGGCCACCACCATCCGCCACCGACCGCCGGACCGCACCCATTGCCGCCACAACCATCTTCAGCTCCAAGTATTATATATAAAAATTATTTGCTCTTGGGGGGTATGAACCCAAGACCACTTGGTCTTAGTTAAGAAACCTAACCACTATGCCAAGCTTCTTGCTTGTTCCATTAGTAGACTATTATATATTAACACTACACCTCACATTTATTGTTGTTGTTTTTTTTTTTTTTTTTCGGGTTAGGAGTATTAATTCTTCACATTGAATAATTACTCATTTTTAATTAAAAAAAATAGATAAATTTATTTCACAATTGTTTGAAGAGCATTTGACAACAAATAGTTCTGAAAATGAGTATCATTTTGTAAAAACTGTGCGATGAATTTCTTAGTTGTTACACTAAACTCATGTGTTGACAACTGAGAAATAAATTTACCAGTTCTTATATTAAACTCGTGTGTGAATAAATGAGAAATGAATATCTCATTTATTATTATATTAACAACAGAGAAAAATTGATAACTGAGAAATGAAAATACCAGTTCTTGTACTCAAATTCATATGTGAATAACTGAGAAATGAATGTCTCATTTATTATATTCAAATTCATTTAACAATTATTCATAATTAAACCGATAAATTGAGTCATCAATTGGGAAAAATGAGAAATCATTTTATCAGTTTTTATTCAATTCTGAATAACTGTTAAATGAATGTCTATTCAAATTCATGTGTGAACAACTGTGAAATGCATCTTTCAGTTATTATAATGATTGTGAAAAATTGAGAGATGAATTTATCAGTTTTTACAAATGAAAAATGAAAAAATGACACAACTGTGAAATCACACAACTAAGAAATCAGTTGAAAATTGATTTTACAAGTGAAAAAAGAAAATTTATTTTTTTAAATTGTGAAATTAATTGAGAAATACAAAATGTTTTTTTTTTCAAATTTTTACAAGGGAAAAATGATTTTTTTTTATTTATAAAATTTGAATTATGTGTTGAGTGTACTTGTTTGATTCGTATTGTCGACATGATTAAAACAATGGTTTCAAATCATTTTTCAGTTTATAGATTTTAAGATATGTCATTTTAAAATTTTAGGTGGAAAAAAAAAAGAAAGAGAAAGAAAGAAGGAGAGAGGAATATATTAATAAGGTTGTTGGTTTTTAAAATGTCTGTCCTTATTGATCGTTTTTATTTGGTTTAGGGATTTATTGGTCAAAACCTCTTCTTTAATTAATAAGGTTGTTGGTTTTTCGGTTGCTTAAGTTTTGTTCTTGAGAATGTTAGTTTTGCTGATTAAAAAAAAAAAAAAATGTTTTTGGTCTTCAAACAATGTTGATCCAAATTGTTGGTCCATTTCGGACTTTAGAATGGCCATTGAACTGCTTCACGGATCAAAATTGCAATAATCAATTCAAAGTTCATCATTTCTTTAATTAATTCCGTTCAAATTACTTGTTATTTTAGACTTGTTAATTGAACAGAAGTGTAATTAGTACATGTGGAATATATTAAATTACTCTTAAAATATTTTATTTACTTAGATAATTAAATACTTTTACCATAAAACCTACATAATTATAAATAAGGTCTCGTTTGTTTTTCAAATTCAACACTTAATTGGGTCTGAATACCTGAATGGATCAGACATTGAAGCATTAAGACTGTTTGTTTTATTTTTTGGTTCAGATCTGAAAGCATCTGAATTGCCTCTTAATGTTCAGACCTAAAATGAAGTCTGATTTGCCTCTGAATTGATTTTTTTTAATTTATATTTTTTCTTAAACTCATAATTCTAAAGATATCCAACTAAAACACTACATAAACAACTATTCACGTCATTTTTCTACTTCATTCAATGTCGTAATCCTAAATTCAGATGTGTATTCAGACGAATAATCAAACAGTTTGAATAATTCAGAAAACAGCTTTCAGACACTGCCTCTTATCAATTCAGATATGACAATTTTTTTTCTATCTGACGTAGGTCATTTTTTGTCATTGTAAAAAACCACCAGCTTGGACTCTCTTGACTAGGGTTAAGTCTATAAAATGAATGGACTTTAACTAGTAGAGTAAATCTTTAACCATTAATGTTTTACAAGCTGTCACGTGTTACAATTACAAAGGAATCCGTTTTTTGAAAGGAAACGGCAGTCCGTCCCATATGCGCTCTCTCTCTCTCTCTTTTTTTTCTTTTTTTTTTTTAAGGGTTAATGACAATTTAGATCCTAAAGTGATATACCACCCTCCCAAACGGACCATGATGTTTTTTTCCGCTAGATCAGACCTTGATGTGAAAAATACTCGCCAGTTAGGGCCTTTTTGACGGTTTCCGTTAGAAAAGTCAGTTAAGTAGCATGTGTCATGCACGTGACTAACGAAATTGGGTAGTTTGAAGTTGATATTTCTGTTAAGGGGTTTAATGAAAATTTTAAATTTAGTAGGGTTGAAAATCAAAACAATTATCATTTCAAAAATAAAAAATAAAATAATTACCAATATTTGTGCACCTATTAAAAATGGTAGAAAAAAAGTAATTTTTATTCTAAATAATGAAATTATTTTTTTATTAGAAAAATTATAAAAATTATAAAAAAGGAAAAACAAATATAAGAACTTAATTATTTGAGGAATATATGTAACATTTTATAATTTGTTATAGGAAATTAAAATAAGTTACAATCATTTATTTTAAAATAAAATAAATCTTAAAAATAGCAATTCAATTTTAGACAAAGGCAGCCACCATCATCTTCAACAAAATTTTCTTAAACATTTCTTTATTAATCATAAATGGAATAAAAAATAATAATGCTTTTTGTTTTTTTGGAAGAAAGATCCATCTTGTTAACAAGCACAAATAAAAAGGAATAATAATGCTTAAAAAATAAAAATAATAATAAATTGAATCTTTACAAACGGCAGCCACCACCATCTTCTTCTTGTCTGGAATTCTAGCACGCTTCCTCTGCAGAGAATGGGGGGAAATCAAATACACACTCACACCAAAATCAACACCAAATTCAACCACAAAATCTACATTAAATTCAAGAACAAAGCCATTTAAATGGGGGCGAAAATCAAACACACTCAATTAAAAACAAACCCAATGTTGAAGCTCAACACCGCCGCCGCCGCCATTGTTGTCGAACTCGTAGATCTTCCCAAAAACGCTCATCATTGCATTGTTCAAGGACCCGAGTGAATCCGACGGAAAATCAAATACACACTCACATCAAAGTCAATACCAAATTCAATCACAAAATCAACATTAAATACAAGAACAAACCCATTTAAATGGGGCAAAAATCAAACACACACACAATTAAACACAAACCCATTGTTGAAGCTCAGCACCGCCACCGCCGCCGCCGCCATTGTTGTCGAACTCGTAGCTCTTCCCGAAAACACTCAATAAAAAACAAACCCATTGCTCTATGAAACAAGAGCTCGTAAGCCGACTCCTTCACCAGCCGATCGCCGAAGTCGGAGATGTTGAGAATTTATTTCGCGGTATCATGGTGTCTAGAAAGTGAATGTCAAAGCTTGGTGAGGAGTCAAGGAACCGGTGAAAGTGAAAGAGCAAGCCGAGAAGTGGGAGAGGAAGAAGATTGAGTTTTATCTTTTCCATTATCAGATCCACAATTAGAGCTTAGGTTTCTTTACCCATTAAAATTTAAAAAATTCACTAAACCCCATAATACTTAGTTTTAATGACAAACTCATCCAACCAGATCATCACGTGCATGGCACATGCTACTTAACTGATTTTTCTAACGAAAATCGTCAAAAAGACATAACTGGCGAGTATTTTTCACATCAAGGTCTGATCTAGTGAAAAAAAAACATCAGGGTCCGTTCGGGAGGGTGGTATATCACTTTAGGATCTAAATTGTCATTAACCATTTTTTTAAAATATATGAACTTTATGAGGACAAGAATGTCTAAAACAATGTTCATATTTTTCCATTTAAGGAATAAAGTAACTAAGAACCTTAAACTGAGACATACCAAAAAGAAAGTAAGAACCTTAAACTGAGACGGGGGAGTATTATTTTATGAAAATTAGATATTTCAATAATTGAATTTTGACAATTCACCGTTAGAAATAATATAAATAACATCAATTAGAATTGCGTAAAAATAACTAATTTTTTATGAAATTATTGTTAAAAGTTTAATTGAGTTGACTAAAAAGTGACACCACGAATGGAGGGAGGCAGTACTGTACCCCCTATGTCCCATTTTAAAAGTCAAAAAATTCCTAAAATGACGTCTCATTTTAAGAGTCAAAATCTTAAAATGGAAAGTAGGTCATACATGTCATACTCACAACAATAATCCACTAACTATTCTCTACCACACTTTCTCTCTCCTACCCAACTATCAACACTCGCAACACATCACTTTTTCTTTAATTTTTGAACCCACCCATTTTTTTACTCTTAAAATGGGACGGAGGGAGTATTTGCTATGTTTACGATTGGTAGGGATTTGGACTGCTAATAGGTCAATGTGGGTCGGGTGTAATGATTATCCAAATCGTATTTTATCCGGGGCAATGCTAGGGGGAACAAAAGGATTTCACAAAATAAAGGAGACAAAATGAGGTGACGATATTTTATTGGTTGCATCGATAGTAGACCTGTACACTCTAATAAAAAAATACCAATAAAATCATTAAACATCATTTCGTAAGCCAAATTTTATAGCAATTTTTTGTGGCTTTATATTTACCATTTTATCCGACCCGCTACCGTCCCTAACTACTCTAGATAACTGGAGCCTCCGCTAGATAGGAAAAGGGTTGACCGACCCGCCGACCCGTTCAAACAATCCTTATAAGTTTGGGGAAGAAATTAGGGCCAAATCCTCACCTCCTCAAAGCTCACCCGTTGCCCTGGTCTTCAACTCTGATTTTAATTCCAGTTACAACCTTCAGGTAAAGTTTTATTTTCTTAGTTATCCCACTATCGGTGAAGTATAATTTATGCTGGTATATTTCTCTATACAAATAATCCTTGTTAGGTAAAGTTCCATACTCTATGATTTTCATGGAGGTGGGGTAGGTTTCTGGGTGATTTTCGATGTGTGCGTTTGTGTATCAAGTTCCATACTGATTTTCACGGAGGTGGATTTCAGGGGAGGTTTGGGGGTGTGCGTTTGTGTGTAAAGTCCCTAATTTATGAATTTCATAGAAGTGGCTTTCAGTTGAATTTTGGGTGTGTGTGTAAATTATGTAACTTCATGACCATGCCATGTGTGTAGTTACTAATAATTTCACTTGAAATTAAGTTATGTTTGACAGTGACGTGCAGTGGCTCAGTTCGCCATTATCTGTAGATCTGCTTGCTCTCCATTCATAGTTGTCAAAGGCGAAAGGCGAGAGGCAGGCGAAATGTACTTAGGAAAGGCGAAAAGCGAGGCGAGAGGCGGGCGGCATAAAGGCAAGCAAGGAAGAAAATAAAACTAAAAAATAGTAACCCGTTCTCTACACGTGCTTTGCACGAAATACTAATTTTCTATTTTTTTTAATTATTATTTTGCCCTTTTTATATTTTTTATTCAATAAAGTAGCATAACATTTATTTGTAATATGAATATATTATATATAAAAAATAATTTTCTAATTATAATTAACTAAAATAGTAACCATCATCTTAACTAACCCGTGCTCTACACGTGCTTTGCACGAAATACTAATTTTCTATTTTTTTAATTATTATTTTGCTCTTTTTATATTTTTTATTCAATAAAGTAGCATAACATTTAGTTGTAATACAAATATATTATATAAAAAAAATAATTTTCTAATTATAATTAACTAAAATAGTAATCATCATCTTAACTAATACTATTAATAGTAATAATTAATCTATATTATAATTATCATAATTAAAAAATACTATTAACAATACTTATTAATATCTATAATAACTATTATAATTAACTAATTTTATTAATAACAATCATAACCTAATATAGTAACTATTATGATTAACTAATACTATTAATAGTAAAAATTAACATATATTGTAACTTTCATGATTAACTAATAATATTAACAGTAATCATTAATTTATAGAGTAACTATTATACTTAACTAATACTATTAATAGTAATACTTTTTTTTAAAAAAAATTATATAATGACTATTATTGTTAACTAATAATATTAATAATAATAGTTAACTAATATTGTTAACAAATACTATTAATAGTAATAGTTAACTAATATAGTAACTATTATAGTTAACTAATACTAACAATAGTAATAGTTAACTTGTATAGTACTCCCTTCGTCCCAATTTAAAGTTCTTAGTTTGACTTTGCACAGAGGTTAAGAAAAGATAAATGTTGTGAGTGTGAAAAGTAAAGTAGGAAAAAGAAAGTGGGTATGGAGTTTTTGTTGTGAGAATGACAAGTGGGTCCTATTGTCAATTTTAGGTAATAAAGTAAAGTAAGAACCTTAAATTGAGACAGACCAAAAAAGAAAGTAAGAACCTTAAAGCTGGATAGAGGAAGTAACTATTATAGTTAACTAATATAACAATAGTAATAGTTAACTTGTATAGTACTCCCTCCGTCCGAATTTAAAGTTCTTTGTTTGACTTTGCACGGAGATTAATAAAAAAAAAAAATTTGTGAGTGTGAAAAGTAAAGTAGGAAAAAGAAAGTGGGTATGGAGTTTTTGTTGTGAGAATTACAAGTGCGTCACATTGTCCATTTTAGGTAATAATGTAAAGTAAGAACCTTAAATTAGAACAGACCAAAAAAGAAAGTAAGAACCTTAAAGCTGGACAGATGGAGTAACTATTATAGTTAATTAATATTATTAATAGTAATAATTAACTTGTATAGTAACTATTATACTTAACTAATATTATTAGTAGTAATAGTTAAATTATATCATAACCAAGGGCGGATCTTGCATGTAAATCGGGGGTATACGTGCACCGGTCAACTCAATTTTTCAACTATGTTTTTGTTTACTAAGTGCACCCCAAAAATAATAATTAAAGTGGTAATTTAACTAAAGGGATGTGAACTTAGTAGAAGGAAAATTTAACAACGCTGACAAGACATAAACGAAGCGGAGCCACGCATTCGCGCGAAATCAGGGGAAAAAAAAAACTTACCGGCGCGACCTTTGCTCCGTGGACGAGAGAAAGAAAGAGCGCAGATCCGCCTCGATCTTCATCACCAAGCTTCTTAATCCTTTGCACAATTGCACTCTTCAATCTCGTAAGCATCCTCAAGTCTCTCATCTACTTTCTCTCTCCGAATTGAAGTAAATTGACATCTAGGGTTTGTATATAAATTTGGGGCTTTGATATTTCTTTTCAAATTTCATGGGTGATTTCAATATAATTGTTGATTAAATGTTTGAATTTAAATATACATATATGTGTGTGTTTGATGGTTATTCCATTGATGTTTTTGTAGAATTGTTAGTGTTTTTGGTTGATTATTGAATATGGACAAATTTCTTATCAAAAGGAAAAAAATTGGGGATGGTGAAACTAGTTTTGGGGTGGGTAATTCCTAGTCAACAATCAGTCCTTGTGATGGCTTCTGCTAGTAAATAATTTGTTGATATGAGTACTCTTCCTTCGGATCCTGCAGTTAGAAAAAGCATTTATGAAAACGCGTAAGGGACAAATTTACTTTGTTAGTTGTATTGTTTTCTTTTATGACAATTGTTTTGAACTTATGTACTTAAGTATGTACTTGAATATAATTGCGTTTTGAATTTTTTTGGTATGAAGTTATTTAGTGTAAATTGTGCACCCGGTGTTTGGAAATCCTAGATCCGCCACTGATCATAACTATTATTATTAGCTAATAATATTAGCTAATATTGGGAATATCATAGGTCACACATATTTAGGATGGTGATGATGTGGCTTCAAAACTAATAATTCTAAAAGAAAAGGCGCATGAATTAAAATTACGAAGTTCAAATTAACAAAACAAGTACTAGTTTAAGCAAGTGAAATAAACTTAAGCTCTTAAATATTATCAAGAAAAGAAATCAAGCTCTAAAGTCCTGCAAAAGTAAATGAAAATTTGTAAAACATGGGAAAAAGAAAAGAAAAGAAGAGATAAAAAATGCAAAAAGGCGAGCGGCGGGCGGGTTAAAGGGGAGCAAGGCGAACGCCTTGTGAAAAAAGGCGTACATCCGCCTGCCTGACTACAAAAAGGCGACCGACCCTCCATGGCGCCAAAAAGGCGAGGCGGGCGGTCGCCTTTGACAACTATGTCGCCATTTATGTTTCTAGTACTTTCCTTGACATAATTTCATTGTGTAGTATGGGTAAAGTTTATTTACGGGATGTCCTAAAAGTTGAATAAAAGAGTAGTAATGTTTTGAGGATGCATGTCATAGAACAACTGTTTCGTTCTTATCCGTAGTTTTTTTTTGCTAACTGCCTCCTAGCTTATGACAATGAATGTGCGTTTTACGAGCTCCTTGTAATATCATTATGATGGTAAAAGTTTTAGTAGTAATGGAGTTGTGTTTGTTATTGTAGCATTTTGATTTGTCATCATGTCTTGGTGCACCATTGAATCTGATCCGGGTACGTTTCTTGAAGTTCTGTTTTCTGTACTTAAAGCAATTATGTTCCTCTCCACTTCAGTTAGCTACACTTAATTCTGTTGCTGCATAAGCAACATGTTATATTTTCAAATGAGATCACATGCACTCGTATTGCACTGGTGATAGGATAGCTAAAAGTTTATTGCGGTTTCTTGGTGTATAAGTCCTAAGTTTTCTGTATGCTGAATACTTGAATGTGCCCCTTTCACTGAAGCTCTCTTTGAGTTGGTATTATGGCAGTTTAAGTTGTGGGAAACAACTTCTGTTTGCTTAATTAAGAGCATTTGAGTGAATCAGAAAATGCATTCCAGCAAAGAGGAGGAACTTCAAATTGCACGCTGAAGCCTTGATACTCTTTTCTTTACTTTCCTGGTTTTGAATTAACTATTTTTGGAGTCTGTAACTTCATGTTGATCAACGAATATTTGATACTAAATTTGGAACATCGTTACTTTATGGAAGGAGAAGGAAGAACTCTTGCTTCTGTAGTCCCTGCTAGTTACTGTAAATAACAATAGATCCAGCCGATAACCATACTGCTGCTTCTAAAAAGAGGTTGGTACTGGCTGACTACAGAGAGAATTCTCGAAGGTTAGTTTTTGTCAAGCTGAAGTCCTGTGATGCTTATATCCCGCTGAAGTGTGTTGTTGTAGGAGATGAAGGTCTGCTTTATTTGTTCGGAAATTGTTATCTAAGAGCAGATTTGCTTGTAAAACGAAGAGATGGCTTGTGAGGTGACAATTGTATGGTCACTCTTTCTCGGAGAAAGATAATTTTGAGATGGAGATTTATAGTTTAAATTTGACCTAGTTCTTATACAAACTAAAAGGGATAACAGTAATTCTTTTATGAGCGTAGGGACTAATGCAAGCGGATGGGCTGTTGATTCGGTTTTGTTTTTCAGTATCTAGTTGGTTATCTATAGGTTAGTTGCTGTCCTCTTAGCAGTTGCGGTGGCTAGAAGTAATGGCAAGTGAAATATTGTACCATGTTGGACTCTATGAGGGGCAGAAATTGGAGTTTCTTCAAGAAGGGATGCTTTAGAAACCGGCATACGCTTCCATGTTTTATATTCGTATGACTCAAATTCGTCTGTACAGATCCTGCAGTTGGTTTAATGAACTTCACTGGGCGGCATTAGCTTGTTGGTTTATTTTGTTTAAATCATGAGTCTGTTCATTGGACAGCTTAGCCTGCCTCCTTTCACAAGGTTGTACAATTTTGTTTCTTCATGCAAATGGATGTACCCCTCTTGGGGATCTTCCTCATTCTAACGTATATCCATAATTTATCTGTTGAAACTAGCGCAGAGTCCAGAAATTGTCGTGGTCCTTAATTTTACCATAGATATTGCACACTTTGGAGCTATTATTTAGAGAAAATAAGCTATCGTATTGCTGAAATTATAAATTGATCCTTAGAGTAGAGAAGGGGCTCCTAAGTTGTCTATCTTTTGATGACCTCAAGATGCTATCTTGTGAAAAGAAGGGCCCTTATGAATTTATGCTTGTTGACTGTAAAGTAATTGTGTTGTTAACTAGAGTTGCGTGTCAGTCTTCTACATCTTGAAACAGATTATTAAACCTTTTAAAGATATATTTAATATATAAATTACTCTTTGTAGTTCTGTTTTTCTCCTCTCAATGTTTCTGTTAATCCTTGATGTAAAAACTGTTGCTTCATATTTTAGGTGTTTTCACGGAACTTATACAGCAAATGCAAGTGAAAGGCGTCCAGGTAGCATTTTGTGCAGAAAATATATGTTATCCTTTTGAAATATCTCATGCTTTGGTGACACGAGGGTTTATCAGTTTGCTGTTGTTTTAGATGTTTTTATGCTTCCTGAATCAGTGCGAGATCTTTGGGTTAACTGTTGTCTTTTACGGTGTGTGATTGACAGTGTAATACTTTGCTCACCTAGCAAATTTGTTGATTTCCATTAGTAATTATGTTTTCTAGGTAAAATGTGGTAGCCATTTTTTAATCTTCCGTCGAATCTTTTGCCCTTTTCAACCTCTTGTCCTTTTCAACCTAGCAAAAAAGGAGTGTGAAAGGATTGAGGGTAGGGTTACACTGTATGGATGGATTTGACATCTAATACAGGATGAAAATGCTGTAAGGGCAAGCCATGCAATTCGGAAAAGCAAAAAATTATAGACTTCATAGTGGATTTTGGATAACTTTAACAAAGATAATCCAAGGATTTTTTATTTATAAAGAAACAGGAATCTTTTATTTTCATTTTCAGAATTTAAAGAATGAAGACATAAATGATTTATTTTTAAAAGTTCCCTGGAAAATCTTAGATTCTACAAAATTGACTAAATATAAATGTTGCTGAGTTGATGGCATTTGGATTGTAAAATACTCTGGTTGTCAAGAAATTAACTCATCATTGGCAGATATATTTGTTAAAGCAGGGAAGCCACTGTGGTTTGGTAAAATGTAGTACGTTGTATTTGATACACTTGGTTGTACAGTTACTCTAGTTCTATGCATATCCTAAAACGAAATCTTGCATACAGAGTAGAAGTATAATTCATGGGTCAGTATGATTGCTTCGCGAAACTGTAATCTTGGTTCTACTTGTAGCGACCTCTCAAAGTAATGACTAAGCTGATTTTACATGTGGGCTATTTGTTCCGTCTACTGTGAAATCAGATTCTGAATTACAGAAAGGATCATCATGTTTGATGAGCAATGCTAGGGGCACAAAAAAAAGTTCAGAAAGTTTAGGCCACAGATTAGGTTGGCAGTCACTGTTTGGATACTTAATTAATGAGCATTGGGGCCTACAACACCACCATCCAATCAGTTGTTGCCAAATCATTTTGTGTCCAAAATTTTTTACTCTCTTTTTTGTGACTTTAGTACGACTCTTGTTCGATTTGTAGTATCATCGATCGCATTTTCACTTCTAATTAAGTGTTTGTGCCAGAAGGCATATACGGAGTACTTGTTGTTCTATCTGAATGTCTAACGTAGATTGGCCGAACAGGTTGAGGAATTATATTCGCTGGATCTTGATTCATTGAACAGTCTTAGGTACATCATGCTTCCTTAGTTTTTACGTGTTTTATCGTGCTGATGCTTTCATGAGAGACGTGTAAATTTATAGTTCCTTGTTATTTCCTATTTTTGCAGGCCAGTTTATGGGTTAATCTTCCTATTCAAATGGCGCGCTGGTGAGAAGGATGACCGTCTTGTAATCAAAGACCCTAACCCAAATTTGTTTTTTGCAAGCCAGGTCAGTTTCTCATAAACTTTATTTTTAGTTTTATTTACAGGTCAATTTTAATTTGCGAACTTCTTGTAACATCACATTGCGTACATTTTTTTTTTTTTTTTTTTTTTTCAGGTGATCAACAATGCATGTGCCACCCAAGCGATCCTCTCTATTCTTCTTAACTGTTCAGACGTTGACATTGGCCCTGAGCTGTCAGCACTGAAAGAATTCACCAAGAACTTCCCACCTGAGCTTAAAGGTCTGGCAATCAATAACAGCGAAGCCATCCGTACCGCCCACAATAGTTTTGCAAGACCCGAGCCTTTTGTTCCAGATGAGCAAAAGGCCGCTACGAAAGAAGATGACGTGTACCATTTCATAAGCTACATACCTGTTGATGGTGTTCTTTACGAGCTCGATGGTCTGAAGGAGGGGCCCATCAGCCTAGGTCAATGCCCAGGTGGACAAGGTGACATGGAATGGCTAAAGATTGTACAACCAGTGATTCAAGAACGGATCGAGAGGTATTCCCAAAACGAGATTAGATTTAATCTCTTGGCAATCATAAAGAACAGGAAAGAGATATATACTGCTGAACTTAAAGAGCTTCAAAGGAGGAGGGAACGCCTTTTGCAGCAGCTGGCAGCCTTACAATCGGAGAGGCTGGTGGATAACAGCAACGTAGAAGCACTGAATAAATCCCTTTCAGAAGTGAATACTGGGATTGAGAGTGCCACCGAGAAGATATTAATGGAGGAGGAGAAATTCAAGAAGTGGAGAACTGAGAACATTCGTCGGAAGCATAATTACATACCCTTTTTGTTCAACTTTCTGAAGATACTTGCTGAGAAGAAGCAGTTGAGACCCCTCATTGAAAAAGCCAAGCAGAAAAACAAGCAACAATCCTAAGTGAAGGTCAGGTAAGGTCATTTACTGTTTGGTTTTCCAAGTAACTGTTGTTTATGGTTGTCAGACGGATGTAATTTTGGATAGATTATAAACTTTCTTCCTTTCTCTTTGGATTTTCGGAGTTTTTGCCTGTTGACATGTTTAATTTATACGGCACACCTTTCTGGTGACTCGCGTATTTGGAAGAGAAATGTTATGGGAAAAGAATCGTTGCTGATCCAAAATTTTACAGGTTTAATTTGCCTTGCAATATCCAAAATGATTTATGTTTTGTATTTCGCAACCTGTTTCGTGTATACTTCGTGTTAAGGAAGCATAACTTTCTTAAAAATGGGAGAGTTGGGAGAAAGCGAGAAAGTTAGGGTTGCAAGGATGGATGAGAGAGATTAGGGCTCTGAGTTCAGCCATTGACCAAACTAGTTGGTAACCCGTCGATACTCGACGGGCATAGTAAAATTAGCTAATTAAAAATTAACGTAAAATTAAAAATAGTATTTTAAATTTATAAAATTAATAAGTTCTACTTTTATCTCCACCACCATGACTTCCTGGATTCTTTCCTCGACTAATTAGATTATATCCTACACTAACCTGTATAATTGTAACGGTTTTAAGGTAATACATATGTGTCAATCTTATACAACAACATTAAATCTTAATTGGATGAGAGTTGATTCCCTTAGGGTCTTACCCCGCTCGAATCAATTAGTCGAGATCCAATATAATGTTCGGATATTGATGTTTAAAAAAAAACACTTATGTAGAAGTTTGAAGAGAAAAGTGTGGAAGTAAGTCCATGAGATGCAACTGTCGATCGTCTATTAGCATAAAATCATCTTGTGTAGCAATAATTGAATGTGACCTACTCCCTCCGGTCCCAAATATAATAGTTAATTGTCTTGATTTTATAATAAAAACATGTTAAAATTATTAATATATCCTCATATTAAATGTGAAATAAATGTGCACTTGTATTTGAAAATGAATAATTAAATAGGGGCAGTTTTGGTAAGAGAGTATTAAATATTCTTGAAATCCCTTAGAGTTGCTTATATTTAGGTCCAAAAAAAACCCACTTTTGTTGCTTATAATTGAGTCCGGAGGGAGTATGATAAAGGTTTAGGCATACTCCCTCCGTCTTTTTAGTCTGTTCACTTTTGGTCAACGAGAGTAAACTTTGACCAAACATTTAATGTCAATCTAATCATCCTAATGAAATTCTAAAAATTGTAATTGATAAATAATCATTTAACTTATCAATAATAATTTTTAAAATTTTTATTAGGATTGTTAGATTGACAATAAATGTTAGGTCAAAGTTTACTCCCGTTGACCAAAAGTGAACAGACTAAAAAGACAGAGGGAGTATATAATTTGTCCTGAGAAGTCTAGAAAAAACTGGAAATGAATTTATGTAAAAGTCACTACAACAAAAATAACTTTTAGCGGTATTTTAAAAAGTGGCGGAAACCGAAAAAAAAGCCGAAAAATCTATTTCCGACACATTTTTCGGCACTTACAAATAAGTGGTGTCGGCAATACTTTCTGGCTCTTTAAAAGTGCAGCAAAATTTCTGGCGCTTTCCAAAAGTGCCGCTAATTTTCGGCACTTTTCAAAAGTATGTACTTGTATGTAGTTGTATCAGAATATCGTTTGTCACGCTTATGCATGATGTCCCTTAAACTCAAAGATGAAGCTAGCAATGGGGTAAATTAACCCCCCCCCCTCCTTAAATTTATAAAGATTGCACATTTAGACCTTTAAATTTAACTTTTTACAGTTTGTATACAATTTTGACCCCCTCATTTTCTAAGAAATTGTAAAATTTTACCTTTAAATAAGATGTAAAATATTCTCCCACAACTCACCTCCTAAAAGTTATTATAGCATTAGCACTTTTTGTTCTCTTTACATATTATATACTGAACCCCCTCAGTTGGAATCCTGGTTGCCTCCCTGCTTAAACTCATTTTGAGATCCTCTAAGGAGTGCTTATGGGTCGTTGGCGTCTCACCCCAACTTATGAGTTTGTTTTATTTAGAAAATGAGATATCCTTCTGAGAGGCAACAAAGCACTATCGCAGGAAGCCGAGTAATATCTCAAAAGGCCACCAAAACAACTATTTTACCTTATGTTTCGTAAGGCCGATCATAATAAAGATCTTTCATGTGTCTCCATATGAATTCAAAAATAAGAATCCACCACTTTCTCCATAAATATATAATAAGAGACAAATTTGTATTAGTAACAATCCTTCGCTCCTGAGTCAAATGTAGATAGAACTTAGAGTGCTCAACTTTCATCTCATCTATTTTATAAGATGTTTCTTTAAATATGAGCATATTTTCAACATTAGGGATGATAGAGACATTTGTTTTATATCCTCTATGTCTTTTTTTATCTATTCGACCTTTGACCAAAACACGAATATTAAAGAAAAACGTTTGATATTAGTTGTTGAAAAAAAATGAATTTATATTACATATTTATTTCATGGTTTAAAGTTTTTTTCTTCAGTGAAGAAATTAAGAAATCATAAAAATAATTGGATACCTATTTCTAATTGAAAAACATATATGAAAATTGGAAATATATTGATTTTTTTTTGTCCTGGGTATTTAAATTCTGAAACTAAAATAAGAATGAATATTTTTTTAAGCATAATAGGATTTCAGTTAAACATGTTACCTTAATTAAAACTAAGCTTATTAGATTGTGACATGCGAAATTTCATCTGCAATTACTTGATGTTATTCTGACAGTAAATACTTGAAAGTTATGTCATTCATGCTCAAATAAATGTTTTTTTAAAGGAATTGATAAAGTTATAAAAAATGTTACAAAATCTAGTTTACAAAATACTCCCTCTTTCCCTCTTTAAACTTCTTTGTCGGTTTTTGGTGATTTTCTTAAGTTTTACCCCCTTCGTCCCGCTAAGAACCGCACACTTTCCTCATTGGGTGTCTCATTACAAACTGCATACTTTTAAAATGGAAATGTATTATTACTTTTAAATTAATAGGACCTACATATCATACTCACAACAATGATTCAATTATTATTTTCTACCCCACTATCTCTCTCTCATACCTCACTTTTCAAACTCATAATACCTACACCACAAACATTTGTTAATTTGCGTGAAAATAGTAAGTGTGAAGTCCCTAGCATGACAGAGGGAGTGTGTACCAACTATCATTTTTAGTTTACACCTAAAATCATTTTTTTTTTAATAGCAAGCTCATTATGAATATTTATACACAACAGTACACCTATGTGATGCACGACACATACCTCCTCTCCATGTTGGATACGTTCTTCCATATTCTTTGCATCACTGCAGGATTGGTTGGCAAACAATTTGGTGCAATATGAAACGCCTAAAAGTTGGTAAAGCACTGAAATTTTCGATCATAAGAGTATAGCCCATACTCCCTCCGCCCCGTAATAGCTTGCACCAAATTTGAGGGAATACAAATGCTACATACCTTTGATGCATAAAGCACAACCATCTTCTAAAGTACTCCACACATTCTAAACGGCACATCATATTTTAAAACTAAGATTTGAAACCGTTTTTGATAAAGCTATGTGTCTATGTAATTTTAAATCAAACAAATTCTAACTACACCAAAAGTATTAGGCAAAAGAAAACTGAAAACTTGATTGGAGAAAAAAAATACATTAAATCATGAAAAGCAATATGTAATCTATAATGTATAAAAAGTAATTTTAAAAATAATATTTACCTATGGAAGCCTCAATAATAATGCAAGAAAATCATTATAAAAGAAAATAAAGAATTTACAACTACCTAGGATGAACTCAAAAGCTTGAGAGGCGAAAATGAGTAAATCCGAGCTATGGAAAAAAAAAAAAAAAACGGAACAAAAAAGAATATAAAGAAAGGAGGTTAAAGATTGGTATTAATATAGTAGATTATATTTCCACAACCAAATAAAGCAATAACTCCTAAATTTGTGCTTTCAAAAAAAAAATACTCGTAACTCCTAAATTTGTGCTTACAATTTGATAACATTTGGTATTCAAATAATTTCTTTAACTGATTAAATGAGTCAACTCTCATCCACAAAACTTTAAGTAAAAATCTGTCCCATTTTTTGATTAGCCTAAATAATGGAAGGCTTATGTCAACGCTTATTAAATAAGAAAATGGGCATAAATAAGGTAATTAGGTTAGTTTTTAGCCATGATATAATCCATGTGATGTATCCAATTTATGATTCTTATTCATGAGTAGTTGCTGAAAGATAAAGGCTTCAAAATTTAAAATTTAAAATTTAATCTTTAAATCAGCAGAATTATTTAAAATGTAGGTTGTTTTTTTTGAAATCATCAAATTTGTGCTGACGAATTAAATACCGCCACGTGGCTTTCCACGTCACAATTCTACGTGGCGCACTCTGAGGCCTGAAAATGTTCATGCTTTTATATATTAATATTATATAGATGTTTGTTGGCCAATATAGACCTGACGACCGATCTTTCACATTTCAAACCCTCAAACCCCTATGTGGGCACATATGTTTATGTTGTGAGTGAAAGAGTTGTTTCAGTTTCAAACTGAATGCCCATTTTTATTTTGAGTAATGCTAGAGGTACAAAATAAAGTCATAAAATCTTGCTCTAGGTGGTGATATTTTATTAGTTGCATTGATAATGGACCCACCACACTCTAATTAAAAACACCAGCAACATCATTACACCTAAGATTTTGTGAGCAATATTTTGTGACTTTTTTGCGCCCTTAGTATTATTCTTTTATTTTTTATTGTTGCAAGAGTGTTGTTTCAGAATGAATGTCCATTTTTATTATAATTAAGAACAGAAATGAACTTTCACTTTAGGAACTAGTGAGTTGAATAACTCGGTCGATTGTGATGGCTAACTACTATTTGCCGGTCAATTGCCGTTTGCTTCCACTACTCTATTGCAAATATATTACTCCCTCTGTCACTCCTGAATAAATGTTGTCGTTTTTCAGATGTTAGTATTAATGAATTTTGAGCAATAAGTTTAGGTCGATTTAATTATTTTTAAAATTTTATTAGAATGATTACATTAACTTCAAATTATTGCTCAAAGTTCCTTCGTACATTCGTTCAAACGACGACATTTAATCCGGGGTGAAAATCTAGGAAAAAACTGGTTTTACACTCGCTTTAGTGTAAAACTTGTTTTCATCTCTTGAAACTTGTTTGACATTAAGAGATGAATACAAGTTTTACACTAATGTGAGTGTAAAACAAGTTTTTCATAAGACTAGAGGGAGTATATATTGAGACTAAAAAGAAAAAAAAAAGTCTTTGGAAGTCGATTGATACTCACTTTGATGTGAGAAATTAACTAACTCGACTTTTAAATGTAATTTTCGTCATATATCTTGAATGAAAGAGATTTTTAACAATTACAAATCCAAACTTATTAACTTAGCGTTAGTAAAGCTAACAAAAAACGTACTCCCTTGACAGTCGTACTTTTATTTTTGGTCTGTACAAAAAAGAATGGCGTGATTTTAAATTAATTAATAGTTTTAACACTTTTTTTTTTTTTTATCATTTTAAGATATAAAAATAAGTAAATTACATCTTTTAAAAATACTGACAAACGCAAATGAGCTTTGTCTCACATGGCATGAGCTTCGCATGGGCCCTTGCTCCTTTAGCAAGTTCTGACGCTCTTTCCGTTGTGGAAAAATAAATAAATTGGCAAATCAAATGCAATATTTATTATAGGATGGATGAAGTAATAAATCGAGAGAACAAGTCTTGCTTTGCTATGGAAAACTTGTATCTGGAAAAAGCAATTTAAATATCGCTGAAATCAGACATGCGGTTGTCTGGATCCTGCAATTAATAAGTCTTTAGTCTCATAATGAGTAATCTTCTCTGATTTTACTTATGATTTTACTTAACTGAGACTTTTAAAAACTGTTTTTAATAGTAAAAATTTATAAAATCTTTTTGTTATGCGCTTTTAAAATGTTTGTTTTGTAAGTATAAAAGGAAATTTGAAACAAAATAAAAAAATAAAGAATCATTTAAGGACAAAAAAAGTTCCATTTTGGATTTTGGAGGGAAAAAATGTCATTTATTTTGAGACAGAGAGGTAGTATGAATTTTAACTTATAAAATGCGGGTTTCAAAACCCTCAATTTACTATTTAAATCAGCCAAGAACAACTTGGTAAGGGAGAATACAAACAAGAACCATGAACAGAAATCAAATATTTAAACAACAGTTATTATGTTACAATCTCTTAACTATGAGATTGACTCCATATTCAGGAAGCACAACTTGCTTAAAAATGGGGGAATGGACATACTTGGGAGAAATCGAAAATGTAAAATTTGCAACAATGAGAGAAATCAGGGCTTTGAGTTCAGCCATAGCCAAGTGTTGACCAATACATACCCGAGGTCCAACCCCAAAAGGCATGTACATGTGAGGAAACTTGCAACCACCCGAGACTCCATTCGCAAATCTCTGAGGCTTAAACTCAAGTGCATCCCGTCCCCATATTTCAGGATCTGTATGCAAACTCAACACGTATGACCATACTTGCACCCCCTTGGCCACTTCAATCTCCCCGATTTTCAAATCATTCAACGCTTCTCTTATCAGAACTGCTGCAGGAGAATATAGACGAAGAGCTTCATGAATCACCATCGCCAGCTGCAAAATATAACATCGTATTCATGAAAATCGTGCATTAAAAAAAAAGCGCGTTATATCAGTGTGTAAACTTTTATTTATACCTCTTTCATCTGAAGGAGCATGTTAGTGGTTGGAATTTGGCCTTTACAAACTTGAACAACCTCTGCACGAACACGAGTTTGCCATTCTGGGTTTGAAGCCAGTAACATGAGACACCATGAAGCGGAAACTGCAGTAGTTTCGTATCCAGCTAAATAAATGTTTTTGCAGTTATCAACAATGAATTTAGTCTTTTCTTGTTTGCTAGAAAAGCCATTGTTTTCAGCACCCTCAATAACCATCTGTAGCAAGTCTGATGTATTGTAACCAACTTGTTTTCTCTCTTTTACAAGCTTTAGGATTAACCCATGAACCTCCTTCTCTAGTGCCCATGCCTCCTTGTTTTTCTTTGAAGGAATATATCTAAACAAATTGGAACACATCTTAATTTGTAGCACTATTTTAACTGACATATCAACATTAGACAACGATATGTAGGAGGAATATCGTAACATTAATCCATTCATATTTCTAAATATCGAAACGATATGTAGGGTACCTTAATCCAGGAATGCCAATAGCCATAACCATCTCAGATGTAGCCTCTTCTAGACTCCTAATCTTTGAAAATATACCTTCGCCTTGGGAAAAATTTCTACCAAAACAAGCTTTGGATATGACATCTCCAGAGAAAGTTCTCAAATACCCATCAATTTCTATATCCACATCTCCACCGCCCTTGGTATCTATTTCATGGTTCCATGAATTTATCAGCGCGACTGAAGAATCTGTAATCAAACTCATCATGCCCTGTAATAATTTGATGATCTGTTTTTATATGGTTATTAAGTTGGGAATCATATTTTATGTACAACCTTAGTTACTGACGTGCTTACCTTAACCTTGTCTAGGTATAAATTAGGGGCAAGAATTTTTTTGTTAAGAGCCCAAGAAGCTCCATTAGATGCAATGATGCCTTGGCCAAGCAAAGGCGCAAATTCTTGCTGTAAATGTGACGCCTTCCCCAGGTCCCAGGAGGTGCTTGTGCTTAACTCTTTCACCAGTTCACTTTGGCTCACATGCAATACCGTCTTTACCCCAAGCGAAAACATGAACACTTGACCTGCAAATTTCATTCAGATTGTTAATACGCACGTTGATGGTAATACTAGTAGTAAATTTTGATTAGCCCCAAAGAAGAGGAGTTACCATGGTTTTGAATCCATTTGTGGAGAAAGGGAAAGATTACAGAGGAGCAGTTATAATTAATGATGGTGTTAGATTTGGTCGCTGATTTCGCTGCATCAATCGCCTTCTTCATTTGTAGGAGATTGCCTAGTAGAAATGCAGGCGGGGGTCCATAAATCCGTTGCTTTTTCAGCAGCCGCCTTAACCTGTTTGGCTCCATAACTATTGCTCTGTAGACACTCGCTAGCAATCCTACTAACATAACAATGCCAATTGACATCATCATCTTCAACACATTACCCATTTCCACCTCCATATCTCTCCCTCAGTAAATCCCAAGTAAGCATATAGTATGTATATGATATGCGCGTGCAGGTTTGAGCAGCCAAATTGGACACATAATGAGATAACAAGAATAAGTCTTTGGTCGTCGATGATATGAAACTTGACTTTGCGATATAATCAAATGTGTTGAATGAAATAGATGTTAAAAATTAAAAATCAAACTAAGCAATGGTGTAGTAGGTAAAACCTAAAACAACATTAATATTAATATATTCTTAATAATGTAACATGTTGATTACAATAGAAAGCAACATTAATATATTCTTAAATAACAAAGTTCATATTTGAATACACTAGTTCATAAGATAAGAAAACTAAACCAAGCAGTCCCAAACCACTTTGCAAAATACAAACAATATGCATGAAATTTTGAACAGAGCTATTTCACAATCTCTTAACTGTGAGATTAACTCCATATTCAGGACGCACAAGTTGCTTAAGAGTGGGGGAGTGGACATACTTGGGAGAGAGTGAGAATGTAAAGTTTGCAACAATGAGAGAAATCAGGGCTTTGAGTTCAGCCATAGCCAAGTGTTGACCAATACACACCCGAGGTCCGACCCCAAAAGGCATGTACATGTGAGGAAATTTGCACGCACCCGAGACTCCATTAGCAAATCTCTGGGGATTAAACTCAAGTGAATCTGGTCCCCAATTTTCAGGGTCTGTATGCAGTCTGAACACATATGACCAAACCTGTACACCCTTGGCCACATAAATGTCCCCTATTTTCAGATCATTCAGCGCTTCCCTTGATAGCACTGACACTGGAGAATATAGACGAAGGGCTTCTTGAATCACCATTGTCAGCTGTATAATATAACATCAAATTCATAAGGATGACCATTTTCACAACAAAAAAAAATAAAATCTTACCATGAAACAAGTATACTATTATTTATACCTCTTTCATCTGAAGTAGCATATAAGTGGTTGGAGTTTGTCCTTTACACACTTGAATGACCTCTGCACGAACACGAGTTTGCCATTCTGGATTTGAAGCCAATAGCATGAGACACCAGGAAGCAGTAACTGCCGTAGTTCCATATCCAGCCAAATAGATGTTCTTGCAGTTATCAACGATGAATTTATCCTTTGCATGTTGGCTAGAAAATCCACAATTTTCAGCACCCTCAATAACCATTTGTAGCAAGTCTTTTGTCTCATAACCTACTTCTTTTCTCTCCTTTACGACGTTTAGGATTAACCTATGAACCTCCTTCTCTAATGCCCACGCCTTCCTATTTTTTGTCGAGGGGATATATCTACATATATGTAGAACATGATTTAATCGGATAGTGTCAAAAACCCAATCCAAAAAAGGATGGGGGAGCAATAAGAAGTTTTACCTTATTCCGGGAAAGCCAATAGCCACAATCCCTGACGGCTTCCAGACTCTTAATCTTTGAAAATATATCTTCACCTTGGGAATAGTTTTTACCAAAACAAGCTTTGGATATTACATCTCCTGAGAAAGTTGTCAAATACCCATCAATTTCTATATCCGCTTCTGAGCCACCCTGAGTCTCTATTTCACTATCCCATGAATTGATCAGTGCGACCGAAGAATCTGTAATTAAATTCATCATGCCCTGCATCATTTTGATGATAAGTGATTAGTCTATAAGAAGGGTACTCGTGCATGTGAATTATTTTCGAAATATGAACAACTCTAGTTACAGCCGGTTACTAATCTAACATATGAACGCACATACCTTAACCTTATCCAAGTACAAATTAGGGGCAAGAATTCTTTTATGAAGAGCCCAAGCAGCCCCATTAGACGCAATAATGCCCTGGCCAAGCAAAGGACCAAGTTCTTGCTGCAATTGTGAACTCTTTCCAATGTCCCAGGAGGTGCTTGTGCTTATCTCTTTCACCAGTTCGCTTTGGGTCACATGCAATACCGTCTTTATCCCAAGTGAAAACACCAACACTTGACCTGCAAATTTCATTCAAACTGTTAATACATGGACAGTACCAGTAGATTTTTAAAAAGCCCAAAACAACGTGAGTTACCGTGGTTTTCAATCCATTTTTGGAGGAAGGGAAAGATGACAGAGGAGCAGTTATGATTGATAATGGTGTTAGATTTAGCGTCTGATTTCGCTGCATCAACCGCCTTCTTCATAAGGAGATTGCCTAGTAGAAATGCAGGCGGGGGTCCGCTAATCCCTTGCTTTTTCAGAAACCACCTTAACCTCTTTGGCTCCATCACTATTGCTCTATACACGGTTGCTAGCAATCCTACTACCATAACAATGCCAACTGACATAACCATCTTTAACACATTACCAGTTTCCCCCTCCATATCTCTCCCTCTCTTTAAATCCCAAATTCCCAACTAAGTGTCTGTTTAGATATGGGTGTGCAGTTCTTTATAAGGGGAAAAGATTTCTTAAATGTCAATACTCCCTCCGTCCCGGTTTAAGGTTCTTAGTTTGACTTTGCACGCTTATTAAGAAATCAAGGCAAAATTGAGTCAAGAATAGTAGTTGGTGGAGGATATAATTGTCCATTCATAAAGCAAGTGGGTGAAAAGTAGATGGGTAAGTGATGAGCTTTTTGTAATGGGCAAATTGCCAATTAGTTACCTGAGTTTGTCGTCAAGTTTCAATTAGTTACCCAGTTTGTGTTTCGGTCAATTTAGTTATCGAATTTGTCTTTTTGTTACAATTCGGTGTAAAATTAGTTAGTTCGTCAAAAACTTAACGAAAATAACGAAAATAGATGAAAAGATGTAACAAACTTTTACCAAAATTGCGATGATCACCCCTATAGTTTATATTATTTCAGTTTGCCTCACCCTTATAAATTTTCCAGAAAAATATACTCCCTCCCCTCCCCCCTCCAATCGTTAACAAATACGCTCTCTCTCTCTCCCTCTCTCCAGCCCACGGCCTCTCCCTCCGCAGCCGTCAAATTCTCCGACTCCGGCAAAGATGAGCCAAGGAGGGACCGCCAACTCATCAACGTGTACACGGTGAACCAACCAAAACAAGTCCCCGCCGGCAAGAGCTTCTTCTCCGGCCAAACTCCATCAAATCGGGCGAATTCCGTGCGATTGGCTTCAAATCGGAGGAGGCCCAGGTGAGATCAGTTCGGTCGTTGAACGTTGAGGTAGCCGTTGACGCCGTTGCCGTGTTCCGCCGAGGTCGCCGACGCCGTTGCCGATATCCGTTGACGCCGACGCCATTGTTACAGATCTGTTCCTTTTTTTTCTTTTTCTTTTTTTTGAACCCAATTCTAGGTTGATTTTTGCCTAATTATGTGGTGATTTCTGCGTTTTAAGCTGATTTCTTTCAAAATAAATAGATTGGATTGAAATAATTTCTAAATCCAGTTCACTTTCAAGATTCCCCCGTTTCATTTGCTTTTGATTTCTGCGTTTTTTTTAAAGCTGATTTCTTTGATCTGGGTTGGTTCGCTCTGGGTTTGTTCATGTTTTAGAAACCCAGATCTGCAGTTGGTTTTGATTTGAAGATTGCACTAGTCGTCGTGGTGGCACTGCGGTGGTTCTGATGGTGGGCATGGTGGCACTACGGTGGTTCAAGTGGCGGGCATGGTGGTTATCGTGGTTGCCGGACTTGGGCTTGTTATTGTTGTTGGTTAGAAATAAGATAGCTCTTAACATTCGTTAGTTTAGGGGTGTAATGGAATAATTTAAACTTTAGGGGTGATCATTGCAATTTTGAAAGAACTTTGTTACGTTTTTCATCAATTTTCGTTAGTTTTTTGACAAACAAACGGATTTTACACCAATTGAAACAAAAAGACAAATTCAATAACTAAATTGACCGAAACACAAACTGTGTAACTAATTGAAACTTGACGACAAACTCAGGTAACTAATTGGCAATTTGCCCTTTTGTAATATATGAACTTTATGAGGATAAGAATGTCCAAAAACACTGTTCATCATTTGCCATTTAAGGAATAAAGCAACTAAGAACCTTAAACCGGGACATACCAAAAAGGAAAGTAAGAACCTTAAACTGAGACGGAAGGAGTATAATCATTTTGGGAGTTCTAAACTGTGATCTGCTAACCGGGGAGTACATCCAACTTAATTAAATGCCTATATACCGCCTCTACTAACTCCAGCCCATAAAGACCGTCTCAAAAAAAAAAAAAAAAAAACACTAAAAAATAGTTTTTTTTTTTTAATCTAAAAAGGACAAATAACTACTCCCTCCGTCCCACCCGAATTAGGATTTTTGAGTTGGGCAGGAAAAACTTGTTACTACTCCCTATGTCCCTATTTAAGGTACTTACTTTCCTTTTTAGTCTGTCCCGATTTAAAGTTCTTACTTTACTTTATTACCTAAAATGAAAAGTGGGACCCACTTGTCATTCTCACAACAAAAACTCTCTACCCACTTTCTCTCTCTTACTTTACTTTCCACACTCACAATATTTACTTTTTCTTAATCTCTATGTAAAGTCAAACTAAGAACCTTATAGTGGGACGGAGGGAGTAATAGATTAGATAAAACCAAACTTAAAATCTTGACTGGTCCAATTAAACTTTTTTTTTTTTACGTTGTCCACGCCATTAATATATAATACATGTATGGATCAAATATTGGAAGAAGTATAATGTAATTTTTTGCGCTTGGACTTAGCCACTTACTGCTGCTTTCGCTGTTGAAGTTGTTTGGGTTCCGTGCCACAAGTAGCCACGAGTATCGCCCATCATCCAGCATATGCTAGTATCATCATAATTCCTCGCCCAAACTGATAGTCACATTTCCTTTTTTCGTTTGTCCCAGAAAGTTAACCTCATTTGCAAAATGAAGCTTCAAAATCACTGAATCTCCATTTTGCTGTGCGCCATAAAAATCAAGGAATGTGCTAAAATGTTTGAAAATCCATATAAATGTGACAGTGATGAACACCACACCTGTTGCAATTCCATTATGCACCCCCAAAACTCCTTTTCTTTGACATTATGATCCAAATTCCAAAGGACTACCACAGCTTACAAAATTTACTTAAAATTATCCTACTTATTATTAATAGTATTATTAAAATCATATTAATAATATGTAAACACAAGTTTCACGTCACGTCCCTTGAATTAGCAATTGGTTCAAACTAATTACTTTGTGTAGTGGAGGCTCATCATAACTAACGCTCGATATTACATTTTGGAAATGCAATAAAACAAAATATAATGATGAAAGAAAGAAAAAGAATGATACTATCAGTCACCGTTCCAAAACAAATATAAATGTCCAAAATGATACGATTTTTGTTTCAAAGTGAGTGTCTTTTTTGCTCTACGTAAAAGCAAATTTAAAATTTTCTGAACATTTTACTCTGGGACAGTTCCAAAATGAATGTTTTTTTTTTTTTGCTCTTGGTAAGAGCAAATTTGAAATTATCTAAACAGGGACAGAGGGAGTAATAAGCAAACCTTTCTAGCCCAAGGACAAAGGTTAAAAATAAAAAATATCAGCAATTGAAATAATGAGAAAAATATGTACCCAACATAGGGGATTAAAGTTCCAAGCAAAGCTTGAAAGTAGTCATTATTGGTAACTCTCTTTCCAGTACCCTGGATATATCATCTCATACCAACAACAAACACAAAGCACAGCATATTTACAGCCCTTGACTTACTGGTTTATGAATTAAAACAGTAACTATCATCTAAGATATTCATCGTCGTCGTCATCATCACCATCATCTAGTAGCCCTCCTCGATGATTGATCAGTATCATCTAGTAACCTCCCTGGATATATGCATTCAGGCGGTTTAACTCTTCCCGATGCTCGCTCACCACAGCACGAACCACATCTCCAATCGACACCATGCCTATCATTCCCTTGTCCGTAATCACAGGAATGTGCCTGATACGATTGTCTGCCACCAAAGTTTATGTCCAAAACATTATCTTTTGATCCACAGCAACATAAAAAAACCGATTACTTGATTAACTTTTTGCTGCCCATTAAGTCATTATTGTCAAGAACACCTTCCGATTATCAATTATGTATTTTGATGAAAAATACTCCCTCCGTCCCGGAAAGATGGTCACATTTGACTTGTTATGGTCAACACAAGTTATTTATGACCAAATAGTAATGTCAATCTGATCATTCTAGTAAAATTTTGAAAATTTTAATTGATAAATCATCAAGTGATTTACCAATAACAGTTTTTGGAAATTTATTAAGTTATCTGGATTGAAATTAATGTTTGGTCAAATTTCACTTGTGTTTGACCATAAAAAATCAAATGAGACTATCTTTCCGGGACGGAGGGACTATCATTTTGAAGAAGACCAAATAGTTAATCGTTTGGTTCCAGTTGAATGCAGATAAGATAGATTCCTCGAACGCGGATAAATGTGATAGATACTGGTTTATGGCTCGGGCTCACATGTGTTTTCATTGGTCCCCATCTGGTTTCGTACTAAGAGACGGATATATGGTGGAAGTTAGTAATACCTGTCATTAGTTGCATAGCCTTCAGAACTTTGGTGTTGGGAGTGACTGTGATAAGCTTGTTCTGCATAAAAATTTCATGACCACATCAGAATGTTAGACTTTAAATCTGACATCTTCATGAAAAACCTGGGACTAGAAATAAATAAAGAGCTAGCCTAATCATGTTTACGAACTGAAGCTGGTAATGTTTGTACCTCTTCAGTCATAATGTCCCCAACCTTGGTTGACTTGGATGATCTTCCCTGTACTATGATTTTCCTGAGATAATCTGGCGGAGAAAGATAACCACAAAATAACATTAACATATTAAAAACCTTTGTCTCTGTACAGCCAAATCCCAAGAAACAATCAAGAAAACAATAATTATTTTAGGCTATCATGGTATCAGATGGGTATAATGGATGGAAACCTTCTGTACAGAACTCTTATTGGGTTTCCTAGATGTGTTTTTAGAAATGACTTCCAATTGTGGTAGGGTACACCATATCACGAGCAAGGAAACTTAGGTCGAGTCATTTACCAGCAGAAATTCAATTATTTCACCAACATTAAACCATTAAAGAGGAAAAGGGAAGTGTATAAACATGTGAATATGACCATCAAAAACAAAATTCTTTTGATTAGGATCCTGTTGATTTTAGGGTGTATATTATATACTTGCTTAC
The DNA here is from genome assembly GCA_026119855.1 of Campanula takesimana. Lineage (NCBI taxonomy): Eukaryota > Viridiplantae > Streptophyta > Magnoliopsida > Asterales > Campanulaceae > Campanula > Campanula takesimana. The sequence continues at coordinate 51,241 of JAOWBW010001275.1, read as the reverse complement.
TTTACTACAAAACCAACTCACCATAGACGTAAACGATTAGTCAAAGAAAGCCTTCACCTACCTCATTACACATAATTTAAGCGTATGAGACAGTAAATTCCTAATCAATAAATGATTGAGTAGACTTTGTCCCCTACCAAAACATAGTTAATCTCATATTCTTTGCTCCCAAATACCATTTAGTCATTTCTTGAGTAGTAAACTAAAATCACCTCTTTCAGTAATGATTCCAGCAATTGATCTTTGCTCTCCAGGTTTGACGACCACCAGCGCTCCAACATTGTGTTGAGTCATCTGCAATGAATGTTATTCATTTGGTCATCACATTAAGTTTTTGTCACAAAAACAAACCAAACGTATAAAAATCCATGTGATACGAATCATATGCATATCATACAAATAATTTCATGCAAGTCAAAGTACTGTGATGCAATTATACATAAATTCAGGTAAATCTGAAAGGACAATAATACACATAGTGAAAACTCATAATGAAACACTATAATTCGTTGGATGAGTTTTTATCATTGGGGTTCACAAAGATTTATTACAATCCAACGGATTACAGAGTTTCACACTGAGTTTTCACTATACACATTATTATCCAATCTGAAATGACATACCGACTGCACGGCATCATAGACCGAATCATCGGTAGTGCACCATAGCCAGGAACCATCAGCACTCTTTCCTTTGCCCTTGAGAATGTCTGAAATGGTGGTGCTCTCGAAACCATGCTCTTCAATATTGCGATTCGCAGCTGAGACAGACTCGTGGCGTGCGAGCATAAGAGGGCGCAGGACAGGAGTACCCAAACGGACGTGTTGGAGGACTGCATTCTTCAAAACATTTCCGTGTGACATGATAGATCTGAATCCTCCTTGCATTTTTGCCTATGTAGAAACACTTTTTTACCCAACAAGTCAAGGAATACAAGATAGTAGTTGACCTTAATTGACCCCAAAACAACTTGAGGGGGAAACCCACACTATTCTTATAACCTAAACTAAAACAGAAAAATGAAATAGAAAAACCGTTAACAAGTCAGAGACATCAACCATAGAACAAGAACATGATGTTTTTTTTTCATTTAACACGAAGCGATAAAATTAAATTAGTAAAAAAAAATTTAAAAAAAATTGAGAGAGCTGTTAAATTATCATAGCCATATTGATGAAAATTCTAGCGATTATTGAAGTGATGTTGACAGGATCTAATCTACAGCAGCTCATGACAAATGGTTCAAAAATAGCTTTACAAATCTCATAGAGTTATACAGCCAAGATTCAGTACCTATTTAGCGATTTTGAACATATTGATCCATCATTTGAAGGATACAAAAATTAGGTTATCAACAAAAATCAAATCGAAAAACTAAACAGAGTAAACTCATCTGCACTAGTACAAAGCTCTACTTCACACACACACATAAACAGAGTGAAGCAAAGTGCAGCGAAAATGGTGTTACCTGATGAAATTGCCCACCGGAGAGAGAGAGAGAGTGTGTGTGTGTGAGAGAGAGAGAGAGAGAGTGAAGTCAGAGAGAGAGAGACTAATCACTAATGGAAGGAGGAGAGAGGTGATTGTTGTTAAAATAGAAAGAGATAGAGGCAGCCCAACGATTATCCAGTCACCGGTTTTTCTATTTTTTTTTTTTTTTTTAATTTAACGAAATCAACCTTTGGGTTCCGATTCAGTGCTTCTCATTTCACTAGGCTACAAATGAGCCTGGGCCCATACCTCCACTATTCTAGGGCACCGATTCTCATTCATATTGGTCCGATGCCATTCAAAAATAAGGACATATCTCTCCCTCAATCCTTTCATTTTGTAGTATGTCAGATTTTATTTTTAATGTGTTTCAAAAAAAACATTACTCCCTCCGTCTCAGAGTTTCCTTCCGTGTTACAAAGTATATGTACACCCTTTTATTTGCACGAAAATTTAGAAATAGTAGAAGTGATATAAGTGTTGTAAGTATAAAAGTAAGAGAGAAAATGAGTGGTAAGGAATAGTAAGTTTATTGGTGTTATGAGTATAAAAGTAAGTAGGGGAAAGAATGAGTGAGAGGAATAGTAAAGATTCTTTATCATTTTAAGTAGTGAACATATACTCTGTGATAGACTAAAAATGAAAATTGGACATATACTCTGAGATAAAGAGACTTGTAATTTTAAATAGAAAAAATATCAAAAAAAATCTATGGGTTCAACCTTAAAGTGTTGCACCAAGCTAGGCACTTTCCATCACATTAATCAAATGCCTAGACTATTACATAGTTCCCTAATCTATTACATAGAATCCCTAAGCAACAGAATCCCTAGAATAGAAACTTGGCTACAAACTTACAACTGAAATGCGCGGAAGTCGAACACAGACCTCCGCTAAAAGGATGCCTTTTAACACACTCACACTCACACTCACACTCACACCCACAAGGCCTTTAGTGGGTTCAACCTTTATTGGATCCATGGAAAAATCAGCTCACATTCAGTATATTCAGTTCAACTGAAATGATCCTTACCATTTAACTACTAACACCTAATATCTACTGTGGTGCACTTTCATAAATACAAACTCACGGATGCATGTGCACCCATATAACAATATTTATATATCTACAAGATTGCAACCATAATTTACCTTGAGCTACATCTCTTTGTCCAAATTAATTTGGACTTGTGACTTTAAAGTTATTAATAGTCAAAAATTAAATGCAATGAACGACTTTCAATTATGAGTGAGTAGTGTAGTCTCTGCAAATTCTGGACACTTCGGACTTGGATTTCCATGACTTTCAAGTTTAATTCTTGTTGGAACATACCATAGTTCATATGAAATTCATTGAGGGTGTAATAAATCTTGGTTCTTAATTGGGATTAATCACTTTATAGAATAGTTCTACTGAAAGCAACATACATACACAATGATTCAATTCCTTTTTATATAAAAAGAAAGAATGAGTTATACATTTGAAGAGCCCACGCCAGATGGACCGGGCACAGAAGGTAAACCGGGCACAAGCCAAATCGGAGTCATTCAAGTCAACCAAATACAGTCAACCTATTCTCTTCTATTAGCGAGATCGAGGTCAAGCAGCGGTTGCGAGCCGAGAAGGGCCTTCAGACTAGCTCTCAGCCCCCCAAGGCCGCCACCTCGGCGAGATCGACATCCTCCTCGGCGAGTCCGGAATAAAGGCATCATTAATGGCCTGCACAGAGCCATCCTATCGCATTAAATGCCCAATGGACTTCCTTGTCCAACTACCATGCACGGCGCCGAATGTGTCACATCACGACATCCCTCTGTCGGAGCCTGTCAAGACCGAGGTGCCGACCTATCCCGTGCCGACACGTGGCCAGGTTGGTAAGGTCTATGCATAGTCCAGTGGTCGGACCGCTGGACAAAGAAGGTCATATATAAGCATTTTTCTACCTCTGTCTCAGGTATGAACAATAGACCCTACACACACTCAAAACACACAGAGAAATCTAACTTCTCTCCCAAGACATTCAAAGCCTTGTTCTTAGATCTTCAAGAGAATCTTACTCTTACGCCCGGGGTCTAAGCTGGGATCAAACCCGGCCTTGATTTTAACGGTTTGTTGTCTTTGTTGTGTTACAGGTAAACCGTTGATAAAAGTCATATATACATCCATTATATTGACCCCGATTTCCGTGGTGTCATCAACATTATATATATATATATATATATATATATATAGGTATGTAGGTACTCAAATGAGAACCACAATTGTGTGAGAACCGTGAGAACCAAGCATAACCACTAAATTAGAATCAAAATCAAGGGTCCAGATTATAGATACATTGGATACACTTTGATACAATACATAAATTTTGATATTGCACTTGGATACAGTGGCTAAACAAGTATTGTATCCAAGTATTGCACTTGGATACAGTAAGTTAAAAACTAATGTATCCAATTGTATTTTTCAAAAATTAGCTACTGTATCCAAGTGTATCCAATGTATCTATAATCTGGAACCTTGATTTTGTATTTAATCAAACGGTTATAATTGGTTCTCATAATTCTCAAAAATTAGCTACTATATATATATATATATATATATATATATATACTCCCTCCGTCCCACCTCACTTGAGACCTAAGAGGTGGGCACAATAACTAAGGAAAAAGAATAAAATAAGAAAAATGTGTGGTAAAAAATGAAGAGATGGAATGAGTGGGGTTAATAGTAAGTTGGTTGAATGAATTGTGTGGTGGAAAATGAAGAGAGAATGAGTGGGTATGGTAGATTGAATATAAAATTATAAAAGGATTACCATTTAGAGGAGTCTCAAGTGAAGTGGCACCAAAATGGAAATAAGTCTCAAGTAAGGTGGGACGTAGAGAGTATATATATAGGTGCTCAAATGAGAACCACACTTGCGTGAGAACCAATCATAACCATTAGATTAGAATCAAAATCAAGGGTCTAGATTATAGATACATTGGATACACTTGGATACAATACATAAATTTTGATATTGCACTTTGATACAATAGCTAAACAAATATTGTATCCAAGTGTTTCACTTGGATACAGTAGGTTAAAACTAATATATCCAATTGTATTTTTAAAAATTAGCAACTATATCCAAGTGTATCCAATGTATCTATAATCTGAACTCTTGATTTTGTGTTTAATCAAACGGTTATGATTGGTTCTCACGATTCTCATTTAAAATGGTTCTATTTAAGAAAAACTAGTAAATGTGTGGTAGAAAATGAAGAGAGGGAATGAGTGGAGCAAATAGTAGTGTTAGTTGGATAATTGAGTAGTAGAAAATGAAGAGAGAGATTGAATGGGATAAATAATAGTGTTGGTTGAATAAATTGAGTGGTTGAAAATGAAGAGAGAAAATGGGTGGGGTTGAAACATTTTCATTTTGGGCAATCTCACTTTTAGTGGGACGTCCTAAAAGGAAAATAAGTCTCACTTGTGCTGGGACGGATGGAGTATATAATTATTTGTTTGTAGCATCATAAATTTACTTTTTAAAAAGAAATTGGGAATTTTTTAAGTAGGGTGAAAATGAAATATAATTAAATGCAAAATACTTGTCTAAATTGATGGTAGAAAAGGAGATTCTATAAAGGACAACGACAAATTTCATTTACCCCCAAGTATTCACTGATTCCCACTTTGCACCTCCATTTGAAAAGTCGGTCTGTTTGATACCTAAACCTTCAAAAAAAAAATCCACTTTGCACCCCATCCCTAACGAATGTTAGAAAATTTAACAGAATAGGTAAGGAATTGACTAGTTTATAATGATTATTAGTTTTTAAGTGTCAAATGTAAAGTTTTAAATATAAAGTACTAAAAATTTATTTCTTAATCCAAAATAATTGACATTATCCTAAATTTGCTAAAATAATGTCCGTAATATCATATATTCACATTATCTTAAATAATTAATATTTTCTTTTTAAATTGGGTATTTTTATTTAATTTTAAAAGATTATCGTACTTTTTTCAAAAAAAAAGATTACAATATTTTTCTAAAATAAAATAAATTTAAAAATAAAAAAAATGTTATAATGTTTTATTTTTAAAAAAATAAAATTCTTACAAAAATTATGATTTAAATTTTTATTTTATATTTAAAACAAAAATACAAAAAACAAAAAATTACAATGTTTTTTTTAGAAATAAAATCTTTAGTTTTAAAATATTTTTATTTTAAAAACAATTAAAAAAAACCGTACTAAATTTTTATTTTTATTTAAAAAAATACCATAAAAAATAGTATGTTTTCAAGAAATATTAATTATGTAAGATTTAAGATAATGTTAATTATTTGGAAAAAATAAATTAATTTTTAGTACTTAATATTTAAAACTTTGCATTTTGACCCTTAAAAACTAATAAGCATTACAAACTAGTCCATTCGTTACTTATTATGTTAAATTTTCTAACATTCATTAGTGCTGTGGTGCAAAGTAGGAAAATTTGAAAGTTTAGATACCAAACAGATCGATTTTTCAAACGGGGGTGCAAAGTTGGAATCAGTGGATACTTTTGGGAGGGAAACAAGAGAGATTCTTATGCAAGTGGGGTAGAATATAGAATAATCAAAAAATATTTTTATATTAACAGATGATACAAAGCTGATGGTGATATGGATAAGAAAGTCCTAATTTGATTATTACTCCCTCTGGTTCAAAATAACTGTCATTTTTGGTCAAACATATGTAATTTTGACCAATAAATTTAACAAAAAATAATGATCCTAATAAAAATCTAAAAATTGTTATTAAAAGTATTATTAATTATAATATAATGACAAGTTTTAGAATTTTATTAGCATCATTATTTTTTATTTAAATTATTGATCAAAGTTACATCTGATTGGCCAAAAGCGACAGTTATTTTGGACCGGATGGAGTATTATTATTGTTTTTTATTTGAAGAAAAATAAAGAAGGGGTACAAACACACCGTCACAGTGCGTATGGATAAGGTGCAGATATTTAGGTCATATAATAAATTCAAATACCTAGGATGGGATGACTCAGCCTGCACTTGTGACATGTTGTTTCCCTTTTACCAAAAATACCTAACTAAATTATTAACTCCATGCTCCCTTCATTATTATTAATATGACTATTATTTTAAAAGAAGGTGGCACGTTAGGTGGTCGGTCAATTCTACAAAATAATGCTTCCTCCGTAATGCTAACTGTTACATATCCCCGAATTAGGATTTTTAGGATTTTTAGGTGTTGTGAGTATGAAAAGTAAAGTAAGATAGAGAAAGTAGGGTATAGAATAATGAGTGGAAAGTTGTTGTGAGTGTGAATGTGTGTTCCATTAAATAAACATTTTCATTTTTGGGTTGTCCTAATTCGAATGGGACACCCAAAATAAAAATTTGTCATAATTCGAGTGGGACGGAGGGAGTACATTGATAAATGAATAAATAAATATTTAAAAGTATTGTAAATAAAAAAATAATATTAATATTATATGATAAATTAAATATAATAATAATAATAATAATAATAATAATAATAATAATAATAATAATAATAATAATAATAATAATAATAATAATAAATGTCTATTTGGAAAAGTGAGACTTTTACAATGACATTTTTTTATTTTGATCAATAAGTGTGCACATGAAAATAGAACTAGTGAGTATCTATCACTGGGTTGAAGATTATAAGGGTAGAAACAAGTCAACAGTTCAGACTGTGACTAATATCGTATTTTAACTTCTTAGTTTTGATTTGAGTGATTGATTCGACTTTATTAATCCAAAAAGAATCAAATCCTTAGTGTTAACAAAGTCTACTATAATCACTTTCACGATGCCATTTTTTTAATTGTATGTATTTGTCTTCGTTTCAAAAAAAAAAAAAAAAGTACTCCTTCTATCCCTAAATGAGTGTCCATTTTCAAGAAATCTTTGTTCCTAAATGAGTGTCTTTTTTTAACATAACTTTCTCCCAAAACGTTTTTTTTTCGAAAAAAAAAATCACTGGTTTCTTTATGCGTGAAAAACTGATTAATCAATTCTTCAAAAAATCTCTCAGACTAAAGGTTTGGAAAGGAGATTACAAGATTATATATGAATCGTTGTTACCAAATTGTTCAAAAAATTGAGATTTTCAGTGTCCCTTAAAATGAAATTTGAACACTCATTTAGGGCCAGATGGAGTATGTATTTGTATTTTATAAGTTAAAATGAAAATTAATAAAAGTGCTTGTAATATTTTCCACTAAAATTGTTTAAGGTACAAATTTCCAGAATATCAGAAAAACTCAAAATAGAGTGTTATTCTCGGGACATTGAAAGTAGTTTTTAAGTATCTTTCCCAAAATAAGCAAATAAATAATATCCTAAATGATCTCACTATATTACAGTAAGATTGGAAATATAAACAAGAAGATAAATAAATTTGAACATCAAGGTTTAGTAACTTATAAAAACAAATGCATACTCATTTAGGGACAATTAGCTCCATTATTGAATATTGATCAGAAGAATATTTCACCTACCATTATAATAAATAATACAGCTTCAAAAGATTGATACTAGTAATTTATATCAATAAACTGCAAAATAAACCAACTCTATTCTAAGCTGTTGAAGGAGAGCCCCAATAAATATTGTTCCCCCAAACAAAGTACAAAACTTGAAACTATCATCTTCATCTACCGGTGAAAAAATCAACTCGTTAAAACATTTGGAGTCGCTCGCAACACCGAGCATAAATAGAATAAAATACCGCATCTCAAGATCCTGGGATCAGTTTTTATTCTCCAACTGTCAATCCAAAGCCAAATTTGTAGTCTTTCTTCTTGTGATCTATCTGCAAAACATAATTCAAAGTTCAAACAAGCTTTTACAAACCAAGTCCAAAGCATGATGAAGTAAAGTGTAATTACTGGTTCTTCGGTAAATGAGTAACGAAAAGCTAAGAGGATTAATATAAGTAATTGTATTACGTATATGCATATATGTGAGTAAGAACGCTTTTGAGAATGTGTGTTTCGAAGAATCTGAAGCTCATTGGTGGTGAACGATCATAAAAGTGGAGAAAAATAGTAACTCAAAAAACATAATCTCACCTCCGCAGAAAGAATAAAATTAAGACCCATATTCAACCGTTCTTCAAGAAAAGCAGATGTACAGCCATTGGAGTCCACCTTCCCTCTAAGGCGACACTGTTAAATCATGTCATATAATACACAATCAGTGCCTTTGTATCCAAGAATATGAACCTTGGCAACTGGCAACCAATTTAAGCTCGAAGTTTATTCAAGTGCTATAACACAGAAAATAAAGAGTATATATATATATATATACACACACAATCCGTTACAAAAAGAGAACCTTGCTGGGAAATGTCAAATAGAAAAACCAGATTAAGGAGAACGATGCTGGATTTAAAGGGACTATCTCCTACTACTAGTGGGGCAGGTTTTATTTTTCTTCTTCCTTCTTTTGGTACCCATAATCGTTAGTCTCCTGAATACTTGAACAAAGTTGATAACTCAATATAATGTGCAATTTGCCACACCATAAGATTGACTAATTTATCACCAGTCTAAGACAATTTAATAACATAATACCATGTACGGTCCAGCTATGTTGAGAGTTTAAATACTGGGAGAAGCAAAATTCATTGCACTAGGATCTATCACTACCTTATCCCAACTAATAGGAGTTTTAATATGATCTCTTCCCCAACATTTGAAGTCCCAAGCAATATTTATATGATTAAACCCCATGGACATCCAGATGCCATAAATGCTAGTTTAGTACAAGCTACGGGGTACCCGTAACAGAAGCCTTTCTGTTCAAGGAGACTGGAGCAGGTCACATAGAGCTCTAAGAAGTTATCCATTTTGCCCACCCATTTTCAATCCATTGACTCGGATTCTACCGACATCCCCATATCAATTCACAACGGATCCTAAATAATGGAATATATCACTTAGTGTTATAGCAGTAAACTTCCACAATAAATAAACGGCATATGGGGCTACTCTTTCACACTGCAAGCAATGCAATAACTTTGAGTAATGAACGTCACCACTAGGTCTCTAATCTTTAATGTAACAGAGGGCAGTGCTAATTTTTCTATTAAATACTTAATCATACTTAGGTTTATTTTTATTAATTGCATAACTTCTGGCACTTCAATCAAATTCTTACTATCTAGTCCTTTGTTTAATTATTAGTTTCTGTTTCATGCACAATAAACAAAGAACATCTTATCCATAAAACCCATTTTAAACGTAACTGCTGAAAGCTCATCTCTAACAAAAAGATGAAACCGAACTTTTTTTAGCAAGCAAATGCAAATTAAGTGAAGGGAGCCACAGATGGTGGCAAAATAAGATGGGAAACAATCTATAGCAGAACAGTCAGAGAAAGAAACGCTCGAGCTTGGCAATATTAACAAACATATTGCCGCCTGCCATTCAAGCAATATCATGCTCCAAGTCAGAGGAAACAAACTATTATCAAGTCACCTCCCTGGGCTCGCTATAATGATTAAATTTAGTATCAGATAACAATGTACCGAGTTGTATAGAAATGCAAATACCTGACGGAGTATGTAATCATAGCCAAAGCTTGCCGTGACATCTCTTGACATGTAATTGTACATGAAATCTGATGCTAGAGAAACCTAAATAAAAAGGACAAAAAAAAGGTAAGAAGTGACCCAAGAGATGTGATTGCTGATCGTAAGGCAGTTTGAGCATCTTACTTTTTCAGATACTTTCTGAACATAACTCAGAGCAACCATTCCAGTGCTAGCAACCTGGCCAGTGGCAACCTGAAGACAAAACAGTGAACTTCAATGTACAATAGCAAAAGAGAAGTAGAACATGTCATCATTCCTACACAATAAAGAGCAAGTTCACAAAATGTACTGTTAGAAAAAGAAAACAATATTAGCATCAACGTAGAAAAGAAGATCCGGACTGATATCGGATCCTACAATCAGTGGATCCATATAACTTAATTTAAAATGTTGGAGGCTCGAAGCATGATTACTCAACCTAAAAACTTGTGATTCCAAGACTTCCTTTCACAAAGAGATCATTTGAAGAAGCTATGAAAGTCATCACACGACTAATAGTGTATAATTCACTTTTATTAAACCTTCAGTGGAAAGCAATTGTGCAAGCATTAACTTTCAAACTGCATATGAAGTACGGAGTTTTAATCCCCTAAAAATTGGACTTCAATCTTTTCAGGAATTTGACAATCACCCGGGGTCAAGACATCAAGCTGTAGTGACAATCCTACAAAGGCCAGGTTCATGTTGGAGATGTATTAAGCGTTGACACACTCAACATTTCATGGAAACTTGTAGTTGGCACTTCCCTGGAAGTCCACAAAAACAGTTTGTTGTAGGTCAAAATTGACAAATATATCAAGTATCACATGGGGACACACTTGACACTTAATTTTTATTCCCTCCGTCCCAGAGTAAGAGTCCTACCTTGGTTATGCACGCTTATTAAGAAAAAGCGTAGGAAATGAATAAATATTTCAAGTAGATTGAGGGCATTAGTGTCCAAAATTCTTTTCACAAAGCTGGTGGGTATAAGTAGGTTAGTAAAGTGTTGGGTTTTTTGTAATTATATAAGCATCACAAGGACAAAGTTGTCCAAAACACTATTCATTATGTCCCATCCTTTGCCATTTAGGGTAAGAACTCTTACTCTGGGACCTACCAAAATAGAAAGTAGGACTTTTACTCTGGGACATAGGGAGTACTACTTTTTTACTGCAGTTGGCACTTCCATGGGCAAAAGATTGGCAAAAAGTTTTGGCCAAGATCAACAAGTCAAGATACAAGTAATATTAGTTCAATTAGGGGTGAATGTGTGATGGCCATAATACCACGTTTTGATTAAATGGGCACCAATTCAACCTTCCTGATAAATGGGACGAGGATAAGATGCTTCAGTTACCTACATCTTACGAAGCTTGAAGAAACAGGGTGGTGGAGACGAAACTAATTATTTTTCTAAAAGTGTTTTATATAAACTTAAATGATGAAAATAAATTACAATTTTGTTACTAGCGATAAAGCTTCTTTTCTTAATATCGAATAAAGAAAGCTTTATGACTCCCTCCATTCCACTTAAATAGGTGTAGTTTGACCAAACACACAAATCAAGGAAAGTGGTTGACGATTCATTAATTCTTTAAATTTCCCCTGAAAACATTTGAATTAAAACTAGGCGGGAAATGAAGGTTAGTATAGTCAGTTGATAGAAAAATAACTGCTCAGAATGGATAATTGCTTGCTAATGGGATGGACAAAAAGGAATACACACCTCTTCAAGTGGGACGAATGGAGTACATTTTTCCCCCTATTTTTGTCTTACCACTTGTTCAAAAAAACAGGGGGTGGAACAAGGCACGCAAAAGGGGTTGTTGATATATTCATGAAAGTATGAAACACAGTAAAATGTTAGTCAGCCAATCAGCCATTACGACTTACGAGCACACCTGCCCATTTATTTTCATAGTTTAAATGGGCACTCGTTCGCCAGCCCAATTTAACCAACTGCCCACACGAACCAAGACCATATCTGTCCAGTCCGTCCATTTCCCACCCCCAAGGTCTATAATTTATAAATTCCATGCCGCTTTAATTAGTTCAAATACGAGAAACATTCAAATTTCTATTCATTTTGCGGTTAAGGAGTGGGGGGAAGAGGATAACATTAAAAACAAAGTAATTTCATTCTAGACTCCCAACCATGTAACCTCAAAAGCCAAACAACATGCTCACACAGTGGACCTGAAGGTAAAATTACAGTGCAACGTGAGCTCTAAATTTCGACCATGGCATCTCACAGATTGTTTTACTTGCAAACTAACTCTAAAGACTAAACATAAGATACGGAAGGAATGAAAAATTCATGTACAAAGATTTAATTCAAAAGGGATGGCCCTTGGTGTCCCAATTAAAGTAATACACTTAGTGACACTGGAAAACAGAAAAGAGGCTATTTGACAAGAATGCTAAAAGTGCACAGGACATTAGATCTCTCACTGCAGTCAAGAAAGGAACTTCATAAACTCAAGGAAAGAGAACAAATTTAGTAGCTGTACTTGCACATGTGATCAGAAGTTCAACTTTGAGTATTGCCAGAACACAAAGCAAAACGACATACCATCTTATCTGTGTTGTATCGTGCAGCATAACCAAGACCAGACTTTCGGTGCTGACCAGCCCAGAATATTTCCCCACCCAAAGAGAGGTTAGGTGTCACACTCTGCACAAAGATGCGATTTCATTAAAGAAACATGGTGATACTACTAAATTAGCATTCATTGACCTTTTAAGATTATGATGAAGATGAACAATGAGAATGGAGGTCATCCACTACAGGGAGTTGTGAGTCTTGGGACGTACTTAAGCATCAACGATAGCTACTGCATCCAATAAAGTACTAATAGCATAAAGATCCACAGAAAGGAAATGTGTTCATAGAAAGAACCATCACACACATTATCAAGATCACAAAACTCACTTTACGTAGTGCAAACTTGAACATTCTTCTTTCTAAATAACACAAGTTGAAAAGAAACAAGGCAATGACCAGGAAAACCATTCAAGTTTCACAATTGTTGATACTCTCCAATTGAGATACCCAAACCCCTACCTTGTTCTCAAGTTGCCGAAAGTTTCGACTTCCGATTATAGATGTTCATAGCAGCATAATAGTCTAATTTCCATTTTATTAATCGGGCTCCTTCTTACACAAAAACAACAACAACCAAGCCTTAGTCCCAAATTAATTTGGGGTCAGCTAACATGAATCCTCATATGTCATCCCGACAGAAAAGGTAAAAACAATAATAATAATAATTGAAAGAAGAAATAGGTGGGAAAAATTAGAAAATGAAAGAAGAGAAGAAGAAAAAATAAGTAAAAATAGTGATAATAAAAGAATAAAAATATAATAGATGGACTCCTTATACAGAACTAAATTTTCAAAAACTAGTACTCTGTGAAGCTCCACAATATCCATAAAGAGAAAGTTAGATATTTCACCTGGACATAACTTGCTCCAAGTAAGGCACCATTTCCAAGTTGAAATTGAGTCCTATAGTCCGTACCCTGCATGGAATTTTTTTTTAAATGGATAATATAAACTTTCCTTTTTTGGGGGTGTGAACAATCAAATGGGACACTTGGCAAACAGTGAACAGATAAGAAAGACGAAGGGAGTACATAGCAAGGAGTAAAGTGAGTAAAAACATTACCTTATAGTCAAAATTGAAAATCCCATGAGACATATGTGGCTCCTGTGTTAGCTGAAGAAAGAAAGCAGGAGTTACGTCTGGATTTCTTAAATTTTATGTAGTGCCAGCCTAAGTAAGAAACCTCCGCACATAGCATGTACATGTATTTACCTGAGCATTGGCCTTCAGACTAAGATTCTCGGTCAAATCACACTTTAGTCTGGCATTCAGCCTCCCATCCGTCATAATCCTCCCAAAAAGCATCAACTATGGGAACATTAGAAAAAGCTATCACTGTCAGCTTGATAGTTTTAGGCTTCAATAAGTGAAATGATAAGTATCATACCTTTGGGTCTATGAAATTGGCACCAAACTCATAGTGAGATGTAGGAATTTTAATAGTTTCAGTAGATTGAGAAGGAACCTCGGTAGGTCCCATGAAGACACTGGCAAATGATAAAAGGCATTTTAATAAAACAATGTGCATAATATAAGAATATAAGATAAACCAGATAACGAAGACAATGATGATATAATGAAAACTACCTGTGACTGAGTGAAAACTTTTGATTGAGTCCTTTAGTAAAGTCAAAACGCATCCCCTCAAACAGCTCAGGTTTTAATGACACTATAAGAACAAGAAAAATAATAACATAAGAAATTCAACATAATAATAATTTCACCTCAGTAAGCACCATACTACCAGTGACTAAGAGCTGCTAGCAATCATTGGATATCCTTTACATTAGATCACCACAAATCCACACCAATTTACTTTTATTTGATAGCACATACTTCCTCGTCGCAACTTAGGTTACAAAATTTCCATTTTGGGTGTCCCATTCATTGTTACAAATTTACAATATCCCAAAATGGTACCTTAATACTGGTAAAAAAAACAAAAAAAAAATAAAAAAAATGTGGACAACTTATCATACAACAACTACACTTACTATTCCATACCCCACTATCCACACTAACAACCTTAATATTAAAGGCTTCTCCATATAATAAGTTATATTTTAACAAAGACTCGATTTACTCAATGCAGAATACTTATCCATAAACATCAACGCCGAATAAATAACAATATTTTTCTTTTTGTGCCAAATATATCAATGCCAGCTCTATTTTATGGTTAACAACTGTGGCAAAGCTACCCCTACTGACAAGGGGTTAGCTGACCTCCTTTGGTTTTGAAATAATCACACATAATCAAATTAACATTTAAAAGAGAAAAATATATAAAATTTTCCATATTGAAACAAGTATTGATTTTGACTCCTTTTGTAGGGGGGAAAAAATACACTGTATGTTATCTTAACCCTTTTAACCAAATTCAAAGAATAACTCATAATTCTACTCCTGGAGTGACCCCTTTTAATAAAAAAAATACAGGCTTTGCCACTCATAGCCAATTAATCCACATATTATACTTCTAGAATAATCTTGACTTTTTCAGGAAAAAAAAAAAAAAAAGGCTTTTCCATTGGTGGCCAATGCATAATACTACTCCTTGAATAATCTTGAGTCTTGCTTGAACCTTCCTATAAAAAAAAACCCAGGTATTGCCACTGCTTGCCAATAACCACACATAGTTATACTCCTACAATTATCCTAACCCCTAAAAAAAATATTAAAAAAAAAAAAAAATGACAGCTTTGCATCTGGTTGCCAATTAATGATCATGATAGTTGGCTTTCAAATTTCTTTAGTAAGATAGACAATCACAATTCAAGGACACATAAATAAACGGAGCTTAAATAAAGCATCAACATTGAAAATAAACTATACTAACAACCTAAAGCAAACAAAATTGAATAACTGATAATTGGGACTTGAGATTAGCAAGTCTTGGAATATTCTACCAATTCAAGTGAAAAGCAAAGTAAGCCGTACCAAATAGAGGCAATGGGAAAGAAAGTAATAAAAACAAGAAGCGGATCGGAAGTACTAACTGAGAGCTTCGCGGTGGATTTCTTCGTAAGGGATAGGACAAGGAAGGTCCATGTAATCAACTTTTTCTACCGCCGGCTTGGAGGAAGTGGCCGGCGGAACTGATGTTGCTGAACCAGCCGGAGGGATGAGCGTCGCCATTACAGGTTTTGGATTGTTTGAAATCGAAACTCACTACTAATTAGTTGCGTTAAGGTGCTACTTCTACTGCAACTTCAATTTCAACTGTCTCCAAGAAAAAGGAGAGAGACCGAAAGAGGGGTGTGATAAAACCTAAACCCTAGGGTTCAGGACGGCCCGTAATTATTACTACCTCTAGTGCCAAGAATCCTGTTTTATTTAGGAGGAACTATTTTATGTACTCGTACTCCAATTTTGCCTTTTAACAAATTGTATTTTATGTACTTGTACTCCAATTTTGCCTTTTAACAAATTGATTTTTTTCAAAAGGTAATTTAAATGCATTCACATAAAAGTTAAAAGATACACACCACATAAATTGGAGTTTTATCCCATACAATGTTTGCGAACGGATTAACGACACAATATATAGAAACCCTTAATCAAATATCGATTGAACGTTTTTCTGAATCATGACTTGAGACGCACAAATGATTCTCCAAGTATAAGTTGGACACTACCTAACACTGGCGTTCCCAAAATCTCTACAAGAATATAATTTGGCTTTGAATACACGATAAAAGGAAGCATTTGGGTCGACAATAATAGCTCAATCAAGCGCTTCAAGCATTACAAGAAGAAAAAAAATAAACGAGGGGCGTTAACCATATAGTCCCTTAACATAACCTTATTTGCATTGTAAGACAGGAAATATTTTGACTAACCACATAGTCACTTGCTTACATCTTCCTCAACATTTTACTAAGTACACCCTCTCAACATTTTACTTTCACCCCAACCACTATCACCTTAGGCTACCTCTCACCACCTTTTCCAGTCAACAACTCCGGAGTCCACCAACTCCGGCTCAAAAAAATAATATATATATATATATATATATATATATATATATATATATATATATATATATGCTTAGGTGACCTTTCAGCGACCAAACCGTTGAGAGCTTATCAGTAAGTTCTCAGTTGTCAACTAAACTACTAAGAACACGAGCAACTTCGGCGACCACCAACTTTGTCGACCAAACAAATGAGATTTTATCAGTAAGTTCTCAGTCATCAACTAAACTAATAAGAACATGAACAACTCTGGTGACCACCAACTCCATCAACCAACCAACTGGGATTTTATCAGTAAGTTATCAGTTATCAACTAAACTACTAAGAACATGAACAACTCTGGCGACCACCAACTCCATCGACCAATCAACTGAGATTTTATCAGTAAGTTCTCAGTTATCAAATAAACTACTAAGAACATAAACAACTCCGGCGACCAAACAGTTGAGAACTTTTCAGTAAATTCTTAGTTATCAACTAAATTAGTAAGAATACGATCAAACTTCGGCGACCAAACAACAGAGAACAATCAGTAAGTTCTCAGTTGTAAACTAAACTACTAAGAACACAATCAACTCCGACGACCACCAACTCCGGCAACCAAACAACTGGAACTTATCAGTAAGTTCTCAGTTGTCAACTAAACTACTAAGAACACGATCAACTCCGACGACCAAACAACTGAGAGCTTATCAGTAAGTTCTCAATTGTCAACTAAACTACTAAGAACACGACAACTCCGGCGACCACCAACAATCAACTCTAGCCACCACCGACTCGGGTGATCAGACAACTGAGAACGTATCAATAAGTTCTCAATTGTCAACTAAACTACTAAGAATACGATAGTTCTCAGTTGTCAACTAAACAACGACCACCAACTCCGGTGTCCAAATAATTGAGAACATATCAGTAAGTTCTCAACTGTCAACTAATATAAGAATAACAAAATCAATTCAAGTGACCATCTCTGGCGACCAAACAATCGAGAACTTATCTATAAGTTCTCAACTGTAAACTAAAATATTAATAACATGATCAACTCCGGCATCCAAACAACTGATAACTTATTAATAAGTTCTCGGTTGTCAACTAAACTAATATGAACACGATCAATTCCGGCTACCACCAATCGCAGAGACCAAACAACTAAGAACTTATCAATAAATTTGTTATCACTGTATCATTGTAAATACTATACTAAAAATAGACAATGGGACCCACTTGTCATTTTCACAACAAAAACTCTCTACCCACTTTATTTCTCATGCTATATTTAAATTTGTTATCATTATATCATTGGAAATACTATACTAAAAAGTGCTAAATTATCATTATATAGTTAAAACTAATTTAACTTATTGCTTAAAGTTAACTCAATCTAAACAACTAAAAAGTTAGACTAACTTATGGCGGTGAAAAATTCACTTGTGCATTACTACAATGTTCTCATTGAGTCAATGCAACAAATGGACAAATTTCAGTATTCACAATATTAATAGCCAAAAGTAACATTCACAGCCTCTACTAAATCCATAGTGAACAAGAGTGGAAACCAAAACTCGATTAATTAATTTTATGCCCCGGAGTATACCTAACAGTGGTTCCCAACCAATTGGTGTTATTTTCTTTACACAATTTTGGTACTATTAAGTCAACATCAAAAGCAAAAACAATAAGAAACATTTTTCATTTGAAAAAGCAACGAACTACAGTGCCTTCTTCAACTTTTTTTTCTTTATTATTATACACTATCGGCAAAAACTATATACACAGCCCGGTAAATACACAGCCCATTTAATTCCATCGCTGCCCTTGTACGTCTCGTGTATACTTACACGAGATTAGAGCTTACATCTCGTGTACATATACACGAGATAAATCTCGTGTAAGTACACACGAGATTATATCTCGTGTATGTATACACGAGATGTAAGCTCTCATATCGTATACGTATACACGACATAGGCATCTGAGCTTGCTTTTCCACAACCGCAGCAGCAAAAGCAACAATAAACATAACTTGGAATGAAATTTGATTCTCAAATAGGACATCTCCACAAAACATCAATAGACCATTACACATATACTATCGCCTAATTGTATACGAAATGAAAGTGTTAACAAGGATAAGCATATAATTCAAACATTCATACAAACTGGATAAATCAAAAACCATTACACATATACTATCCTATATGTAATCTTCTTTGTCTTCTTGCATCGGTATCCTCCTCATTGAGTTGACTGAACTCTGCTATCCTATCTTGGTATGGGAGGAGTAGTTGGCTTGCGGTTGGATCACGGCGGTTCCGATAAAGGTTTGGTGGTGGTGGTATTGGGTAATCATTGCCTAACATGCGCAGCTGCAAAAGTAATAACAGTTAAATACAAGACAATGAAATATAATGAATATAAGTAAGACAACTAAATATAACTAATATAGATGAGACAATTAAGTTTCATACCGCTATAAAATGGTTTCCATTGACTTGTCCCACCACAACTGTGTTCACCGGTGGTTGTACTGGTGCAGTCACTGGAAGGCATAACATACCACCGCTAGTCGAGTAAGAAATGAACGCCACATTATACCTCGTGGCAATGATGTGCCCAAGATCTGGGAGCTCCATCCAATAATCACTGGGCGCCGTCCGGCTATAGCAAGCAATCTTACGTAAGAGTTCTCTTACCGATATCCAAGGTAGAACTCTTTCGTAAAGGTCTTGGCGAGCAAGCACCTCATTGTAACATTCTGTGCGCACTTCAGCCCACTTCTCCTCATCTCCGTATATCTGTGCTGCTACGGCTCTATAGCCACAATGTCCATCTGATGCCACATCTATGATGCCTCCAATACGCGGGGTAATGAAAGGCGGAAAAGACTCTACATACGGGGAGCTGTATAAACTAGTATAATTGGGCTGTCCATTTCCCTCTCCACGACCCTGACCCTGATCCCGTCCTCGACCTCGACCTCGGCCTCGACCCCGTCCTCTCCCACGACCGGAAGGAGCTACTGGTGGATGAGACATAGGAGTACTAGCAGGGGTAGATGGTGTGGGTCCTGAAGGTGATTTCCGTTTGCGGGTGGACTCCAAACTCGCTTGGGTTGATGCAATGAATGCACATCTAGACCTGAAATAGGGCAAAGAAAAAAGAGTGAGAAGCATTCATACTGTTGTTTGAAAGTGTTAAAAAAAATTGATGCTGCTGCTGATGTGTCTCGTGTAAGTCCACACGAGACATATCTCGTGTGGTTTTACACGTGACAAGTCTCATGTAATACAACACGAGATATGTCTTGTATGGACTTACACGAGACACATCAGCAGCAGTTAAACAGTAGCAGCAACACAACAGCAACAATACAACAGCAAAAAATTTGAGACATAATTGAATGAAGATATATACCCTTTTCCAGTCGAGGATGGTGTAGCGGGGACTCGAAAAAATTTGTTAGTATGCTCCCAATCTGACAGTTCTCTGGAACTTCCTGCTCATCATCAGCTGTGGCATCCTCGTCATTCCGAGCCTTGCTCCGGTTTTCTCCTCTCTCCAAACGCTCTTCAGCCTTCCTCTTTCTAGCTGAAACGGTCATAGGATCACGTGCCTACAAAAAACACAAATAAGAGACAATACATTAGCGACAGTTACAGTAGATTAAATAAATGAACACAATGCTGACTGATATAATTCACAATATTCAGAAGGATCCATCTCGTGTAACACCACTCGAGATGCATCTCGAGTGGGTTTACACGAGATGACATCTCGTGTAACACCACTCGAGATGCATCTCGAGTGGGTTTATACGAGACTTGTCTCGTGTAAACACACCCGAGATGCATCTCGAGTGGTGTTACACGAGACACACCAATTTCAATTTTACATTTTTCAAATTAAGTTTAATTGGGAATATAGAAATGTAAAATAAGGTTAAAAATTGCTTACCTTTTTCACAGGCGCTGTAGACGAGCTAGTCCCGGCGGCGATGTGGGCGGCGGTTGTGGCGGCGGCGGTCCCGGCGGCGGTCTTGGGTATTTTAAGTTTCACCATTTCAATTTCGAAAGTTTTTTTTTTTTTTTTACTGTGAGAGAGAGAGGTGAGAGAGAAGAACAGAACAGAGCGAGCGAGAGAGAAAGACGACGGCGACGGTGAGTGACGACGGTGAGAGAGACGTTAGAGAGACTGTTCGTTTCTTTCGTCGTTTCAAACCGAGAGAGAGAGAGGGGGGTTAGGGAGCGAACGTGAGGGAGAGTGAAATTGAAAAAATAAATAAATAAATATATATATATAGGGGTACTTTGGTAATTTAATGGGGTTGTGGAAATAAGGGGCTGTGTATATAAACCTATCCACACTATCTGGTCAACTCTCTCCCTCTCCAGCAGCCAACGGCGTATGTAGCGTATCGCCAGGGTACGCAAGTGCATACCCTGGATTTCAGTTTTTTTTAACCGATTACCTATATATAAAAAAAAAAACGTTTAGAGGTGTAAATTGTTATTTTTGAAAGAAGAGGGGTGCAGAGTGTTAAAAATAGAACAATTAAGAATGCAAACCTCGTACAAACCACTTTCGGTTTTTCCCCAGTTGCCGATTCTGTAATTTTGAGCGCCGCTGAGTCCGCTCCCAACCCACCCAACCACGATCGACGCACATACAAGACTCACGGCAGCCGACCTCTCGCTTGATTTACGACAGTCGACACTTCTTCCTCCGTAGCAATGTCTCAATCTCAAAAAGGTATTCTTTTAATTCAATTTTAAGGTTTTAAAATCTGAAATTTATGATTTGGGGATTTATTGAATTGTTGTTATCATTTTTGATAGGTAATAAGCAATCTAAGCTTGATGGATTCCTCTCCAAAAGCTTGATGGATTCCTTTCCAAACTCCCCGTATGAGATTTTTTTTTCTTTTCATTTTGAGTGTTTCATTAGAATAGTAATTATGAGAAATATTTTCATTTTGAGTGTTTCATTAGAAGTGTTAAATACAAGTGTAGTATTCTTATGCCCGATGTCCTTGGTGCATTTTTATAGTGTGATTTTAATTTTTTGTCATTTAAAGTTTTGAGTCGACCTGACCGGACCCCAAATATTTTTTTCCGGGCAACTCCTAGATACGCCACTGCCGGCAGCCTTTTTTTTTTTTTTTTCAAAAATGACGCGGTGACATTTTTGTAATAAACATAAAGTTGTTCGAAAGTGTCAGTGTTAAAAATTGTCAGTCATTGTTCACTGGCGCTTATTAATACAACCACTGACACTTTTGATAAGTGCCAGTGGCAATGTTAATAAGTGCCAGTGGCAATGTTAATAAGTGCCAGTATAATAACTGACATTTTTTAACACTACAACTGACACTTAAAAAAATTATCAGTTTCATGTTTATAAACGACAGTTCGAATTACTGTTTTTTTGCAATATTAACACTGGGCATTTACGATGCTTACCTGTATTTACAAAAATGCCCCCGTCTGTTTTTAAGAATAAGCGTCAGCGTCTTTGAAAAACACGTTTTTCCTATTCTTAAAGTAAAATACGTTTTTCACGAGATACCCTGATAAAAAAAAAAAAAAAAAAAAAAAAGTAACAGTGGATTGTTGTAATGTATTTTATTTTTTATTTTTTTAAGTGGACTATTGTACAAACCACCTAAAAAATCCGTATATAAATGACCAAGCTTTGAGCATAATCAAACCCAAATTTTGCAATAATCTTCCATTCTAAACTTTCACTAGAACTACCTCTCTTCCCTTCTCACTGCTCAATCTTCATCCGAATTCTCATCCCCAACTCATCTCTCCGGTTCGTCTCTCTCAACTTACTGTGTTTATTCAACTATTTATGCGTATTGCAAATGTTCATTTTTGCTTTTGATTTCTGCGCACTGTAAATTGTCCTACTTTCAATTTCTTGAATTAATCAGGAATTGTACAACAAATCAATAGTTGAAAGTTTACGAATTAGTCTATTCATATACAAAGATTTTTGTATTTAACACTGTCCCTCGAAGATTTCAACCAATATCGTTCATCATAAACCCTACAACCTAAATCCCCTGTGGTACAATTCTCTTTCTTCCCTCCAGATTAATCTCAGTTTCTTGCTTGTTCAAGTTAACTGAGGACAGATCTCTTTAATTTAGTGGAATTTTGAATGTTGAATCGAATATTTAATATTGAAGCATAATTATTTCGTCACTTCCTTTTTGCTGCCACTATATAAGCGAGCACTTTACGCAATTTTTGTAACAGGAGGTTAATGGTTGAAGGATCACGAAGGGGTCTACTTAGAAATGAGTGAACTCTCAAATGCTTTTTCTCTGCTAGAGTTGGATGTTGAGGACGAGAGGCAACAGACTACATCTCATGCTGCTAGTGACAGAGGGAAAGAAAACGGTAGAGTTGATATTTATTTTTCAACTTTTCTTGAGTTTGATACTCCCTTTTGTCCTTAAATGAATGTCCAAATTTCATTTTGAGGGACATCTGAAAATCTCTACGTTTCATACAATTTAGTGTCGAAGATTCATATATAATCATGTAATCCTCTTTCCAAACATTTAGTTTTGCAAGTATAAAGAGACTAGTGAAAAACATTGATAATAAAACAATTAGGAACAAAGTTATTTTCAAAAAAGACATTCATTTCGGGACAAAAGATTTCTCAAAAATGAACATTCATTTAGGGACAAGGAGTAGTTGTTTTACCCTCTCCCGTGGTGTTTGTGTAAGTGGTGTTTGTGTAAGAATTGTGGGTTTTTAATTTGAGGTGAAACAATGTTTAAACTCAAAGTATTGCATGCAATGACCATTTTCTTTTTGCTGTCATTTTTCCCCATTAGGTAAGAAAGCCATTTCTCAGTATCAAGGAACTGTCCCAAATCCCGTCATCGGCATTGAATTGTTTATGCATTTGAATGTTTAACTTCTATTTGTCCATTACAGAAATACCTGTAGAAGTCCCTAAATTCTCAATTTTTTGTCCTCTTAGAATTGCTGATCAAATTTGCTTTAAGACTTGCACCATACTTTATTTTCAAGTATTATAATTCTTGTGTTTTTCTATGTAGGCAAGGATAAGAAAGAAGGCGAGGAAGTGACCCAGACAAAGAATGGCAATGACAATAATCAAAGTGCTGAATTTCTCACAGAAGAATACAGAATGCCACTCGTGTGGATTGACTTGGAAATGACAGGTGAGCGGGGGTTGTTGAAGGTTAGGTATGATATGGGTGGTTTGACATTCGTTATATTCATCTGCATAGCCCCTAAAATGTTTTTTTTTTCTGCATATATGGCTTAAGTTCCAATTGAGCAAGCCCCCCCCCCCCCCCGCCCCACCCGGTGAATAGACCGTCTCAAATACCGCTGTTTACTTGTAGACACATTATAGTACCAAATGATTATAAAAACCTTCACTAGACTAGAATTGGATATGCTGCTATCTAAATACTCCATCCGTACCAATCAAAGAGGTGTGTATTTCATTTTATTAATCACGGAATAAGAGTGACATTTCCCTTTAAGAGATTTTATTAATAGCAAATTGACTCTACTAACCTTAATTTTCCCACCTAGTTAAACCAAACTAGTCTCACTAGTTCAAATTAAAACGCTTTTTGAGAGGTGGTTTATAAATTTAATACTAGTATCTTCAGCCGTTTTCTTAAATGTGTGTTTCGTCAAATGTTACTCTTCGATAGGGATGGATATAGTATTACTCCCTCATCCCCATTTACATTGGCCATATTGGTCAAGACAAATGAACTTTGTCCAAACTTTAATGTCAAGCTAATCATCCTTATAAAATTTTAAAATTGTTATGAACAAATCACGTAGTTATTTATCGATAACACTTTGTAATATTTCATTAGAATGATTATATTGACATTAATGTTTGGTCAAAATTCACCTGTGTTGACCAAAGTGGCCAATATGAATGGGACGGAGGGAGTCTAACTCTATACTAGTAGATAAAAATTAAAAGGATGCACCAGTCCATTATGCTACTGTATACAGCTTGGCTTCTTGGTGTTAATGCGCTAGTATTAATATTTCACCAAAACCAAGGACTTTCTGACCTAGGCTCCAGAAGTAGCTTGAGCCTCCCCCCCCCCCCCTCTCTCCAAGTATCTAATGTGGATTGTGGACATTTATGTTCATATGCTCTGAATGAGATATCCATGTTTATGATTCTGTCACTTGCTGTTTTACTTCACTTGTTCATTACGTCTCTCATTTCCTATATACCAATGTCCAATCACTGTTGGATATATTACTACCTACTTTTCAGCTTGAAGCTTTCTTTCCTGATACTTGTAAATTAACCTATGATAGGTCCATTTTCATACTGTTTCCTTCTTTCTTTCATTCCTCCTATACGACTAGTAATCGCTCTTTCCCAAATAAATGTCCTTGGTAAGAAAATATATGTAGCAAAATGAGTTTCCTCTTTAATGAAGTTAGTAAATGCACTTTGTCTATTATCATGCTCCAGTGTGCACTTGCTATGCTATGATGTGGCCACTAAGGGAATTTGCGTGTATTTGCTATAAAATTGCTTGAAACTCAACCTTCTTAATTGCCATGAAAAACAAGAGAGGATGCTAAGTTGGGGAGGGGGGATACTTTTGTCCAAATTTCTTGAGGTTCTCCCAATCCCGACACATCTCTTTAAAAGTGCACACTAAAATTAGAAGAATAAACATAATATTTCTGTTGAACTTCAAAAGAGTGTAAATGGCTGTCGAAATTTGGGTAATATTTTACAGTTCAAAGATTGTAATTTTTTTGAATATTCAGTCATAAAGCTTTGAAGCTATCATAGCGATTATGCTGCCCATCCAATGTCCGAGATGGAAGATAATTATTATTATCATTATTGCTATTATTTGCCTGGTGTCCTATTAATGACTCCATTGCTAATTCATGTCTGTAGAAATGTAGATTTGCCCAAAGTTCTTTTCTTATATCCCCCCCCCCCATATTTAAGATGTTTATCGAGAGTAATCAGTTACATTCTGCGAAAAAGCTGTTAATTGGGATTCCGCCTGAGTGACATCAATCTGCTTTTCCTATTAATAAAATTTATTGTACAAGGAACTGCGTTAACACATTTTCTTTCCTGGGATTGGAGAATCTACCTAAAAGTGGGTTTCAATTTGCTGATATATATGTGAGTACTTTCTTTCTACTGTCCACACAGGTCTAAATATTGAAACCGATAGAATTTTGGAGATTGCTTGTGTGATTACAGATGGAAAGCTGACCAAATCTGTTGAAGTGAGTTTATTTCCTTCTTTAAGGGTATTCTAGTTCTGGTATTTTTATCGTATCTGGATGTCTATTTTCTTTTATTCTAATGTTGCCAACTTTTTATTTCAAACTTATTTCTCTTGTACAACTATAATTGGATATGATAGCGGATTCTTAGTTCATCCAAATACTGTTTTGGATAGCCTCTTGCAAACTTTCGTTTTACTTTTTATAGGGTTGATACTTCATACTGTATATGTTTTTTATTAAGGTGAATCTATATTTATACTCGAAACTTAAATGTTACTTCATTTATGTTTTATGAAGTAGGAGGCACAAGTTTTCACCTTCCTTAAAAAACAAACCATGGTTTTTTTCCTTAGTACTTTGTAATATTCCCTGTTAAGTTTTTAGAAGTGAAAGTTTGTGCTGTGTTTAAAGTTAATGCAAAAGATCCTCATGAGTAATACCCTCCATTATGTTTCAATTTACACTTATACACATAATGTTATATGGTGTGAAAGGTATTTATGTATACTCCCTCCGTCCCACCTCACTTGAGACCTAAGAGGTGGGCACAATAACTAAGGAAAAAAAAAAAAAAAAGAAAGGAAAATGTGTGGTAGAAAATGAAGAGAGAGAATGAGTGGGGTTAATAGTAGGTTGGTTGAATGAATTGTGTGGTGGAAAATGAAGAGAGAGAATGAGTGGGTGGAGTAGATTGAATAATAAATTATAAAAAGATTACCATTTTGGGGAGTCTCAAGTGAAGTGGGACAGACCAAAATGGAAATAAGTCTCAAGTGAGGTGGGATGGACGGAGTATATGCTAAAAAAACTGCTTAGATGTCAGCTTTCTTAAATTTCCCTAAAGGTCAAAATGGATATTCATTTAGGGATGGATGGAGTAGTCTGAATTGCATATTCATGCTCCCCGTGACCTAAAGCAAGACAACCAAGTGTTGAAATTAATTAACTCACTTGTCAAGAAATATGGGTTTTTATCATAATTGACGCAGGATGGCTTATGACACATTGTCACCCGCACTAAATGTTTTTTTATGGTACCCCATAAACGATGTGATGTGACCACACGTAATCGAGCGATTCCAACCACTGAGATTCAGTTCCGAACCCCCAACTTACAACGTCACTTAAAATGAATATAAACCTAGGATTTTAACTCAAGCTGAACGATTTTTTTAAGGTACCATTACCAAAATGACCCATAATATAAATAACACGTATACATATAACTTATCCTAGTTGCTCTTAATCATCCTTCAAGACTTGGAGAAAGCTCCCTGTTGGTGTAGTATGGTGCACCAAATTTTCAACGGTGCAGGTAGCAAATAGGATTTTGTTCGTGCAGGATTATCTAATGGTGCTTAGTATAGTTCGACAACCAGAGTTAAGCATATTATGATTAAAATTTGATACAATCTTTGTCAGTGGAATAAGGTTCCAGAACAAGCTAGTTTTGCTTCCAGTGGTTGAAATCCTTGGGTTGCTCGTGAACTGAACTCATCCTTTAATGAGTATCGATCATAACTTATCCGTGAACTTGCACTATAGGTTTTAGTGTCAGCATACTGAAGTACATCCTCTCAATTCTTTAGCTCGAGCTCGAGCTATAGTAGGGCTAAGAGTGATATTTATTGATGGTTTCTTACCCTGTAAGGCATATTTATGTTTACATGATTAATTGTCGACATTTCTTCTGGACTGCTACCTCTGAATATGAACATCTGCCATGTTAGTCCTCTTATATCCACCATTTTTTTTTGTTTGTAAAATAGTGATATTTCCACCTAGCTTTTAAGTAAATCACAAATCGTCGTAGTTTTATATATTGTATTCTTATGCATTTCCTTTTCGTTTTCTTAATATTACCCAGAAATCTTATTTCTCGAACTTTATTATGAAATGTAGTTGGTATTGATTTTGTGATGAAGCGGCATGTATAGCGTCTAGGAACTAAAACGACTATTCTTTGTACGCAGGGTCCTGATTTGGTTATCCATCAAACTAAAGAATGTATGGACAGAATGGGAGAGTGGTGTCAAAGCCATCATGGAGAAAGTGGTAAGCAGCCTTCAGGTGTTTGAATATGTATATTTGCAGCCAAGTGTTGCTGTAATTTGAAGGAGTGCAAGAATTTAAGATATATAGTCTTCTTATCAACATATTTGAATGCTTGCCAGCTACTTTTTATATACATATTTAAGAATTCTGAGGCCCGCGTGCTCCATTTATTTTAGGTTTGACGGAGAGAGTGCTCCAAAGTACAATCACAGAAAAAGAAGCTGAAAAACAGGTAATTCCAAACATTTTTCTTGCTGAAGAAACCCTCTTTCATGTGATGTGCTATTGATATGTATCAAATGTTGGGGGTGTCATCCCAAGTATCATGTTGGCAATTGAAGGAAGAATTGCTTACTATATAGATATATGTCCACCCACTCTATTAGTATGAGGTCTTTTGGGAGATGCCCAAAAACAAATCCGTACGGGTTGGATGTAAGACCTGCATCTATATGATAGGGGTCATTTTTCATATTATCATCAGATAAGAGAACTTCTTATGAGGGTAGATGTTATTCGGCTGTGAAAACCTACCATCTGTATGGATGACAATAGTTCTCATATCACCGAATAAGATAATTCTTGCAAAAACGATGGCAAGCAATGTGAGTCATGCAAAAGTAGTACGTATATTTCTTGAAAAATCAGGAGCATCAATTGAACCTCGAGTTTCTTGCTGTAACGAGCTGAACAAATTGGCTGCCTCCTGTGAAATACATCTTAATCCATAATGATGGGATCAATATGTAGAACAATTGTATGGGTGTCTTTAAATACTTGTTTCTGGCATCATGTGTCTGTTGAACTCCAAAAAAAGCTACCCACTTATGCATTGTGCAAGAAAGGTTAAGGCAAAAAGTGACTTGGTTCAATGAAGTTATTCAGAGTCCTGGCTTTGCTTAAACCAGAATGTACACTCAAATATTCAGCCAAGTTTTTATTGGAATACTTTCTAAGTTTCTATTTGGCTCTGTTTTCTTACCCAGTTAATATCCCTGTGTGTTTTGCATTGATGCAGGTTGCAGACTTTGTGAAGAAACATGCACACACACATACTCCTATGCTTGCTGGAAATTCGGTTTATGTTGATTTTATGTTTCTTAAGGTACGTGATTGGTAGTTTCCTAATTTTGTTTGTTTTTATTTTTGAAATGTATAAAGCAATAATATATCATGAACTAGACTAATCTACTCTTATATTCAAAATGTATGAAGCAACAATTTATCATCAACTAGATTAGTCTTAGACTGAAAGGGTGGTTTTGGTTATGTACTTGTGCTGCAAGCAGTGAGAGTGAAATTGCAATATTTACGAGCCGTTTTCTTTGAGGATTTTTTTTTTTTTTTTTTAGCTTTGTGGTCCAAATTGGATTAGGAAAAAAACGTGAACTTGTAGAAACAACATTCTTTCCCAATTAGATATGCTACACATGCTTCATTTCAATGAATAGAAGGGGCCATGTCATCCTCATCACGACCTATATCCAACAGTGGCGAACATGTTGGGGATGCATCTCTTTGTTCGATCAGTGTCCCAATTTTCTACGGAAAGGAAAATCTATTTGCTTTTGGCTTCTTAAAAGAAAAACAGAGCACATAATTTCAAAGGGTGAGTAAGACAGAAGTGGTTATATAAACTCATGATAACCCTATTCTGTGTTTTGGAGGCCACTTTTGGATGTTAGAGCCTCTTATTCTTCTGCCAGTTCAAGACAGAAGCTTGAACAAATTTATTCCACAAAATGTCTTTCACCTTGTTCTGTATCAGAATCTTTCCCAGTTATCCAATGGCAGAAAATTTCAATCCTGTATCTGTCTTGGAAATAATGAAACTTCTACCAAACTGACATCTGACCATCACATTATTGCATATGCTTATGCATGCACATGCATATGCACTCAAGAGAGCTGCCAGTTTTCCCATGCATGGAAACATGCCTTGTTGAGCTATTTGGACCACCTGTAGTATGCCAAGCAAGCTTTTGTTCTCGAACGTCATGTTATCAATTCGATAATGTCAGGAATGCCCTCATGGAAGCTCCTTAGAGCTAGCAATGTGTAGATTTTCTTGTAGTTTTCAGAGTCGATAAGAAATCTTGTCTGCATTGATCTTGTTACTGTAATTTTGCCCTATCCCACATATCATATTAATTGTTATGGTTTTCTTTTCCTTTGATTGCAGAAATATATGCCTTATTTGGCTAGTCTCTTCACTCATGTTCTCGTTGATGTCAGCAGTGTTAAAGCTTTATGCTTGCGGTGGTTCCCAAGAGGTAACAGTTCTTTCTTCAAAGTTTGTGAACCATAGTCTATTGATTATTCCAACACACTTTTTGATTCCGCATATACTCCCTCCGCTCTCACTATAAGTTACACTCTTTATCCAAAAGGGTGTCCCACTAAAAGTTTCACTTTCCCAAAATGGAAACTTTAAAATAGCCTACTTGCATACCCACAACAACTATCCACTTACTATTCCCTACCCCCACCTTCTCTCTCATGCTTCACTTTCCACACGCCACTTACATATATGTTCTTAATCGCCGTGTCCAAAGCAAAAGTGTAACTTATAGTTGGATGGAGGGAGTGTGCGCGCGCGCGCGACCGTGTGTGTGTAAACTAGTTTTGGTTTTTCTTTCTTTTATAACCTTCATCTTATAAACATATGCGACATTGCCAACTCCACGCAAATTATTGATATATTGGTTACGACCCTCAACAATTATCGTTTTCTTCCCCTACCCCCAAAACCATCTCTCGCTTTCCCGTCCCTTAAGTCATCGTCCTAATCCATATTAATTGGTTTCCATACTTTTGCTAAATTCAGCAGCTAAAAGAAGAAGCTACCTTGCATCCCCCCTTTCAATTGGAGACTTGTGTTATTCCCAACATTTACAGTTCGTTGCTATTCGGTTTTTTTTCTTCTTGCAGATGACAAGAAGGCTCCTAAAAAGGAGAATAAACATAGAGCTATGGATGATATCAAGGAGAGCATCAGGGAATTGAAATACTACAAGGAAACCATCTTTAAAGCATCAAAGTCTAGGAAATGATCTCAGAAGTAGGCACAACATATTAAGACCAACCGCCATTCTGCACTCGTTCGCTCTAAAGATCATTGCATGTTGAATCCGATGCCAATCAGAAATATTAGTCTTGTAGCTTTTACCAATTTGTTTTACAATACAAAAGCTAATTTTTCTGGAAGATGCAATTATTTTGTGGGACAGTGTGTACTTTTGTTGAATCAACAACATTACTTTTGTGTTAAAAAATTGCTTATAGTTGCTGATTGTTCTCTTTTAACAAAAACATATCCGAAAATTGCAGCAATAAGAGGATCATTCTTCAGTTTCCAGTTGTCTTTTGGTTTGCCATAAAAAGCTTCTTGCCAATGTTAGAAAGACAGACATTCTCATGAACCTTTTACATCAAGAAAAAAAAATTCTGACAAGTTTGCGTCTCACAATATTCGAGCGCCATTCTCAGTTTCAATTAATAATAATACTATAGCTTTGGTAGATCACAAAGCCTTTTAGAAAATGTAAGTCTATATGCATCAAAGCTAAATCAAGCGTTCGTATCAGGATGAAGAAGGTCCTGCAGCCTTGAAGATCTCATATACAGCTGAGAAGTCGAGGTCTCCCAACCCCTGGCTTCTGGCTTTCTTAAATCCCTGCATCATGTCATGCTAAGCATTACAACTTCAAATTTTGTACAAGACTGCACTAGTATTATAACACAATAACATAACTAAAATGTAAAAAAAATTGTTACTCCCATTGTCCCGGAAAGTTTGTCTCATTTTGACATTTTATGGTCAACATAAATGAATTTTGACCAAACAACATGTCAATCTAGTGAAATTCTAAAAATTGTTATTGAAAAATCATTAAGTGATTTATCAACAACAATTTTTAAAGTTTCATTGAGCTCATTAGAATGACACCAATGCTTCGTCAAAGTTCATTTATGTTGACCATAAAATGTCATAATGGGACAAACAAAGGAGAAAAAAGAAGCATGCACACATGCATAAACCAGATGAATAATCAGAATGATAGTTATTATCTTGTGCTATAATATAGTTTTTATCAGTCAAGACTGTTTAATCTACAGTTTTGGTTTCTATGCAGCTGATTGCTGTTAGTTTCAACATAGTTTAGCACATCATTTACACATAATTTATGTGAATATATATATATATATACTCCCTCCGTCCTATAGTGATAGTCTCATTTGACTATTCAAACATTTTAACAAATTATTTTCATACAATCTCACAAAAAAAAAAAAGTTATTTGCATTGACATCACTATCCTTGATGACGTTTACTTGTAATTCCATTACTCCCCTAACAATTATTGGGCAATTATGAAAGTTCAATGATTTAACCTATCAATTTAGGAAATGGGACAATTTGGGACGGAAAAAATGGCAAATGGGACTACCACTTTGGGATGGAGGGGTATGGGTTAATCTACTCAAAAGTTGCGAGAAACATACAGTTTGGGTATCATTTTTCCTCACTTAATTTAAGGATTAAACACCTAAAGAAAGACTATAAGAACACGGAAAATTTGTTGTGGTGCAAAAGGTTAAAGACAAAGGTTACCTCATTGGCAGCAGCTGCAACTGGCATTGCTACAGCATTCTCGTCTCCAAGTGCAAGAGCTAACCTCATATCCTTTTGCTGATGTTTCAAAGGAAATGCAGGGCTGTAGCTGTTCTTTATCATTGTTGGTCCTTTCATCTTGAACATTGGATTAGCAATCGCACCAAGATCCTTGCAGAAATTAGGGGGGAGGGGGGAACGGTCAGTACATAATCAACATTGAGTTTAAACGAAAGATTTCATTTTGGTTTGGTTTCTCACCAATACATCGAGCAGAGTTTGAGGGTTAAGCCCACTTTTATCTGCAAGTACTAGTCCCTCTGAAAATGCATTTATCATGCTGCCGAAGAGCAGATAATGTTAGAGCGCAAACAAATTAAGAAAAATAGTCTCAAGAAATCAAATTTTCCAAGAAACATTATTCTTTTGTAATTTAAAAAAAGATTACCTGCCCATTATCATGTTGACAACAAGTTTCATCTTTGCTCCATTTCCAACCTGCCCTAGGAAAAAGGACTTCTTCCCCAACACATCAAATGCGGGAAGTATGTCATCGTATAAAGACTGCACTCAGAAGCAAGAATATAATCAAAAGTAAATTATCAGCGTAAAAGCAGCCAGAGTTGAGCGATGGAAGTTATTTATGTAGCTTAATTAGATTGATTATTAAATGGCATCAAGTAAATTTACCTTCTCGCCAGCTGCCAGAATTACTAATTGCCCGTCTTCAGCAGGCTTTTTGCTACCTGAGACGGGAGCTTCAAGGAAATAGCCACCCTTTGAAATGATTGCCTATACATATAAGGTGTGTATAATTAATGGAGGGACGGAAGAAGAAGAACAAAGAGAAATCCAGAGGTATCACGAAGATGCAACACAAAACCTCGCTGATCTTTGAAGACGTGTCAGCATCAACAGTTGACATGTCAATGTAACCTTTACCCGTGCCAATTTGCTCAAGAACACCATCTTTGTCAAATACCACCTAATTCAAAAGACATTATTACAGGTCTTTTTGAGTTTTTGTCATTTATAGTCATAATCACAACTTCAGTTTTACCTACCGAAAGAGCTGCAGAAGGATCAGACAACATTCCAATAGTATACTTGCACTTCTTGATTACTGATGCAGGACTTTCTCCAACAGAAGCCCCATGCTCCACCAGCTCATCACACTGCAAATAAATTTGGTTGGAAAATGACAAATTCGGAGTTGGATACAACAAAATAAATGCAAAAATTACAGCATTTGCAAAGTCTTAGTTTATCCAGAATCCACACTTACGATTCGACGTACTCAATCCGTCCCTAAATGATTGTCCAATTTTTGTGGAAGTTACTAAATCATCCCTCATCATACGGCAAGCTCTAATCCCACTTACAATTACAATGCAATATGATGAAATCGTTAACGGTTTTTATGTACTTAAATGCTTACATTTAACATTTTTCCAAATGTCCCTCAAAAATGAAAATTGGACATTCATTTAGGGACAAAGTAATAAGCACTTAAAGATGGTGTTTGCCGTTTATCATGCACATTAAAATGGCACTTATTGGTTGAAGTGGGAAATATGACCCATAGTGAGTTTAATACTTTAATGGCCGTTTAGTTGTTCTTGCCATGGATATTAGACCATAAACAATTGGTTAGTTAGAGACTACAGGGTGGTTGTGAATCAACTTATATTACCTATACCGCATAAAAATTCTATTCGAAGCTGAAAACATACTAATATCTGGTAAATGCAATAAAGTTATGAACACAGAACTCGGAAAGATACTTCACCAATCATGTTGCATTATCTTATGCACTTTGTTTTTTTTCGATTTACCACAAGGAAATCATAGGTCCAGCTCGTCAGCACAACAACAATTCTCCCAACAAATTATAAATCAAGCAACTCAATATGTAAACAAACGAAATGCAAAAATTGTCAAATAAGAAGTTGGAAGTTTATAGCACATACTCCCTTTGTCCCAAAAAGTTAGCCCCTCATTTTTCGTTGTTATTACGGGTGAACTTTGAGTAATAATTTCTAAGTTATTGCTCAAGTTCACTCGTAGTAACAATGAAAAAAGAGGTACTAACTTTCCGGGACAGGGGAGCATAAGACAAAAGATATAGACCCTTTGGTACAATTAACTGTCTTGGCTACTGATTTACTATGAATTTGAAGCCATAACCAATGGAGTTGCAGATATTATGCACAAATTGAATTTCAGGATGAAATCTGATCCAAACAAAACCAAAATTTACTCCAATACACTCCAAGTCTCGAACTGATTGCAATCCGAAGAAGAAGAGAATCAAGAAACACAAAAACACAGGAATTGATTTCTAGAGAGAGAGGGAGAGAGAGATGAAGGAAATACCCGGGAGAGAGTGCGGTTCCAAACAGTAACCTTAAATCCATGGCGAAGCAAGTTCATGGCCATTGCCTTTCCCATTATTCCCATACCCAAAAACCCTATTTCCTCCATTTTCTTCTTCTTCTTCCTCCTCACACACACACACAGTCGCTTTCCCAAATATCAAGAATGGGGTTCACTAATCTTCACTCTCTCCCACTACTACCATAAATTACTACTACACTACACTCCTTTCAGTCGCAATCAACTCTTACAACCAAAGAAAGGGGGTTTGATTATCAAAGATTACTCGAACAATTATTATTTTTCCTTTATTAATCTTTAAATTACTTTTACCAGTGTTTTTTATTTATGGCCACTACCATTACTGGAGTATAGTATGGGTATTAGGCGAATCATGAATGTATATTAGTATATCTGTTTCTCTCTCTTTTCATTATTGGTTCAGTTTTTTTCTGGCTGGATTTGGTTTTCCACGGATTTGGGAAATTGAGGGATCAGGGCCAACTGTTACAAAAAGTTACACAAAGGCTTGGGCTTTATAACATTCATGGTTCAACCGCGATCGTAAGGCCCAGCACAATTCTGCTTTAAGAGAGAAGTAGGAGTAACACACAAATCCTTCACATACATAATACTCCATCCGTCCCAAAATGATCTTCATATTCATATTTGACTATTCAAACTTTTTGTTAGAAAAATTCTGCAAAAAATGAACTCTAAAATACAGAATATATAATAAATAAATAAACTAATTGATTGTGCCGAGCCGTGTGTTGAACACACTGTCCTTAAGACTTATTCGCCCTCACCGTGAGTGCTTGAGGACGCTAGTCTCCCAGGATAACTATGTTTCTTTGGCCTTTCCGGTTCAGATGATGGGATGAATCTGTTTCCGAGCAAAAATTTTGACTGTGAGCTCGCACGGACAAGATAAATACGCACACACATGAGTTCGGATAACTATGTTTCTTTGGCCTTTCCAGTTCAGATGATGGGATGGATCTGTTTCCGAGCAAAATTTTGACTGTGAGCTCGCACGGACAAGACAAATATGCACACACATGAGTTCGGACCTCGCAAGTGCCCAAGCCTTTAAACTAGCTTCCTTTTACATTTCTTTCCAATGTGGGATAACTTCCATATCCCCATTTCAACCCACCAACTTTAAGTCTTTGTATCTCATTCATCCCAACACTAAATTGGACAAATGAATACATTATCTCAATGTTCTCATGGAGTAGAACACAAACCCACAAACTACTTTGTCATTCGACAAATTATTTCTCAAGTAATCAATACACAAAATTAAAGAAAATACTCATTTCCTTCACATTTTTCCAACACTTTTTAAGGATAGGAACACTTGCTTCACTAGCCATGTTATGTTTATGAACATTTCAGCCTAAATTGTAGAAATGAGAATAATTTTTTGGGACAATGAAAAATAGCAAGTGAGAAAATCATTTTGGGACGGAAGGAGTAATAAATGTTGCACTTAAATTATCAATAATAATATAAAATTTGAGTTTCAACTAAAAAACAATCAGGGTCGATATTTTATTGGCCACATTGATAGTGAACCCAACACACTACAGTTAAAAACATCGACACAATTATGACACCTATTTTTATAGATCACATTTTGTAGCTGTTGGGTATGCTTATTATAAACCACTCCTATTACCTAGATTTGATTGATCCCATAACCTAATTTTATCTTTTGTGGACTTTAGGATATATTGTAAGAAGTGTTAAACTTCATTTTTAGAATAGTCCACTTTGATAGTATAGGCTTTAGATTGATAGGCTGAAAATTTTCTAAGTCTGGAATTTTAGTGGTCAAGACCTTGACCGTGAATTCACTTGACCGTGGTAGACCACCTGACCGTGGAAGACCACTGGACCGTGAATCACTTGACCGGAAGTCAGTGACCGTGAAGCTTTGTGGCATATCTTGACAGGTCACATTTGACTCCTCGACCGCAAATGCCCTTAGGCATATTGACCGCAAGAGTCTCGACCGCGAGTCTCGACCGCAGATGAGCAGAAGTTCAAGAACCCAAGTATGTTCAAACCTAACCATGGTCACTTGTATCAAACTATGGTTAGTTTAGAACGTTGCAGAACTTGGATCCCAAGTAATTCAAGTTTGAATCTAAGTGGGACCACCTCTTATCTGCAAAAAAGGACAAACTCAGATTGAGCTCCAATCAGAATTCAACAGCTCATTGTCCTTCAACTTGGAGCCCAAGTAAATCCAACAGCTATTTTCTCATTCAAGGCTATAAATAGCCCTTAAGTTCTTCATTGAACTAAGCTGAGATTCTAAGAGCGAAATTGCTGTTGAAATACTTGGTGATTGAAGATCATACTCAAGATTTCCAGAATCCCTTGAATCTTCAAAGAACTCACCTTCAAACCTTCAAAGATCTCCAGCTACATTCAAGTCATCTCAAGCCTTGTAACACTTAAGATTCTTTAGGCTCTAAATCATATAGATTTCAAAGAGCTTCAGACTCTTACACACACACTCACCCCAATTGATCAATCACTTAGATTGAATCAAAAGGGATACACTGGTCTAAGTCTAGGATTTGTTCTTCATAGAAAGTAGGTGTTGATTCAATACTTCATCTCTGTAATCTGTACTCTCAAGAATCAATATATACCTCCATTCAAAATCCAAGACTGACCATCTTGGTAAAGGACGTAGATCTTTTTAACAGATCGAACCTTTCCAAATACTTGTGTCATTTTACTTTCTGCAAATATACTTTCAAGTATTGTTCATCTTGTTCTTCATTGTTCATATTAACTTTGTTTGTCGTTTAGTGTTTGATCTTACAGATATTCAAAAGTATTGTGAATTGTGTTTGTTTGTTCTCCACATTGCCTAAGTTAAAATCTGACTAACTTATATTTTGCCAAAACTTCTAAGACAACAACTTTCAATCTCTCAACCATCTGACCACAAATCTCTTGACCGCATTTATATTTGACCGCACTTACCCTGACCGGACTCACTTGACCGCAACTGGGTTGACCGTGAGTTCTGGTGTTGGAGATTTTGTCAAACAACTCTACCTTATTTCCATCGAAAACTTCCGCTGTGCATATTACACCTTGACCGCACGGTTTATTACTTGACCGCAAAACTCAAGATTGTAAGCACTTGGTTGAATTTTGAAAAAGGGTTGAAATTTTAAGTAGGCTATTCACCCCCCCTCTAGCCTCCTTTCATACCCTTGTTGTGTCTTTGGGACCAACAAGTGGTATCAGAGCTTACACCTTTATAAAACTTCTGTTTTTCAAGCTTAACAGCTTGGGTGCCGATTCAAAATGGCAAGTCAGAAAACTATGGCAACGGTTAACTTCACTCACGTTCCAGCGTTCGACGAAGATAATTTTGACGTATGGAAGCACAGCATTCTAACTCAGATCTACTCCATGGACGAGCAACTTGGTGATTGTCTTACCATTGGACCATACTTCCCAATGAAAGCTAATCCGGATCCAGAAACCAATGGTGCAAATCCGACTATCAAGAAACCAAAGGCTGAATGGACCGATGAAGAGAAAAGACTGGTTGGAATGGATGTGAAAGCAAAAAGCATACTTCTAAGTACCTTAAGTACGTCACAGCGTCGACAGATCATGGAATGTTCTACTGCAAAAGAACTTTGGGATGCAATTGAAGATTACATCGAAGGAGATCAAGCTTGCAAGGAAAGCAAAAAGTTTGCAATTCAAAGAAGATTCAACAACTTTGCTAAGATCCCCGGTGAATCCCTAAGAGCCACTTATGATCGTTATTGTGAGATCGTAAGTACTTATACAGCACTCAGAAAGAAGCTTACCAAGAAAGAAATCAATGTTAATTTTCTTGCCGCTCTTGGTTCGCAATATCTACACAAAGGAAACACTCTTGAAGATACCAAGCTACTAGATGACATGTCTCTCAGAAGCCTCTATGCCAACCTCAAGGTCTTTGATATCAAGCTTAACAACATTGCTGAAATGGAAGGAAAAACAAAGAGCTTATCGTTGGTTGCACAAAAGGAAGAAGTGATCGAGGAAGAAGATCCAAAAATCTCCACATCAGATTTACTTGATATGGATGATGATGATTTTGCTATGTTCGTGAAAAGATTCCAAAAGTTCAGAAAGACAGCAAGACCCGGATCAACAAGCAAAGCTCCAACAAGGTTTTCAAGGAGCAGCCCTTCAAAGAAGAAAGAGAACTTCAACTTCTCCAAGAAGAAAGAAGATCTCGTTTGTTTTAATTGCAGGAAACCCGGTCATTTCGCATCAGAATGCCCAATTCCCAAGTATGAGTATATGAAGAAGAAAAACAACTTCAATCCAAGATACTCAAAGCAAAAGGGGATGATTGCTGAAGAGGACTCTACCACAAAAGAGTTAGCTACCTGGATAGAGTCAGATTCTGATGAAAGCGATGAGGATTCTGAAGAAGGTCACATCTGTTTGGTCGTTCAGTCCGATGATGAGGATGATAATAAAAGTCGTCGCTCACCAAATGCAAAACCTAAACGGATAAGTTATACGGCCAATGAACTTGCAGAAAAGGGATTCCTAACTCCGGTTCAAAAGAATGGTGATCTTCTATTTTCAAGATGTGATGTGAGTGCAGCAAAGAAGGCCCTACTAAACCCCAAAGTAAAGGAAGTTCTGTCTACCACACAAGTCAAATTTGTCATTTCCCCGATGAACAAGAAAAAATGTTTGCAAAAGCTGAACAGGTAGTTAGTAAATTCTCTGGCATGAAGGAAGCTTTAGCACTTTCAACTGAAGAAATTTCCCAGCTTAAGACGGAGAAATCTCTACTAAGATCTGAACTCACCCTCCTTAAGGAGCAGATCAAGAGTATGACTCCTCTTACTGATCGAAACCGTTTCTTAGAAGAACAAAATGCTATATTTAAAGTTAAAAACGAAGAATTGGTTGCTGAGATAAAAGACCTGAAAAGGATCACAAATGAGTGGACCAATTCTCGTGTCACTATGGAACAAATCTTAGAATCCCAAAAGTCTAGTGGTGATAAGGAAGGCTTGGGATTCCAAACTAGTGACAACTTTAAATGTGCATCTTGTTGTGAAAGAGATGAGAAATTTACCCAGCAAACTTGGAAAAGTCGAAGGCTAAACATCATGCTTCAAAGGGTGTAGGACAAGAACCAAAGAAGAAACTAGTGTTTAATTATGTCTACCCTAAGAAACAAACTGGCAAGGCAAAGGTGAAAGGTATTGCCATGGATGAACCTGCTGCTGCGGCAAGCACCAGCAAGGTTGCTAAGTCTCCCGACCGCATGTACTTACCGCTAGGTCAGTCGACCGCACCTAGGAAGCTGGCGACCGCATCCTGGAAGCCGGCGACCGCAAGTGGCGGCAAGGCAGCAAAGTTCAAGAGGATGAACTTTGTTAAGGAGACCTCATCCATACCAGTAAACAATGTTGTGATCAAGACTTCAACGAAGTTTGTTAAACCTCAGTTGGGTGGCTTCCACCATTGTTCTGTGTGTGATGGTTATGGTCACAAGGCTGCTGAATGTCTTTTGAGATTCACACCCAATCCCAGAAAGAGTAACCCTCCTTCTGTGAGGCAAGTGTGGATTGTCAAAAGTTGCTAACCCTTTGGACCCAAAAGAATAAAAAGGGTACCTTGGTCTTAAATGTTTATTTTATAGGCCCTCTGCTTAATGGCTGGACACTTCAAGGATAAATCAAGTTTATGGTATCTCGATAGTGGCTGCTCAAGGCACATGACCGGAGATATCAATTTATTGGAAGATGTCCGTGAAGAAAAAGGGCCATCAGTAACCTTCGGAGATAATAACAAAGGAAAGACTGTAGGATATGGAGTCATCCAAAAAGGAAAAATCACCATCCAAGAAGTCTCTCTAGTTACTGGTCTACAACACAATCTACTCTCAATATCTCAGTTCTGCGACAAAGGATTGCAATGTCACTTCACTTCAAATTTCTGTCTCATCAAAGATGGCATATCCGGCGTCACTTTGCTCAAAGGGATTCGTAAGAAAAATGTTTATGTTGTTGATTTTAATTCA
Source organism: Campanula takesimana (assembly GCA_026119855.1). Taxonomy (NCBI): domain Eukaryota; kingdom Viridiplantae; phylum Streptophyta; class Magnoliopsida; order Asterales; family Campanulaceae; genus Campanula; species Campanula takesimana. Next base: position 10,117 of record JAOWBW010001275.1, on the reverse strand, counting down.
TCTTGCATTTCTTCTAATCTCTGTTTTGTAGCAAAGAATGTTAGTGAGAATAGTTGGCTGTGGCATAAAAGACTAAGTCACTTAAACTTCAAGTATCTCTCCAAGATTGGTAGAGAAAATCTAGTTCGTGGTCTACCCAAAGTAGCTGATCACCACGATGAGAAGTGCACAGCATGTCAACTAGGCAAACAACCAAAAGCGTCTTTCTCCAGCAAGACGACACCTTCAACTTCTAGATGTTTGCAACTACTACATATGGACCTGTTTGGACCTGTTTCTACCGCAAGTATTGGAGGAAATAGATATTCCTTAGTTGTGGTAGATGACTACTCAAGATATACGTGGGTTGAAATGATGATCTCAAAGGATGATTGCTATGACATTTTGACCGCACTCTTTAGACAGCTCCAAACACAAAAAGAAGATGACATCGTTAGTGTTCGATCCGACAACGGTACAGAATTCAAGAACAACGGTGTAGCTCAATACTGTGACGATCATGGTATTGACCACAACTTCTCTGCTGCTGGAGTTCCACAACAAAACGGTGTTGTGGAAAGAAAGAATAGAACGTTGATAGAGGCCGGAAAAACAATGATTGCTGAAGCAAAGCTACCTCAATACTTTTGGGCTGAAGCCGTCAATACAGCATGCTTCACTCAGAATAGATCCCTCATCAACAAGACCTACAACAAAACTCCTTATGAACTATGGAGAGGAAGAACCCCCAACATAGCATACTTCAAGATATTTGGATGCAAATGCTTCATACTCTACAATGGTAAAGAACATCGAGGTAAATTTGCTCCCAAGGCCGATGAAGGTATATTTATTGGGTATGCTAAACACTCAAAAGCTTTTCGTGTATTTAATAAAACCACTCTTAAGATAGTTGAATCTGTCCATGTTACTTTTGATGAACATTCTCTCCTTGAGCCACATATGGCTCCAAATGTTGCTGATGATTTTGTTGAGCTTAATGAGACAGGTACAAATCAACCACAAAATCAATCAACTCAAGGAAACCCATCTACCTCAACTGCACCTCCATCTACCTCATATGAAGCACCAGAAACTACCACATCTGCTGCTACCTCAAATGGAGTTGAAATTGAAACACCCATCAATGTGGAAGAACCTATCCCTCAAATTACTTACGATTGGGATGGCACAAATGATGTACCACTAGAAGACTTACAACCACCATCAACTCAACCAGATATACCTCAAGAAGTTCGTGAGGTTAGAGATCACCCAATTCAGAATATCATTGGTGACTTGCATTCTGGTGTTCGAACAAGAAGATCAAACTACGATGCACTTACAGCATTCATATCTCAAGTTGAACCCAAGAAAGTTGATGAAGCACTCCAAGACTCAAGTTGGGTTGTTGCTATGCAAGAAGAGCTCAACCAATTTGAAAGATGCAAAGTTTGGACCTTAGTTCCAAGGCCACAAGATCAAGGAGTAATTGGTACAAAGTGGGTGTTCCGAAACAAGATGGATGAGAATGGAAGTATCACAAGGAACAAAGCTAGGTTGGTTGCACAAGGATATAGACAAGAAGAAGGCATTGACTATGATGAAACATTTGCCCCCGTTGCAAGACTCGAAGCTATAAGGATATTCTTAGCTTATGCCTCTTACAAAAGATTCAAGCTATATCAAATGGATGTGAAGAGTGCATTTCTCAACGGAGAACTTCAAGAAACAGTCTTTGTTGCTCAACCGCCCGGATTTGAAGACCCCAAATTTCCAAATCATGTCTACAAACTCCGTAAAGCTTTATATGGACTCAAACAAGCTCCACGTGCATGGTATGATACTCTATCTAAATTTCTCCTAGAGAAAGGCTTCAAGCGTGGTAAGATCGACACAACTTTATTCATTGCTAAATATCATGATCATACTTTATTAGTTCAAATATATGTAGATGATATTATTTTTGGTTCTACTAATGAATTGTTGTGTAAGCGATTTGAGAAGCTAATGAAAAGCAAATTTGAGATGAGCATGATGGGAGAATTAACATTCTTCCTTGGACTTCAAATTAAACAATGTGCTGAAGGCATCTTCCTCAACCAAGCAAAATACACAAAGGATCTTATCAAGAAATTTGGACTTGAAAATGCAAAGGCATACGACACTCCTATGGCTACTGGTAACAAGCTAGACAAAGACTTGAAAGGTAAGAAGGTTGATCAAACCTTGTATCGAGGTATGATTGGCTCTCTCCTATACTTAACTGCTAGTAGACCAGATATCATGTTTAGTGTTTGCGTTTGTGCACGTTATCAAGCGGATCCACTAGAAGCACATCTTATTGCTGTTAAAAAGTATTATTCGTTATTTATCTGGCTCTATTAACCTTGGACTTTGGTACTCCAAAGATTCAAATTTTGATCTTATAGGTTACTCAGATGCAGATTATGCAGCATGTACCATCGACAGGAAAAGCACAAGTGGAACTTGTCATTTCCTTGGAAATCGACTCGTTTCATGGGCAAGCAAGAAACAAGCCTCAGTCCCTGTATCTACCACAGAAGCTGAATATATAGCTGCTGGAAGCTGCTGCTGCCAAGTGCTGTGGATGAAGCAACAATTGGTTGACTACGGAATCAACGAAGAAAATTGTCCAATCTTTTGTGACAATACATCTACCATTGCTGTCTCCAACAACCCTGTCATGCATTCAAAAACCAAACACATTGATATCAAATACCACTTTCTCAAGGATCATGTGGAAAAAGGTAATATCCATCTAGAGTATGTGAGTACTGACAATCAAATTGCAGATATTCTCACCAAGGCTCTGGATTCCAAGAGATTTAGGTATCTTAGAGGAGAGATGGGTATGCTAGAACTTTAATTACTTGTCCATATACGTTGATTGTGCTAATGTCTTATGTTTTATCCAAGTTCAAAAACAAGTAGGTCACGGTCAACACTCTTACCGGTAAATCAATCACGGTCAAGTACCATCTCACCGGTCAAGAAAAGTCCGGTCGAAGCATCAAAATCTATCTAAGCTGACCTCATCAATACTGACCGCATAAACGTCGACCGCTCATATGCCAACCGCCCCATTAACCGCATATAAAGATGAAATTTGTTCAGGCTTTAAAGAAGCCGACCGCATGGGAAAATGATGATATTCGTTCACTACTTTAAAGAAGCATTCATAGGCCAAGGTAACATTCTTGACCGCAAATACTCACGGTCAAGCACCTGACCGCAAAAAGTTTGGTGACCAGGTAAGTATTTCTCACTTAGCAAATTTTAGGATCCCCCTAGTCATCCAAAGGGGTAATTTTGTAATTTCTTTTCCCTCGTTTTCATTTAATTCAAATCATTTGCAATTAATTTTATTCCCTTATTTATGTCCGCCGTCACTATCCATGCATTTATGGCAAAAGGACATCTCTGGTCAAATCTCTGAGAATTTGCAGAGTTAACCTCCCACTTCTCTGCACAAACGGTTCCACTACCCTCAACTCCACCTCTCTGCAACCTACTTTTCTCAAAAACCCTTCTCTCTACTTTCTCTCTCTACTCTCTGTCTTTCTCAATTTCTCTCTCTACACTCCCATTTCTATATCTCCTTCTCTCATTCGATCTCTCTCTACATTCCTCTATATAAATGGCCCCCAAATCAACTCAACCTACAAAATCTTCTAAGAAATCACAAGAACAAATCTCTGAAGACACAATGGTATGATTTCTTGACCCAAAACTTACATTTTTGAGTTCTATATTTTAGTTTTGGCGGGTTAAACCCATTTGATATGTTTGTCTAAATTCTTTATATTCCTGGGTTATTTTGGTTCTGATTATGCTTCTAACTTGTTACTTTGATGATTTCGAGTTCTCTAACATGTTTAGATTCGTATTTGACTTGTTATATCTAATTATGCCATAAATGTTTTTGAAGCTTTTGGTTAACTATGCCCTTTCATATTCTGAGTTTAATATGTTTTTGATGTTGAAATTGATGTTATTTATGCGTGTAATCGGTTTTTATGCTCACATTGATATAATTTTTATGGATTTTCGTGCCCTAAATCGTTTTCTGGGTTTCTGATATGAACAGTGTTCTTCGTGTTCTTATGGTGTTCTTCATGTTCTTGAGTGCATCACTTTTTGATCCTTAAAATTCATTTACACATAGTAATATGGTGTTTGTGCGTATTTTTAGAATTGTCATTGAAATATTTCCAAGTGTTTTCGCCTACCGCCATTTCTGTCTACCGTATGCATGTCGACCGCATCCTCTTGGTCATTCGACCGCATACTGGTTGACCGCACCAGTGTTACTAACTTCTAATTGTTTTAGGATGAGCAATCATTTATTCCTGGCTGCGTTATTGACTATGAAGACCTCCAAAAGGATGCCATTGGGAGGCATTTGATCAAACGAATGAAGAAATCAGACATACTTCATTATTTCACTATGAATCAAACCAGTCACTACCTTGCCGCAGTCGGAGAATTTTATTCTACCGCGAAGGAAATCAAAGGACGAGATGAGCAGAACAATTCTCTTAACTGGATTGCCGCAGAAGTTTACGGTCACAAGATAGAGATTGACTACACTGATATTGCCTCCACCCTTGGTCTCGACATTGACAATGAGGCTCCTATCTCTCTATCTGACGAAGAATATGATGGTCTAGCAATGAGATTGATTGGATCTACTGACGTGTGCAAGCCCTACCGGAAAACCTTTCCAGAGGTGATGTATTACATTGGTCACTTGGTCTGGCCACGGTCTGCTCTGCAAGAGTGGTAACCATGGCAATTCAATACCACTCAATGGAGGCTGTCTACTGCAATCTATCTGGGCAGGAAGATGAACTGGCCCAAGATTCTATATGATCTCCTGTTAGATCACATTTCTGATTATAAGAAGCTGATGTCTGAAAAGGCCGCCACCAAATACAAGAAAAACTCAAGGTTCCTTTCTCTACTGTTTAAGTTCATTCCTGAACTCAGAAGGGATATCAACAGAGATAAAGATGCCAAAGTTCCCATCTCTATATCCAAGGTCTTTGATATCAAGACCATGAGATCTACCTACCGCAACCGTTTTGGTGATGATCGATACCAGGAATACAGAAATCGTGAACCTGAGCACAAAAGAGAAAAATACATCCCTCCTGCCTACACCAAGGCTGCCAGAATAGCCTTAGGACTTGATGCACCAAGGAAGTCCTCATCTGTCCATGATGATGATGATGATGAAGAAGCTGAGGATGAACAAGTATAAAGACGAATCAAAGGCAAAGGAATTGCTAGTGCCTCGACCGCTCCTCCCAAACCAAGACCATTGACTGGAGTTGTCATCAAGGAACCTTCAACCGATAAGTCTCCTTCCAATATTCCTCCTACCGCACCATTGAAAACCAAGTCTACCGCTCCCATCTCCAAATCAACGGTCTCCAAACCAACCGTGTCCTCTCCGACCGCTCCATCCAAATCCTTCAAAACCAAGTCTTCTGCACTCCCCGTTCCATCTCAGGGGGAGAAATCCAAGAAAAGGGATCTTTCTCTAAGTCCCGTCCAAACCTCAAAGAAACCAAGGTATCTCAACCGCCTCCGTCGACCGCATCTCCTGTCTTCACTCCATCCGGTTCACCTATGCAAGGCGACCGTGATGAGGATATTGATGTCCCTCCTACTCAACCGCAACGACAAAGAGCAAAGCACACTCTTAACTTAGTTGATGAACCAGATGTGGAATTGGTAGAATCAAGTGGTGAATCTGGTAATCAAGATATTGAAAGTGGTGATGTTGAACATGTTGAGAAAATTGTGAATATAGACAGTCCTGATTTTAGTGATGATGATCAAGTGCGTCCTGTTGAGGCGACCGCTGAACAAGGCAAGTCCACTGATGTTGAGCTTCAGGGTCACGGTCAAGATGGCGACCGTGTACCCAGTGACCCTGATATTTTAACCAAGTCTCCTGCTCCCTCGCCCACTCAGTCTACTCAAGCTCCTCCGACCGCTTCTGGTACGGTCGATCAAATGGCTCACATTTTAACTGCTATTGAGTTCTTGACTCAGATCAACCTTGATACTCAAGGTGAGGTTGCAAAGCTAGCTGCAAACCAGACTAAGATGCAGAATGAGGTTGATCAGCTCAAGACTTCTGTTATTGAGACCATTAAGGGGGAGAGTCAAAACATAACAAAGGCTATTCTTGAAAGTTTAGCTACCGTGAATCCCAACATTGCCTTGACCGCATCAACTTCTACCGCTTCTCTCACCCGTGCTGATCTTAAAGAGGAACTCAAGGCACAATCCAATTCCATTGACCGTTCACTGGTCAAAACAATTGATGTAGCTGGCAAAGAAATGTCAAAGGTGATGACGGGCAACAAAAATTTTCTCTTTGAAAAAATGGATAAGGTCAAGACCTCTCTCAAAGCGGAAATCAACGCAAGTGTTTCTGTTGGTTTGTTATCGGTCGCGGAAAGTTCACGCCTAAGATAGAAGCTATGAAGCAAGCTATGCAAGTCCACACCCAACGGCTTGAAGGTCAAACTTCCAAGATTGATAGAGTTTATGAAATTGCTAACTCAAATGTGCAGGAAGTCATTAACAAAATTTCAACTCTTCAATTGACCGTGGATAGCATTGCTGGATCTCAAGGCTCCTCATCTCAAAATCCAGCGACCGGACATGGGAACAGACTTGCTGCTGATGAAGATGAAGGTGAAGACAGCTTTGAATTTCCAACCGTGAACATGGACTTCCTCGAAATCAATGATCTCAAGGATCCCATCATCATTCCTGGAGTTGGCCTCTCAAAGAAATTTGGTTACTTTGAAGGAGATCCGTACTTTGGTTGACCGCATCATTTGAATATGACCGTGTGTGGTCATGAGAAACTTTGTTATTGATTTGTGATGTCCCAAAACAATTTTACATTTATGTTTGTCCCAAAACATTTTACTTTTATGTCTGTTTTTATTTGGATCTGTAAAAACTTAATCCCTCTTTTGGTTCTGCACTCCCTATACGTGAATGGATATTTATGAGTGCCTTTTGAATGTTTGTTTGATGCATTTGCATACTTATTGTTATTTTCTCTAAAAATGCATTCAAACCTTATGTCTATCTTGCTAGGATTAGTATCTTTTATCTTTTTAGGCTGATAGAAATCTATGACACTGGCTTAGAGTGTGCATTGACTTGGGGCATGAAATTAATAAAATATTATTTTCTTGAAAACATGTTATTACCAAGTACAATGAATTAGCCTTTGTTATAGTAGGTAATGGTCTCAATCAAATAGGGGGAGATTGTTGGGTATGCTTATTATAAACCACTCCTATTACCTAGATTTGATTGATCCCATAACCTAATTTTATCTTTTGTGGACTTTAGGATATATTGTAAGAAGTGTTAAACTTCATTTTTAGAATAGTCCACTTTGATAGTATAGGCTTTAGATTGATAGGCTGAAAATTTTCTAAGTCTGAAATTTTAGTGGTCAAGACCTTGACCGTGAATTCACTTGACCGTGGTAGACCACCTGACCGGAAGACCACTGGACCGTGAATCACTTGACCGGAAGTCAGTGACCGTGAAGCTTTGTGGCATATCTTGACAGGTCACATTTGACTCCTCGACCGCAAATGCCCTTAGGCATATTGACCGCAAGAGTCTCGACCGCGAGTCTCGACCGCAGATGAGCAGAAGTTCAAGAACCCAAGTATGTTCAAACCTTAACCATGGTCACTTGTATCAAACTATGGTTAGTTTAGAACGTTGCAGAACTTGGATCCCAAGTAATTCAAGTTTGAATCTAAGTGGGACCACCTCTTATCTGCAAAAAGGACAAACTCAGATGAGCTCCAATCAGAATTCAACAGCTCATTGTCCTTCAACTTGGAGCCCAAGTAAATCCAACAGCTATTTTCTCATTCAAGGCTATAAATAGCCCTTAAGTTCTTCATTGAACTAAGCTGAGATTCTAAGAGAGAAATTGCTGTTGAAATACTTGGTGATTGAAGATCATACTCAAGATTTCCAGAATCCCTTGAATCTTCAAAGAACTCACCTTCAAACCTTCAAAGATCTCCAGCAACATTCAAGTCATCTCAAGCCTTGTAACACTTAAGATTCTTTAGGCTCTAAATCATATAGATTTCAAAGAGCTTCAGACTCTTATTACACACACTCACCCCAATTGATCAATCACTTAGATTGAATCAAAAGGGATACACTGGTCTAAGTCTAGGATTTGTTCTTCATAGAAAGTAGGTGTTGATTCAATACTTCATCTCTGTAATCTGTACTCTCAAGAATCAATATATACCTCCATTCAAAATCCAAGACTGACCATCTTGGTAAAGGACGTAGATCTTTTTAACAGATCGAACCTTTCCAAATACTTGTGTCATTTTACTTTCTGCAAATTTACTTTCAAGTATTGTTCATCTTGTTCTTCATTGTTCATATTAACTTTGTTTGTCGTTTAGTGTTTGATCTTACAGATATTCAAAAGTATTGTGAATTGTGTTTGTTTGTTCTCCACATTGCCTAAGTTAAAATCTGACTAACTTATATTTTGCCAAAACTTCTAAGACAACAACTTTCAATCTCTCAACCATCTGACCACAAATCTCTTGACCGCATTTATATTTGACCGTACTTACCCTGACCGGACTCACTTGACCGCAACTGGGTTGACCGTGAGTTCTGGTGTTGGAGATTTTGTCAAACAACTCTACCTTATTTCCATCGAAAACTTCCGCTGTGCATATTACACCTTGACCGCACGGTTTATTACTTGACCGCAAAACTCAAGATTGTAAGCACTTGGTTGAATTTTGAAAAAGTGTTGAATTTTGAAAAAGGGTTGAAATTTTAAGTAGGCTATTCACCCCCCTCTAGCCTCCTTTCATACCCTTGTTGTGTCTTTGGGACCAACAGTAGCTATCTTTTGTAATTTTATTATTTCCCAATAACTGATATAAGGAGGAGTGTAAGTAGTCCATGCTTTTATACATTGACTGCAAGACTACTAATTTAATTCTGATGTAGGATAAATATTTTAAGTATGTACCTAATCTGTAACCAAACTTTGGAGTGCATGTAATAATCCTCTTTACGATTAGGGAGTTGCATTTAATCCTCTTTAGAGTTGTACGCATAAATGTAGGACAAATGATTACATGACCCTCACTTTAGAATCACACGTGTAAAGGTGGGATACGTGCTTTTACACTCCCATGGTTGAACTTTACACGTGGGTACTCTCTATAACTGAGTGTGAATGTGATATAAGTTCTTCAACAAACCTTGTAAGTGATGACTGAATCTAGGACAGTGTGGCTCTCTGTGGATCTTCGCATGCGTGCTTACAACACGACCCTTCCTCCCAGTTGAAATTTAAGATCATCGAATGCATAATAGGTGCTTCAACACGCCCTCACGCGCCCTTGAGATCATCTGCATGGGTGCTTCAACACGCTTCTCATGTATAGTTAAACTTTGAGATCATGGCCACGCGTAAATGTGGTTGTACAACTAAAAACCATGATCACGTGTTAGGTTTCATATCAAACCAATTAGCTATGACTTTGTAGCACAATATTTATTATTGAATTTGTTAATTTTTAATAGTCGATAAGTGCTTAGAAAAAGTAATATATTTAATTATTTGCACATTGTTTATACTATTATTAATTTATATTGAAATTATAAGCTTATTTAAAAATGCATATTCATTTCAAAAACAAATAGAAAATGCAATATATGAGAAATTTGAGTAATTGTTTTTATGTCACAATTTTCGATGAAAATTAAAGAAAAAACAAACCCACTATTACCGCGTTAGAAAAAATCATATGAAAAGGACTTGGAGTGTGTCTTATTCTTGGGTCAACTAAGTGATGTATGCCATTAGAAAAAATGAGCTTAGAATTTAATTTTAGTAAGTACAAGTGGGTATTCTCAGTTAAAAACCCCATTTACAAAGAGTACACCTGTACCACTATGTGTGACACTCCCTGTCCACAAGTAATCCAGCCGTTAATATGTTGAATAAATTAATAAAATGTTAATCTTAAAAATTGTGAGCAGTTGGATCATTTGTGGTACAGAA